>OX377611.1:52558176-52694696 GCA_947397855.1 Thelaira solivaga | reverse complement strand
AAATAATGGTTGTTCCGCAAACTCATCGTGCACTGTTTTGTTATCCGATGAAGTCCACTTTTAGTTCAAAGGGTACTTAAATAAGCAGAATTATCGCTTTTGGAGTGAGAATAATTCACAAACTTTTGTCGAAACAATAAAATCCGCAGGAAATTAATGTTTGGTGCGCTTTATGAGCTGGCGCAGTCATACATCTTCAAAAACGATATTAGCCGAAATGATACTGTCAATGATGAACATTTGGCTCCAATGCTACAATTGATTTACTCAAAGAAACTCTTGATGAAGGAACACTTTCACGTAATATTCCAATTAATTGACCGACAAGATCGAATCATTGAATTATTGTCTACTTCAATACACCAGAGTTATTGGTGAAATATTGGTACGTATGCTGCGAAAAGTTTGTGAAAATCGGTGGTCCAGATTGAGGCTTGTACACACCACCGGTAAATATTATTGTCAATAAATTGTCTATACAATAAGACCAGTTTTATTGATATTAAAAAAAGACAATCAAAATACCTCCACCTATCCCATTGCCAGCCCATCAATTCCATAAAAAATTTATTTTGGAGGGACATTAAAAAAATTTTTGCGATTATTTTGCCCATTGCCGTATATTTTGTGCTGGGCAACAAACACAAATTTAGTGCCACTGATGAAGAAAAGTAGCACCAAAATAAAATGTTACAAAGCCCTGACTCCACTTCCCCATTTATAGCATCAAGAGAGCAAAAAGAAGAGGGAAGGCTTCATTTAAGAAAGCACTACAGCCTTTTTGCTACGGTTTCTTATCAATGCACTTGATATCGGTCAATAAAAACTTCGATTGATATCGAGGGCTGCTATTCTTAATTAAAAGAAAAATTTCAATATTACAAACAGATTTGGATACTTATTGTAATTTTCTTATAGAAAGATTCAATAATAATAAATAATAATAATAAAAAAAAATATTACAAGCATGTTCTAAGCCATCCCATTTCAAATAGGCAGGAAGTAGGCTACATTCAATGTTGTGTTTTTTAGTTAAACGCAACAGCACTGAATCTACCATAAAATTGAATTCATTGTGCGCTCACTTGCAAGGGACCAAGAAAAATAATTAACATTCTTAAAGCGACGTTACATAGAAAGGAAATGTGAAATGACCCATAACAATGCGGTGTGTGAAAAGACGATTTAATTTAAATCCTTAAGGAAATTCTTTTGTTCATAACAAAATTTCCTTCCCAAAATCGTAATCTAAATACATCAACTACTGCCCATCACAGTAGAATTTTTGCCATGACTTCCTCTAGTATTTTCCACAGTTTTATAATACTAAATCATTTCGTTTTGCACTGCAATATTTTGTATGAAATTTATGAATGACGTCATTCATTTTGTTCACACTCTCTTGCCCTTATACACATACACACCAAAATAT
Source organism: Thelaira solivaga (assembly GCA_947397855.1). Lineage (NCBI taxonomy): Eukaryota > Metazoa > Arthropoda > Insecta > Diptera > Tachinidae > Thelaira > Thelaira solivaga. The sequence continues at coordinate 52,693,264 of OX377611.1, read as the reverse complement.
GAATAAACACATAAATAATCACGGTAGATGGGTGTGTTTGTATTGGCTCTTCTAGAAATCGAGTCTGTTACTACAGTCCTTGCAAAATGTATAGATAAAAAATAAATATTTCTTTATAAAACTTATTGAAAATTTGCATTGACTAACACCTTGGAAAAATAGGCCCTATTCCTTGTCAAAGTTACAATCGAAGGGAAAACAGAAGCAATTGTAGCTAAAAAAAAACCCTGACCAAAGCGAATTTTACTTTCTCTCTGAGGCCGAATTAGAGCATTCGTTCAGCAGCGAATTTGGAATTTTCTAATTTTATTTCAATTTACAATTTGAATAGGAAAAATTTGTCCATTTTTAGTAAAATATATTTTTTTAAATCACAAGTCCTTCGGCATGGTGTAAGAAAACCAGGTGACATTGAGACGCCAGCATGATTGAAACTCGTTCTGTCAAAAGTTAAGGAGAAAACAAATTTTTTGTTACACTCTAGCACACTTCTTGATATCAACCACCGGAAATAGTTTTTGACAGGAGGAGCCTTAAAAACAATAACAAAATATATGGGCTTTTGGTAATGTTGTTATTTTTGTACTTTTGAAGTTACCTGGTTTTATTGTACCTTGCAAATTTTATGCACCAAAAACTAAAAAAAATTTTGACAATCTGAAAAAATTTTTTAGATTCGCCTTGTCTCTAATTTAAAAAATTTACTTCAAAAAAGCTTTAATTCACAACACCGCTGGTTGCTTTATATGCAGTATGATAAATTGGACCACGAGGATCTATTCGAATTTTTACGTTGACTTGCTATTCAATTAGAAATTTTCAGAATCTCTCTGCTGCGCATTCTCAAAGTTTTTTATAAATTTGGCCTGTCAAGCCTCAAGCATGTTTATACTTTTATGTGTCACTATTTCCTTCAATACTTATGTGTGTGGCACTGCTTGTTATACAAGTACATGCAAGTGTGCAATTGCTGTGGATGCATTCAATTATCTGTGAATGAACTTATTTGTGCAATAAATTAAAAAAGTGCTTTTTTGGTTTAGTTTTTATTTCAGATTTACTCTTTTTAGTGATTTTCTCAACATCAAATGAATCAATTGTTTCTTTTAATGCTGTTGCAACTCAAGAATGATAGAAATACAAGATTACTCCATCTCGCACATAAAAATGGAAATTTTCTGCACATGTAGTAGCACAAATGACGTCATGTGATATGTTCCTATTGGCTAATAAATAATTTACAGCTAAATAAGAGCAAAAGAGAGAAATGATTCTTTTTTCAAACAGTAGACAATATAGGTCATGAGCATGGCGTAATCTTGTGTTTCTATCATTCTTGGTTACAACTGGTGGTAGCTTGTACTGACATAGTGTTGAGCTGCTATTGTTTGTGCTGTTAACTTTCTCACAAAATTGACAAGTTATTGAATATTTAATGAAACTTGCTCGCTTGTGATGAGTATAACTTAGTGCTGCTACTGCACAGTGATTTTTATTTTTTTTTTAACAAAAAAATTTTCTAATAAAATAAATAATAAGGCCCTCCCCCTACCTCCTTTCGAAAACAACTCTTTAATAGTTTCTGTTGGCTGTTCAATTTAATTACGACTTCAAAAACTTTAAGCTTTCTTTTCTCTCTATGTGTTTTGTCTCTGTAGCTTGCGCTTACATTTTCCTCTAAATTGCTTGGCCATCGATTAATTTAATAAATTTTTAATTGTTTATTGGAATGTGTTATTGCATGTGCAGCGTGTGTTTTTTGTGTGATTTTTTTTTTTTTTTTTTTTGATTTATTGTCTTGTAGGACTCACAATAATTTTTTTACGTTTGTTTGTACATAATTTTCGTGCAATTTTTCCACTATGCTGTGAATTTCCATTTTATTTATTTTGGCTCCTTTTTTCTTTCTATCTTTTGTGGAAGATAGTGACGTAAGCCTCTTTTAATACTCAAATTTGAGCGTCACATTTAGTAATCATGGCAGAAGTACACCGGGTAAAATTTTTAACAGTTTTCCTTTTTTTTTTATGAATGAAAATTCCCCGAGAGTTTTTTAAGTTTTTAATTGCCTTTTATCATAAAAAAGTCTCTCTTTTATAACATAGAAATTTCTCTGATTTAGGGAGTTTTTACCCAAAAATCAAAATTTTCCTTGGGAAAAAATTTCTAGTGAAATTTTAGTTTGTGAACAAAGCGGGTCGCCGAGTATCGAACACAAAAATGATTTTCTTTCCCCACTCTTAATTTTTCTACAAAGGAAATGGTTCATTTCCAAATTTTTCCTTGTCCTAACGGCCAACTGAAAAACGTCTGTTGTTTCTCATTACGGTGTTTTTCTGCCATGTTAGCAATATACTCGTACTCGTATATGTAAATAAGAGTACGTAGTTTTATTCTCCACAAAATTCAACAGATTGTTTTGTTTTTCACGTTCTGAATTTCTAAATGGTATCAATTGGTTTTATGGCTGTTTCATTTGGTGGGAGTAATGGCAAATACAAGTATTTGAGCAAGACTTAGGTTAAACGAATCTAACAAAATGAATATTCCTTAAATGTCTATTTTATAATTTGAAAATAGTCTACTTACATATATAACCAATATTCTTGTATAGCTGTGGATATAAAAGAAACGATAAGAATAAAGGGAGTTGTTAAGAGATAACCAAACACCGAACATGTGTTTTCATTTTTGGTAAAGAGTGGATGTTACACTGTCATAAAACAATTAAAGATTTAATCAAAACTCTGACACCCGAGTCGTGATAATGAACATGATTTTATGCTTTTAGTGTTTTCAGACTGAGTGAATTTCACATAAATGCGGTTCTAACGTTAAATCCAAGTCATAAAAACTATATTTACCATACAAAGTGAGTTTAATAAATCCACAATAAATGCTATTTTGGAATTGCATTTAAGTTGGATTTATGAAATATAACAGTTTTTATCCGTTAAGCTCAGTGCTACCAAGTTAAAAAGATCTGTAAATATAGCACCAGCTGATATGTTATTGAATAAAATAATAAAATAAAAACCATTTCAAATATTTTCAGAAGAAAATGCTTTCAATGGCAACAGCAATAAAAGCATTTTGAAGAAAACGAAGTTTTTTGACAAAATACAAAGAAAATATGTGTCCCGTAAGTGTATTTACCAAAGGTCACACATGTTGTGGCTGCTGTACAGCTGGTCAAATAAGTTTTGTAAATACAAAGTAACGCATCAAATACACTTATTTCTATGGGAAATTTTTATTGTTTTGTAGAAATTTATTTGACACACTGTATGTTAAATAATGAATTTAAAAAATTTCCAGTGTGAACGCAAAATCATCTATTGGTGAATTTAATGTCAAATTCAGTATTTAACTTTCAGTCTGAAAACACTATTACATCAAAAACTTTTATATTAGATATTTTAGGGATAATCACGTCAATATGTGCATTTTGCAAATACATATGTGGATCATATGAACTAAGTTGTGGGTGTCCTTATCAAATTTTCCAAAATGTTTCTTGCCAAGACCAAAATAAATGATACCAGATCACAGAGCATCCAAGAAATCTGGCAGTTTTAATTGTATCTGTCAATTGTGAATATGTTTGTTGTTTTCGGTTTATTGACATTTGAGTAAATATGTACAGCGATATTTGCTCAGGGAAAAAGCAGACGTGTACATTTTGTTGTTGTGTTGAGCAAACCGCATTTTTGCACTTACTTGCACTGTTTACAAATACTGGCATGATTACCCTTTTTGTTTCTTTAATTTAAAATGTAAAGAAATTAAATTAGTAGCGTGAAATAACGCAGTCGCACTTTTTAAAGAAATCGCCCATACTGCAGCTTAAGCGGCCCATACACTAGAACAGCATATATGCACAATCAAGTGATTGAGCTAGAAAGCACGCACCACGTAAAATACCAGCCAAGCATTGCAATATTCATTTCATTCACTACTTAAAGTATTTAATATAAAGGGTATTTTTTATAGACATATAGAACTTTAAATTGCAATAAAACAACGATGGATTATTCGATTGACATGAATTTTATTTATCCGAAAGATAATCTTGTGGCATTACATTTTAAATATGACCGCCACGGCTGGCTCGGATGTAGTCCAATCTGGACGTCCAATTTTCGATAACTTTTTCCAACATTTGTTACCGTATATCGGCAATAACACGGCGAATGTTGTCTTCCAAATGGTCAAGCGTTTGTGGCTTATCCGCATAGACTAATGACTTTATATAGCCCCACAGAAAGTAGTCTAGCGGTGTTAAATCACAAGATCTTGGAGGCCAATTCACAGGTCCAAAACGTGAAATTAGGCGGTCACCAAACGTGTCTTTCAATAAATCCATTGTGGCACGAGCTGTGTGACATGTTGCGCCGTCTTGTTGGAACCACAGCTCCTGGACATCATGGTTGTTCAATTCAGGAATGAAAAAGTTAGTAATCATGGCTCTATACCGATCACCATTGACTGTAACGTTCTGGCCATCATCGTTTTTAAAGAAGTACGGACCAATGATTCCAGCAGCTCATAAAGCGCACCAAACAGTCAGTTTTTCTGGATGTAACGGTGTTTCGACATACACTTGAGGATTAGCTTCACTCCAAATACGGCAGTTTTGTTTGTTAACGTAGCCATTCAGCCAGAAGTGCGCTTCATCGCTAAACAAAATTCGCTTATGAATATCGGGAACAACGGCAATCTCGTTTTGGGCCCATTGCAACCGTTTTTCAGGCGTGAGTCTATTCATGATGAATTGCCAAACCAAACTGAGAATAAATCACTTGACAGCTGTTAAATCGGTCGCCATCTTGAACAGTAATGCCAACTTAAAGTTCTATACGTCTATAAAATACACCCTTTACAAAAAAATAATGAATAAAAATCTATATTTTCGCTATACAAAATTTTGTTTTAAAATAGATTTTGAAATTTTATACATCTAGTCTATACACTTCAAGGAACCGGCCACGTCCATTTCACTAGCCACTGTTCAAAAAGATTTGAATCTGAAATTATGCTTTGAAATAGTTTAGCACTTTAGTAGGTGCTTCTGATAATAATTCCAGCAAAAACATGAGCCACTTTATAAAGTAGTCAATGAGTGTATCTGTTTCAAAGGGTATTTTACCAATTAAAATTCTATTTGTAAACAGATTTCTCTAAAAATTGATACATACGCTCTTTATAATCGAAAGATACCGACTCACGTAATAGACGACAGGGCGAAACCGAGAAAATTATAATTATAAATCTACAGAAAAAAATGTTTAAGGTTTAAGTAAGACAAACTCAATGAATCAATTTGTCTTGGATTTAAAAAATTAAATCTTTGACAATTTGAAATTCAACAATTGAAAAAGATACAAAAAAGTAGTAAAAAATAGCTACAAAATTAATCTCCAACCTCAGAAATTAAAAGATTTTTGCATGGTTAGAATGGTCGTTCAGGTAAAAGTCTTGAAGTGCCTTCACAGTTGAATACATCACAAAGTTTCAGCGATCAAGATTTATTGTATTCGACCATTAGACGGTCCCTTATCCGCAAGCTGCTGAATTTGATCAGAAAATATTTTTATGTTGTTGATATAGCAATCACTAAACTTTATATTATAAAATGCGCAGTTTTATTAAGATCACGAATATGCGGCAGTTGACCAGATATAACCACGTCCCCTCTATACATTCTATGGTGAAGGGTGTTAATGATTGATTCGAGTTTGTGTAATTAATATCAAAATTTTTATATCTCATCTTCAATCTTTTGAAATCTTGAAACAAAGTTAACTAGGATATTCGAACTGAGTGCTTCTATATTCTCATTAACCTCATTTCTATGAGCAACCGTCTCTCTAGATATGTTATCCAACTTTGAATTTATAAGTCGTAACTGATCTACAATACTACCCGCTTGTGAGATGTTTCGGCATATATCATACTTATGAAAAAATCCACTTAGTGTATGTATGTGAAGCACCTAGGTGCAGAATTCACATTAAATACTGCCTTTTTTACAATACCTATATTGCATTTGAGGCACTAAAACTTTTTTCCAGGCATTTGGGTTGGAGAGAAAAAAGTTCACAAAGGCAGCAAACAGCAACACACAGAAAAAATTAAATTAGCTAAACGCAATATTCAGAAAAACTCTAACTGAAAGTTTGTAGGCATATACCTCTTCAGAGATACATTTAAAATTGTAAAGACTGAAATCAAATTTTGATTTTAACAGTATTCAGTTCTTAAAGATGAATTTTGTTTCTACTGAACGAAAAAAAGTAGATTATAATAATAATGTAAACGAACTAATACTATGTTCACACCTAGGTTTTTGAGCGTGTTTTATGGCTCATTCGTATTTTAGAGGTTTTACCAAGTTTTTGATAAAAACACTTCCAAAAACACTTAAATGACACGATTGAATATGAATTTGGAGTTTTATTTTCTGTCTGGCGGCACATCAAAAAAAATGTTTTTTTTATGAGAAAATAATGTTAATTTAATATTAAGAGGCTTAGATAAGCCTAAAACATCTCAAACGCACTGTGAATGGCTGAGTTTTTGTTTTAAAACATTTCGCTAAAACACGCTCAGGAACCCAGGTGTGAACGTGTTTCAGAATTTTTTATGAATTTACGTTACTTTTGGCTACGGATATTTCAAATCTTTAGTTTAGCCGAGAACCGTCTGCAAACTTCTAGAAGTTACTGCATACTTCTAGGTATATCAAGTGTAGAACAAAAAGGTAAATAAAGCTTATACACTAACACAGATGTAAATAATACACATCTGAAATACTGAATTGCTTTATTTACACCATTTCTTATTAATAATCAAACACAGTGATTCAACAGAGTGATTTTTTGTAACACTGACGCCCGCTTAAGCCTTTTCGTTCCGAATAGCCGCGGACTTTTCTTTACCATAGTCCGCTAGGCGTTCAAGGGCTATTATACTTTTGTATTGATTGATGTAATCACATTATTTAGTGGCTTAATTATTTTATAGGGTCCATCCCAATGCGTCTGAAGCTTGGAAGATAGTTTTTTCTTTAGTTGCGGGTTGTATAATAGAACCAACTGATTCTCTTTGAGGCCCTTCGAATTTGCAGCTTTTTCATATCTCGCTTTCATTTTGTCACTTGTCAATTTTATTTTCTTGAGCACAAATTTATGGAGTTCATCAAGGCTTTCTCTCTCCTGGGAGAAATTTCTTTCATTTGCAGACACTGGCCTAAAGCCAAACTTCTAGATCTGCAGACAATTTCAGCTCGGTGCCGAAAACAATTTTTGCTGGTGCTCGTGAAATGGAATCATGAACAGCTGACCGGTATGCCAGAAGAAATTTTGGTATATGCTCACCCAGTCTTTTTGATGATCGCTAACCACCTTTCTCAACAGAGTAATTTTTCCTAACAATACGAGTATTTAAGAAGAATGTGGAATAAATATTTCGCTAACACAGTGAATGGTATATAAATCAACTTGAGCGACTCTTCCTTATTCGCACAAATTTAATTACAATTTAATCAGTTTATTTATAGCAAATTGTGGTAAATATTTTTGTTTACTTAAATATTTGCTGAAACTAGTTGATTTAATTAATGACTTTGTTTTTAGTTGCTGTTCATTATTAATTCAAATATGCTCGTTTTATTTCTCTTTCTCTCTCTCTCTCTCTCTCTTGTAGTATTTTCTATTTTTATTGTGTCATTTTCATAAAATTTGAGCTGCTCTAAGTCTTTTACTTCTTTTTTTATTTGTTTCTTTAAATAATCTACCCTTTTATTGTGAGTTGAAAAATATGAATTTATAAATTATTAATATTGGGATTGCGTGTTGAAAATAACAGAAAATTAAATACTTTTTATTGACATTTAGGTTAAATTTAAACTAAAAAGTAAATAAATAAATAAAATCGATAGAATCAATTGAAATGAAAATTTTGCAAACAGACAATCAAATGGAGAGAGAGTTCAGATACTAACTTTCATGGTACAATGAAAGTACCCAGTAGTTCTTTGTATGTTTTAGTGATTAAAATAAAAGTTAATTTTTTATTTTGAACGAGCAATTTTAAAATTTCGGTTTAGTGATTCTTATAAAAAAATTTATTATTTATTTGGAAACAATTAAAATCATCTTTTACATTTTACAAGTTATGAATAGTTTTTGTTTAAATTAAACGATACTGATAACTTAAACACGGAATAACCTCCTCTTAAGGTAGAATATAGCCACTAGATCCAAAAAAAAAATTTTTTACGAGCAATTTAATCTTAATCATAACTTTTAACGTGAACTTCAAGCATTTAAAGTTGCCATATTTTCGATTTTGACATTGTATTTTATTGATACACAAAAATAAAATAATACAATTACACTATAAAATAACAAATATTAAAATAAAATTTTAAAAGTAAAGAATTTCTTAGTTATTTGAAAAATAAAAAGGTTTGTCGTTGCAGTTATGTATTTATAGCAACGAAAAGTAATCGGTATTCGCAGCAGTGGGGCCACATAATAAATAGTATAATAAATAAATAAATATTTTTTAAGCTTTTAGGTCTTTTTATATATTTGTATTTATTATTAAATTAAGTTCCAATATTTCGACACGCCTTCCTCAAGGAAAATAATTTTATAAAAAATTTTTTTGAAATGTAAATAAAAATTATGATATTAAAAACTTTTTCAAATTTTCAAAAAACATATACAAAAAAAATAACAACATTAATAACAATTTTATACAAAACACAATTTAACAAAAACAATATAATGCGTGATCCATTTCAAGGTTTCCTACTTTTTTAAAGAAAAAAACACAGAAAATTCAAATTTAATGGAGATTGTTTATTATAATTTGAAAGAACATTCTTTGGCATTTATTTTTTGAAGATTATGTCTATCAAATGTTGGCAGTTGCTACGTCGCAGATGGTCCAATTTTCGATGACTCGTTCGAGCATTTCGACTAGTAACTGGCGAATGACACACGTGATGTTTTCCTCCAAGGCCTGAATCGAAGCGAGTTCGTCCGCATAAACTTTAGACTTTACATATCCCCACAGGAAAAAGTCTACCGGTGTGATATCACACGATCTTGATGGCCAATCGACCGGCCGAAAACGTGAACTTATATGCTCACGGAAATGTTCTCTCAATAAATCCATTGATTGATAAGATGTGTGGGAAGTGGCACCGTCGTATTATATTCTATCTTTTTCTTACTAAATATCTAAAATTTTGTGCTTTATTATCTGTATTCATTTTAAAATTAATTCTACTATCATTTGATACATTTATTATTTCTAACATTTCTAATAAATAACGACGTTTATAATTATTTTCTCTATCTAATATTGAAACATCTTCAAATTTCGGATAATGATATAAACTTGCACAATGTGATGACAAAGCTATTTTTTGTGCATTAATATTTCTATATCTTTGATCAGATTTATGCCCAGCTATTATAGTTTTAAGTTTATTTTTGGTTGTACCTACATACTCGTATATTTTATTACAATTTTCTGTGTTATTTCCACCACAAGGTATTTTATATACTACGAGTATATTGGATATTTCTAATTTATTTAATTTATCCTTCATTTTAGTAATTAATTTATTTAATGTACTCGTATTGTATGTTTTGTGTGCCATTTTGTAGTTATCCCTATCAAATATTTTTGATTTTTCCAATTTTTCTGATATTCCCGCTATATATATATTAAATATTTATAAATTTTATTTTCTTGTGTTCTAATTCTGTTATCCTTGTTTCTATATTTATTCTTTTTTAATAACTGATTTATTAAATTTTTTGGAAAATCATCATTTCTTAAAATATTCTTAATTATTTCCTTATTTTTGTAATGAAATTCTTTATCACTAATTCCTAAAATTTTTCCTATCATATTATTAGCAGTATTTATTATAATTCTATTAGGATGTTTGGAATAGTAATTAATTTTTCTTCCTGAAGATGTTGGTTTTTTGATACCAATCTAGTACTAATGTATCATTCCTTCTTATAAGTAAAGCATCTAAGTAATTCAGTTTTCCATCGTTTTCTTTTTCAATGGTAAATTTAATATTTGAATGAAAACTTAAAATGTCATCAATTGCATTTTCTGATACTATACAAAATAAATCATCTACATATTTTGTTAAAATTTTTGGCTTTTTAATTAATTTATCAAAGCAAGTGTCTAGTAAGTTTGCCATAACTATATCTGCTAAAATAGGTGAAGCTGGTGATCCCATAGGATATTTTGTTATCATATATAATATTTTTATATATTCAATCTTCTTAAACTAAGAAATCGTACTCATAGAGTAAAGAACCGCCCGAGACCGGGTAAAAACAGGTAGTAGGCAAATAAGCCAGATACCGACTATAGCGCTACCTGCCGGGCGGATTTGTGACGTTAAACCTTCCAAGATTATACATATAAGCCTTCCTCTTCAATTACTCTATCTATTAAAAAAAACGCTTCAAAATCCGTTGCGTAGTTTTAAATATTTAAGCATACTATGTAGTGACAAAAATAAAGGAATATATTTTATCGGGCCATTCAAAAATGTTATTGCAGACCAGTCATTTAAACCGTCAAAGTTAGCTTTATTGCTGCAAACTGCATTAGAGGATCAGAGGCTTCAATGTCATAAGCAAAAAATTCAAACTTATGATGCAGGGTGTTTTTAGTCGCAGGATTACAAACCAGACTACAAGATGGTTTTATATATTCATTGCAAAATAATAAGAACAAAAATTCTCTCAATATCATTTTTATAGCAATTAAATTGTTTAAAATCATTTAACGTAAAATCATTGTTCGTACAGACATCATATTTATTATGACTGTTATTTCTTATTAAGCTGCATATTAGGTTTTTTCTTCCTTTTGTATTATAACCAAGATACGCGTTTTTGCGTATCTCGGAAAAACTATCATGATATAACTCAGCTCTTCTAAGGACTTGAGAAAGTTGATTTCAACATCCACACCGACAGATGGACATCGCTTAATCGACTCCGCTATTTGTAAAGATCCAGAGTAGCACATGTACGGTATAGAATTTACATATGGATGACAAACTTCTAGGGCCTGCAATCTTTCTGCTTTCAAACGACAGACGATTTAATAAAAGTCAAAACACAAAAAGCAACATGACTGTTGATTTTTTAACATGACTGTACATAAGATCTTTTCAGTAAGTAAGAAATTTCACAGCTCGTATAAGTAAGTAGATAACACCCACCCACTCACTATACAAAACAATCAGACATGAATGTGAAAATAAAGCCAGTAGCAGAGATACAATAAACAATGAGAGACAATCATAAAATAATTATAAATAGGAAAAATAAAAATAAAAAAAAATTAATTCATAATCAGACTTTCGAAAATTAATTAAATCAATTATAACACAATAAGTTTTATGGTAAAGAAGATAAATTCGGCTGTGCAGATTTTTATACACAGATAAAAATTATATAATTAAAACGGCTAATTTATTATAAAAATTTATTTATTTATTTTTGCAGCGAAATATCAGTATAAAAAATATTTTAATATGACCTGAAGCTTAATAAACCAGCCGTTTAGATAAAAAAGGTCAAATAATTAAAAATAATATAAAATAAAAAAAAAAAACGTAAAAAATATTGATAAAAAAATGTTTCTTTAAATATTTATTAACGTGTATTTCGCATGTGTTTACTACACAAATGTCAAAACAGAACTGACACTAGGGGCCAATCGCAAAACTTATAGCATTTTCTGATAGGAGGATTACTTTTGGGCCACCTGATTACTTTTGCGCCACCCGTTATTTTCATTGAATTCTAAAATAAATAATTATTTTAAGTTCAAGAAACTAAAATGAACGAGTTCTAAGAAAAAATTCTATCTAAGAACCTAATTTTTAAAAGCAATAAAAAGTCTGCAGGCACTCAATTTTTAATTAAAAAAAAAAAAAAACATTCCAAGAAAGATATTCAATATGAGTGCAAAAATAAATTTATAATAATCGCTCCACCAAACCCGTGTCTGGGGTTAAAATCAGTCTCTCTGCATTTCAAAAAAATAATACTAACTGCTTAAAAAAATTTAATAAAATATAATTTAATTTTGCAAATATTTTTTAAGGCAAATATATTTAATTTAACATTTAATATCAATGAAGAACTGGAAATTAACGACAAAAATCAAAAAAAAAAAATTCTTTTACATTAAGATGTCTGTATTCGTAATATTATTACCCTCAAAGTCAAAGCGAAAAAAACGTACAACGGAGTCAACATTTTAATAAGACGAGTTTAATTAATTATTTAATTTGTAAAGAAAAGACAAACTTTGCGTAAATTAAACTCATTTTATTTATAAAATTATTTATCTTTTAAATTGTAAAATACCATAATTATTTTTTGTTCAGAGACGTCTAATAGAATTTTACAGGAATATACTTCTACAACTTTTTCACCATTAGGGGTAGTAATTGTCCTTTTTAATTAGAAGTGAAAAAGTCCTATTAATTAAACAAATATAAGGCTAAAATGTTCTTGGTAGATAGCATTTCACATAAGTTTGCTGAACATTTCATGTGCTTTAAATGGAGGAGTCGCATTGTTATCTTTGTCGATTCACAAGCAAACGCCCATACACGTGTACTTTTTTTTTTTTCGTTATTGTGAAAAAATTTAGATTTTGTCGTGCAGTGTAACTATTTTGTGGGATTCAAAAAACTGTGAGCAATCAAAGTTAATGCGTGTATTTTGACATCTAAACAAACAATCACCACCATCATAATTATCAAAACATTTTTCACACACACACAACCCACCATCCGGTATTTTGCTTTTAATTTATGAATATTTATTTTAAGATTTTAATGGACTGAGTACCTCCAAATTTGTAACTGAAATTATAGACCTCAAAGTGTAATAAATTTAAGAATCAACTAAACAAACTCTAAAGACAGTTAATAACCATTTAATTTTTATCAATTACGTCATGATTATTTTTAGTTACTATTTAATTTGTGCGTTCATATGTGGGCAACTTATATCAGTATTTTTAATTTGTAGCAAAATAAATTGAAAAATTCTATAAATGAAATTTTGAAAGTAAATTAAGTGAAGGACGGCAAGTTTCACAAAAAAAATTATTTTTTATTGAAAGAGAAAATCTTAAATTAAATTTACTGATTTATTTACTGGTTATTATTTTTATTTATATATGTGTGGATGTGTTCTTTTGCTTCAGCTTAAAATTGCTAATTATTTATAAATTTTGAAAACAAACTTAAGCTTTAAGCAATTGTGTGAATTTTTGTTTAAAATAAAAGCTTAAGCTTAATTGAAACATTTTTATGAGTTTAAAATTTGAAAATAAATCGTATAATTAAAAAAAAAAGTAAAAACCGGTAAATGAAAAAATCAAAAAGACTTGTAATGATTTTTATAACAAATGTTTCAAATAAGTTTTATTACTTTCTTTATGAAAAATCATGCTTTTCTTCTTTTAAATAAACTTTAGTAAAAAAAAATAATACAAAAATCAAATATAAATTAAATCAATTCAAACTAAAAAATGTTTTAATAAAAAACTGAAAATACATACATACTTATAAAGGGTGTCCCAACAAGAACGCAAGACTTAAATTTTAAATAAAACACAGATATATAAAAAAAATCGTGAAACTTTATTATATCGTAAAGTAGACAGAATGAGGTTATGTATGAAACAACATATCGGGCAGATGGCCGCCGCGGCTTTGCTGGCACACACGCGATCTTTTAATGAAATTTTCAATGACCGTTTTGCATAAATGCTGCGGTATTTCATTAATGCAGCGTCCAATTTCCTCTTTTAAGGCTTGAGTCGTCATCGGTTCAAAAAACCCCAAAGAAAAAAGTCTAATGGTGTTAAATCGCACGATCTAGGCTGCCAATTCTGGTCTCCAAAACGCGAAATAACACTACCGGGAAATGATTGATAATGTAATTGAATTGTTTCTCTGGCTGTATGACATGCGGCGCCGTCTTGTTGAAGCCACAAGCCCTCCATATTCATTTCTTAAATTCTAGGCAAGAAAAAACTGGTTATCATTTCACGATACCGAACACTATTGACTGTTTGCGCTTGACCTGCCTCATTTTCATAAAAAAAGGTCCAATGATTCCTCCAGCCCAAAAACCACACCACACAGTGACACGTTGAGGATGCATTTGCTTCTCGTGAATCACTCGAGGATTTTCCTCACCCCAAATGCGACAATTCTGCCTATTGATGAAGCCATCAAGATGGAAATGAGCCTCGTCACTGAAGATGATTTTATCGGCAAAATCAGCATTTTTATGTTGTCTCTCCAGTACCCAATTAACGAACTCCCTTCGCTGTCCATGGTCAGCTGGCTTCAGATCCTGAGTCAATTGAACTTTGTATGCATGAAAATGCAAATCTTACGTCAAAATTTTCTGCATAGTGGATTTGGAGACACCAATTTACTGAGCTCGGTGTCGAATTGACATGGATGGAGTTTGAGCGACATCATCACGTACAGCTGCGACATTTTCGGTCGATCGACCTGGTCGAAGGCGCGTTGTTGTCTTTACATCTGTTAAAGTAAAACACGCGTGGAGCTAACAAAGTATTTCATGTAGTTTATTCAAGATTAAAAAAGGAAGTTAGTTAAATGAAGATCATATATTATACTTAATATATACATATATATATATATATCTGTATGTATGTATCAATTGACAGTATATATAACACGTCATCAATCATAAAGAATAAGATACAAAGAGAATAAGGAATATATTAAGTGTTGTCAATTAAACAATGCTATTTTCAATAACATCACTAACAGACCCAGTTTCGGCAAATTTGTCCATTAATCTCTTTACAGTTGACTCTTTTGGAGCATTATTGTGACCCCAAATTGATCGCAATTTGCGAACTGTAGCCGCAAAACTTTCACCATTTTGGTAAAACAATTTCACAATGAGAATGCGTTGTTCATTCGTGTAGCGCTCCATTTTTACTAACCTCGTACCTTCTACTAGCAAACAATAACAATTGTTCAGATGTCAAACAATGACACTTCGAATGGCGCAAAATTTAAATCTTACGTTCTTGTTGGGACACCCTTTAGTTACTAAAATATTAATGCCAGTTTGTTTATGTGAGAAGAAACTCTAAATTTAGCGCCGATCGCAATTAGTTAAAACTAGTTTTGGGAACAGGCTTAATAATCATAATTTTAGTTAAATTTGCCAAGCGATGTTGAAGCTGGTTGCTATGTATTTTGAAATGAAAGAAAGGTAAACAATTTTTCAGAAAAGTAAAAGAAATATTTTTGAAAGTTCTTTCATAAATAAATTTATATTAAAATTCCACAATTTATTTTAAAATTTCTTTAGTGAATGTAAACAAAATTTAGAAATGTTCATCAATAGAGTGATATTTCAAACAAATATTTTTTTATTATAAAAAAATACATATTAAAAATAACAAGCTCCAAATGTATTTATAACTCTTTTAAAAACAACAAGTATTCTAAGAAAAAAAATTAATAAGAGTCACAAATTTAAGTAGAACAGTTAGCTAGTTGTAGAGATAGGTGGGCAAACACTCGTACCTCTTATTTTAATAAAAATAATTGATGTGCTTTTTTAATTTAATCTGCTTGCTTTTTTAAGGTCATACAGTGAGTAAATATATGTACAGTGAAATCTCTCTTGAACTGCTACCGCAATAACCCCCATAAAAATGTACACGCAACACAAAAATATGGTTGATCACCGCAAGCATACTTTGTTCTTCACAATAATAATATTATTAATTTGAAGCATCTAAACATTATCATGATCACGATAAACATGTTTCTAGTTATTTTTAACCATATTATGTTTACCGTCTTAGATCAACAATATAATTTTCATATTATTTTTGATAAAATTTTACTTGAAACCATAAATATGTTTATAGCAAACATAATAATGAGGAAAATATGGTTGAATGTAAATTGTTTTCTATTTTGTCTCTTCCGCAACCATATAAATAAAGTGAGTATAAAACAAAAACTTACGGCCAAGCTCCCTATGAAGAAAATTATCGTTCGCTTCGACTTCAGACGAGAAAATTCTTATGAAAAGAAATCGAACAATAACGTAAGCATATCTATATGAAATTGCGGCTCACTAAAAAATATTCTTTCTCTTTGTAAAAGAGTGATTTTTTTGCTATTATCTTTTTGCCAACACTAGTTTTGACAGCTCACGCACGTTTTGTATCTTGTGTCACTGTCAAACATCTTCAGTTTGGTCTATAATTTAATCATGAATCGTCTTACAAACGAACAACGCTTGCAAATTATTGAATTTTATTACCAAAATGCGTGCTCTGTTAAGAAAGTTCATCGCGCGCTTCTTCCATTTTATGGTCAGTTTAATCGACCTACTGAGGCTTCTATTCGGCCTATTGTAACAAAATTTCGCACCAAATTTACATTGTTGGACATTAAACCACCAACACGCTTACGTAGAGTGCGAACTGAAGAAAATATCGCAGCCGTATCGGCCAGTGTTGGTGATGACCGTGAATTATCGATTCGGCGCCGTTCGCAGCAATTGGGCCTCTGTTACTCCACTACGTGGAAAATTTTGCGGAAGGATTTGGGTGTGAAGCCTTATAAGATACAACTGGTGCAAGAATTGAAGCCAAACGACCTACCACAACGCCAAATTTTTGGTGAATGGGCTCTTGAAAAGTTAGATGAAGATCCACTTTTTTATCGAAGAATTGTGTTCAGCGACGAGGCTCATTTCTGGTTGAATGGATACGTGAACAAGCAAAACTGCCGTATTTGGAGTGAAGAGCAGCCAGAAGCATTGCAAGAGCTACCAATGCATCCACAAAAAACAACCGTTTGGTGCGGATTATGGGCTGGCGGCATCATTGGGCCGTATTTCTTCAAAGATGATGCGAATCACAACGTTACTGTGAATGGTGAGCGCTACCGTGCGATGATAACAAACTTTTTTTTGCCCAAAATGGAAGAGCTTGACTTGCATGAAATGTGGTTTCAACAAGACGGTGCCACATGTCACACAGCACGCGAAACAATGGACCAATTGAGAGGCGACTTCAGTGAACAGTTTATTTCACGCTTGGGACCAGTCAATTGGCCGCCCAGATCGTGCGATTTAACGCCTCTAGACTATTTTTTGTGGGGCTATGTTAAGGCTAATGTCTATAGGGACAAGCCCGCTTCGATTGACGCACTGGAAGCCAACATTGCCAACATTATTCGTGAGATACCGGCCGAAATGTTGGAAAGAGTATGCCAAAATTGGACTAAGCGGATGGACCATTTGAGGCGCAGCCGCGGCCAACATTTGCATGAAATAATCTTCAAACATTAAATTATATCGACCCAACTATCGATCCAAATAAATATTTCATGCATTTTTCTGAATTTTATGTGTTTTTTTTTTTAAATTTCCGATAGTTCTTATAAAATCACCTTTTATAAATACAAATGCCAAAATCACTTACTTGTTTTCTTGTTGTCGCTTGGCTATTTTTTCTTATAAAAGTAACACGAAACGCGCAGAAACCACTAAAATTAGAAATAAAAATTTTTTCCATCTTCTAATATTGATTTTTTAACAATCAACATGAATGAAATTTTCTTTTTAATTAAATTTTTTAAGCTTTTTTGTTTACAATTTGTTTTTGTGAATGCATGTGTCTGTGTTTATAGTTTTCTTTCTGCTCTCTTTCGTTGAAAGTTTAAGTAGTGTATCATATAGTGTTTTTTAAAGTACATTTCTAGTTTACAGCGGATTTTCTTTGAAACTGGCGATTAATTTATGAAACTGTTATGGTGACAACATAGTACTCGTATATTGAGAAGGTTTGCGGTAAACAGCGTAAGGCCAAGCGAACGATAAGTCAAAAGTTAGTCAGCCCCGTTTTCAGTCGAAAATGAGTGACTGGTTTTCTTTCGCCTTCGCTTCGCATCGAAATAGGGAGCCTAGCAGTTAATCGTTCAAACTCAACTGAGCTTTGTGCCTGAAGTTAATGCTTCTTAACTAACATAAATACTCCAAGGTTCCTGGGATAGTTAAATAAAATTGAAAAAGAAAAATTCAAACCCGCTGTATTATGTAATAAATAAATTTAATTAATAGAAACGAAAAAGTCAATGGAATAAAATAAATTTTGTTTATATAAAAAATTTATATTAAATTTTTTTAAATATTTATAAAAAAAAAGTCTGTATTTAAAAAAAAATAATAAAAAATTAAAAAAAAAATTTTAGCCCTGACCGGGGGTTGAACCGCAACATCTGCAGTTGAAAAGTATTTTTACTATTTTTGATTTAAAAATATATATGGTTAGATGCAATCATAAATTTAAATATACTATGTTTCCACCAGAATATGGTTGCCTCAACCATATTTTTTCTTTGCGTGCAAGCATAGCTTGTTCTCCGCAAAAATATTATTATTAATTTGAAGCATCTAAGTAAGCATTATTGTAATCAAGATAAGAATATTTCTAGTTATTTTTTTACCAAACTATTTTTACCGTTATATTTAGATATGGTTGAATTTATGAATAAATATGTTATGATTACCACAAACACAATATGTTTAATTAAACGAGAAAAAATTGGCTAAAAATTATTTTTCTCCTTTCGCAACCATATAAATAAAGTTAGTATAAAACAAAAACTTAATCGTTCGAACTCAACTGAACTTTGTGGCTGAAGTGGTTGAGTGGCGAGTTAATGCTTCTTGACTACATATGCCCTAGTTTGAATCCTGCCACAGTCAAGTTATTTTATAAACAAACTCAACCAGCCACACAATGTAGTAAATAAATAAACATAAGCTAACTGAAATGAAAAAATCAATAGAGTAACAAATTTTTATTCACACAAAAACTTTTTTTAGAAAAGTTATATCAAAATTTATATATACTCGTAATTTAATTAAAAATTAAAAAAAAATTTTTGACCGACGACAGATTGACCTACAGTTGAGAATCATTTTTAATATATTTGGCTTGAAAATATATATAGTTAGATGCAATCTAAATATACTATTTCCACCCGAATACGGTTTCTATCAAACATATTTTTTTACTTGCGTGTATATCCTGTCCTCTCAAAAGAAACTACAAATTTAAATCAATATTTGTTGGGTTCAACTTTTCAACAACAGCAAGCTTCCAAACAGGGTGCCTTTTTTAAAAAATATGCCCCCTATGGCAGATGTCACTGTCTCACTAATCTATTTATGTGGCATATTAAATTAACAACAACCATTTAATTTACTTAATTTTGTTTAAGCATACAAATCGTTAAAATCGCTTCCAGCAACCTTGTTATTTATTTGCTTTGTTTTTGTCTTGTTTTTTCTTTTTCAAAATGAAAAACAAAAATGCTCAGTTCGATATTTAAGATTAGATAAAATACTTTAGAGTGCTTAGCAGAACTGGAGAGTTGAAATTTTTCGAAAAGATATTTACGAGTAGTTCATTAACAAGTTAAGTAAATAAATTTTTTTTCCGAAAGTGAAGTAAAGGAAAATATTTTTAAGTTTACAGGCAATCGGTTTACGGACAATAGGTGTCTTTTAAAGGCAAAACTACAAATGAGAAATATTTGCTTTTGTTTTTAGCTTCTAGTGACGACGATCACTGAACTTCAATATATTGACTTAATCCATACAATTGGTTTTTTGTACTCATGTAGTTTGAAGTGCCAGTCATCAAGAGAGAGTTCATACTACGTATGATTTTCCAGAACAAATTCAGCTTGACTGTTTAACTTATTGGTCTTTCCCCGTTTTTAAAGAAGAGTTAGAGGCTTGAAATGTGCCACAAAAATATTCCTGACCTAGGTTCATTCACATTTAAAATTTGAAAAAAAAAAGAGAAAATTGAAAACCCATAATGACATAGAGCCAAAAGGTGACACTCTACCACAAGTAGTTCTCAGAGCCTATCTACCTAATAATACCCACTTTATTCAAGTTATTTATTAAATTTCCCCCAAGAAAAACCCTTATCATCAGTATCATTTCCCTCCAATTTTGTTCACTTTCACTGGGATACCAGTTATGAATGATTTCCCTGGCAATTCCCCTTATCGTAAAAAATTTTTTCCCTTGTTTTATTCACTTTTTTGATTTAATCTGTTCACTTACTTTTTGCTGCCAAACATAAGTGTTTTTGTTTGTTTTTTTTTCTTAAAATTTAATTTATCAAGCAGAATTTAGCAATTTTTTAACAACAGAATTTAAAATTGGTTGTCTACCTATAAAAAATTCAATTATTTTCTGATAAAATCGTTTATCCACAACAGTTGACACCTTTACTACAAGAACCATTCATAAATTGCTTCAGTAAAAAAAAATTTAGTTTTTGTTCTTAATATCTTATAAAATTACAGAAATTTTTTATTTATTTGTACTGGCCCTTGAAAACTGTTTAACAACAAAAGTTGACACCTTTACCACAAAATTAGAAAAATTTATTGTTTATCTCTTGAAAACTTAGAAAATTTAATAAGTTCTTTATTATACATTCACTCTGCACTGATAGCATGAACAAAATTTCACGTGAGATTCCCGATAACAATTTTCCCTTCGAGGGGAATGAAATATTTAAGGGAACGAGAATTTCACTTTTATTCGCGATAGGAGTGATTATATTACAGGGTGGGCCAAAAGAAACCAAGGGGTGTAAAAGTTTAATAACTTTTTTGTTTATTAATTTTTTTTTTATTTTTTCTTTCAGATTATATAGACAACACTTGGAGAATTTATAATGGAGAGGTTCACAACTGAACAGAGAACCAGAACAATAGAATTTTATTATTTAAACCACAGATCAATTATTTTATTATGAGTGATGAAGCTCATTTTCATTTGAATGGCTTTGTTAACAAGCAGAACTGTAGGTTCTGGGGTTCTCAAAATCCAAGAGCCATTCATCAACGCCAATTGCACCCCATCAGGTGTACAGTATGGTGTGGGATCACATCTGAAAATGTCATTGGGCCCTACTTCTTCGAGAATGAAGATGGAAGTGCTGTAACCGTAAATGGAGAGCGGTATCGTTTTATGATAGAAAATTTTTTATGTCCTGCTCTTGAAAACAGACCTGGTATGTGGTTTCAGCAGGACGGAGCCACTGCCCATACTGCCCGAGACACAATGGCACTTTTAAGTCAAATTTTTGGAGAGCGAATAATTTCTCGAAATTCGGAATTTTTTATGATGGCCAGCGCGATCGCCAGATTTGACAGCACCCGACTATTTTCTTTGGGGTTTTTTGAAGGAGCGAGTGTATGTGAACAAGCCAGAGACAATCCTTGAACTCAAGGCAAACATTGTTGCAGAAATTCGAACGCTACAGCCACAAGTTTTGAAAGATGTTATGGAAAATGCTCTAAAAAGAGCCCATCAGTGCGAAGCTGAAAACAGTGGTCATTTAAGAGACATCATTTTTCATACTTAGTGTAAAAAAATTTCCATTTTGTATATTATATAATCTGAAAGAAAAAATAAAAAAAAGTTAATAAACAAAAAAGTTATTAAACTTTTACACCCCTTGGTTTCTTTTGACCCACCCTGTACATTATGACATCGAACTTTCCATTTCTAACTTAAGAAGAATAAAGAATATAGTATGTGTGTGTGTGCTAGCGGTTTCCAAACTTTCTGATACTGCGACCCACATAGAAAATTGCCGGCCCGGCCCCCTTATTAAATGAAAGAATTTGAAGTTGTAAAAATTAATGTATTCATAGAAATAAAAATTAATCGCTTCGATACGAATCGAAATTTTCTCCGTTTGGCAATTTTGGTATTCTACGTTTCCATTCAGTGTTCCATTTTGTACCAATTTCAAATTTTTTATGATTGCCTCGCAGCTAAATTGGTAATTTTTTGGCAGCGTTTTCTCGTTTTTTTTTTTCAATATAAAAAGTGTTCAATTACAAGAGAAAATATAAGTAGAAAATGTAATGAGAAAGATTTTCAAAGAAAAATTATATTCTTTTTACTAAAAGTTAAAATTTTTAATTTATTGAAGATCAAAAACAACAACCTTGTACGAGGGTTGCCTTTTATATTTCGGGATTAGAGAACAAAAACAAATATTAATCATCGAAAATCACTTTATTGTTTTTCAAAATATTACCCATGAAGATCTATACACTTTTGCACGCGCTTGAACCAATTTTCGAAGCACTTTTGCCACTCTGACACGAGCCTTTTTTTGAGCGATTGACAAATTGTGTGGGATCCAACGCGAACAAATTTTTTTGACAGTCAAATGCTTATGCAATATTGAATGTATGCTGGCACCCCTAATGCCTAAGGTTGTCTCAATCTCACGATAGGTCACATGACGATCTTGCAATATAAGTTCGCGCACAGCATCAATGGATTTCGGAACAACAACTGATTTTGGACGACCTTCACGAAATTTGTCGTAAAGTGAACTACGACCACGATTGAATTCACCATAACATCGATAAACACTGGTCGTTGATGGAGCTTCATCGCCAAAAATTGAATTAAGTTCATCCATGCACTGCTGCTGAGATAATCCACGTCCAAAGTTGTAAAAAATAATCACACGAAAATTTTCCCAATTTAATTCCATGTTTGGGCCGAGATGAATTTTTTAAGTTACTGTAAACAACACAAATAGCGCTCGTATGTCAAAACGTTCTGAGTACGTATAACCTCAAAAATGTCCAACTCTCAGTTGCCAGGTTGAACACCATGGTTGCCAAGTCCCGAAATATAAAAGGCAACCCTGGTATCTTTCCACAGTTAAATTATGTGTCTAATTAATAGTTAAACTTTCTACAATATTATTTTATTTATCAATGGTTTTTTGCACAAAACTTAATTTTGTATTATAATGCTTACAAAATGACTTTTTCCTGTTCCTATTTGAAATGTTTCGTAGGAAATCAACTGATATACAGACACTCTTGCCTTCTTTTTCTTTCGATTCAGTGTCTTATTGGAATGTCATCTTTCGATCGTACTGTAGCTTAATGTGGGAACGAACGTACTCGAAACGCAGAATTAGAAATATTTTTGTTTGCTTTAATATTGCTTCTGGTACGGACGCCATTTAAAATTGGAAACAAATTAGATATCCATAGCTTCAATTTGTTAATGAATGTTGTGACTTTGTCTTTCTGACTCAGAGCATGGATTTGTAGACCTTGCATTGATTTATTTAAATATCTTAATTTTTTTTAAATTTCAACTAAATAGGCAATTTTAGGAATAAAGTTATCTTTGCTAAAGGAAGACGTAGCATCTTTGTGATTTTAAGCAAGAAAAATCACAATTTCGTTTTTAAGTTCGAACACGCTTTAAATAAATTTTGAACGAAATTGCCAATAGTACAAGAGTCATGTATATTCAGATCCCATATCTTCACACAGCTTTCAAAGGAATGTTTTGATATACTTTACACAAACACTTACACTTGGTACAATTACGCTATGACAGAAGTTATAGTAAAGTAGAGAAAAAAGTCGAATCATCGGCATTTACAGGGATTCTTAAAAAAAATTCGTATTAACTAGATTTTTGTAAGAATTTTTTTTAAATATGTAAAACAGAAATTAAAAATTTCACGAGCCCTTGTGGGTCGCGTCCCGCAGTTTGGAAACCGCTGTCAAATACAATAAACAACAACTGCCAAACTGATAAGTCGTTTTATAAATGGATACATAAAATTATACTTGTATGCAAACAAACACTCATACTCACTTTTCTTTCTCTTTTTTTAACTTTATTACTTTAATACAAATTCTGCAGGTGTTATTTTAAATTGAAAATTTTGATTTGAAATTAGATCCTTTTTAAATATAAGTAAAAATAAAGTTGATGCAAGTTGTCCTATAACTTTCACTTTGCTTTGGAAAGGTTTTCATAAATAAAATTAAAAAAATTTAAATCATGCCTCAAATTCTTTACCAAGAACTCATATCAAGTTTCGATTATATTATAGTACCCATCAAAATCGCTTTCTTCTTCCTAAACATTTGTCTAAAGCACTACAAAGCAAAACAACAAGCATTAACAATATAGATAATGTCTTACTTGTTCCGAACAAAAGTGCATGGAAGCGGTCTTAGGAATGCCATGAATTATCAAAGTTGGCTCAGAGTCCCATTTAGCATCAGTGACATTGTTGCACTGCAAAGTAATAGACGACAAAAAAGTTATTGTTTTTTGGTTAGAAAACTTCTTTCTGCATTTGTCTCCCTTCTGTATCCGCTCCTGATTTAAAACAGCTTCATTTTATTTAGGAACATTTGAAGCAAACAAAAAAAAAATAAATAAATATAAATGTTTGTTATTTTTTCTTTTAAAATTTTTATTAATCTTATCACTTGTTTAACAGCTCCCTTTCACAGAACTTTTCTTTATCTTTTTATAAAAAAATTTTAAGATATGACACAAAACATGCAATAATAAAAACAAATCATTGAAAGAATTACGAGTAATACAAGAATTAAAGGGTAGACAGATCGTTTACTGGTAAAAAAAAACAGGCTTCCAAATGACAATTTACAACTCCAAACGATCGCTTACAATTTCTTTATTGATTTTGATTTAAAGAATATTTTAAATATTTGTAATAAAACGTCTAATATCGGGTGTTTTTTTAAACCCCTAGAATTTCAAATTGTAAAAAAATAAAGCAAAAAAATTTAATTTTAATCAAAAAGATTTTTTTTTTTGCCAATAGAAAATCCGTGCAGCAATCTTTTGTTTCTTAAATAAAATTTGCGTTTTCAGACAAAATTTAAGAAAGTAACAAACAATATGAGATCCCTGGCATTAAACGTAAATTGTACTATTAAGTTGTATCAGAAATAAAAATCAATTTCTTAATTAATTTTCAACAACGAAACATACCAGCAAGTTTACTTTTATGCAAACACTTTATCACCCACCTGGCATGCTAACCAGCCTTTGATATACACAATAGACAAATACAGATGTCACCTGGCACACTGCATAAGGTAAAAATTAAAATGAAAAAATCAAAAGCGCGAAAGAGTCCAAAAAATTTACAATCAAGTAAACGAGTCAAACTCAAGGCTAGGTATTAAAGAAAACTTTAATATACGAAAAAAATCTCTCAGTGACTTAAGAAATTTTTACAGATTCTGTCACTGTTAAATTAGAATAAAACTCTTATCGATTTATATGATTCCTTAAAGGTTTGATTTCAACTTTAATCAATACAGCAACCACTATTTACTTCTATGATCTTTTAAAATACACTAAAGAACATGTTCAATTGGGTTGTGTTTTCTCTATGTACATTTTTTGATGTCATTTCTATTACTTAATAAATTTAACTATTGTACTAGTACTCGTATATAAGTAAGTATGTTGTAACACTAACAACTAACTACTATTTGTAATATTATTTTTATTCTGTTCAGACAATTTACTCAATTCAATTCAATTCAATACAATTCTTGTTCTTTAAATCATTTTTCATATACACAAAACAAACGACTCACTCACACACATACATATATATTTCATTAAAAAGATGAACAAAAAAATATCTGAGAAACGTTCTGAGTGTCTTACACACCCCAGTTTTAAGCCCATTTTCAATAGCCTCCTGCAACATGGTGTTTTACAACAATATCTTTTTCTCTACAAATGATAGTAACAATAATAGTTTTCTATTATGTGCTTGAATGTACTAACAAAATTTAAAACTAGTAAATAAATAAAATTAAAAGATTATATATATGTGTGTGTGAGTGGTACTATTTTAGGAAAAAAAATTTAACACAAAAATACATTGAAATTTCAAGGTCTAATACGAGAGCGGCCCTCTAAAAGATCTAGAAATATTGTTATGTTCATTAAGGCCGATAATATCGACTTTTTTCTCTATTTTACTATAACCTCTAGTGTAAGTGTTTGTTTTGTATTTTAATGTTTTGATAAGTTTATTTATTAAAAGTAAAAATTGGAATAATAGTTTTTATATTAGAAAAATGACACAAAATTTGATTATATAGAAAATATCTAGTATGCATCATACAATGCAAACAAGTAGTTTTTCTAGTGAGGTATTTCTAATAAAAGGTACATTTATACATAGCAGTTTGTGTAAAGTATATCAAAACATTCCTTTGAAAGCTGTGTGAAAATATGGGAGCTGAACATGCATCACTCTTGTACGACGAAATTGTGATTTTTCTTGCTGAAAAGCACAGAAACGATTCGTCTTCCTTTTGCAATGATAACTTTATTCTTAAAATTGCTTATTTAGTTAAATTTTTTTAATAAGTTAAGCAATTTAAATAAATACACACTATAGAAATAGTTGATTAAATTTTAGATCTTGGAGTTTTGTTGAATGTAAAGCTGAACTTTATTAAACATATTTCCATGACTGTAAATAAAGCTCGTAGTGTTCTTGGTTTTATTAAACGAAGGAATTTTCCGATCCGTATATTAAGAAACAACTGTTTGTTTCGCCTGTTAGGCCGTACAAGACACATGAAAATATGATTGAGTCAGTACAAAACAGTTTCGGTTGTTCTGCCTCCGCAGCTTCCATCATATAGTAGCAGACTCGCCTTCTTTGAAAAGTCGGAGAACTATGTTAAATATATCATTTATAATGAATTTAATTAATGGAAAAATTTGTTCTGGATTTTTACTTGATCACATATCTTTTAATATACCTGTCAATTGACTATTTTAGAACAAACTATGCCAATGCTGATCCATTTCGGAAAATATGTACTGAGTTTAACACACTAAATCGACTCATTGATTTTTCTTTAAATTTTAATAATTTTAAGTGTAAGTCTGCTGATGTAACAAGAGCATATTTAAACGACATTTCCTTAACATCATATTTCGAAATTTGTTTTGAGGAGGATGCATTATACTCTTTGAAAAAATGTTCGCATATAAACTTATTTCATTTAGTAATTCGTTTTTTGATGTAACTAATTTGCTCAAGCTTAGTTTTGATGTTATTCCTTGTGCTACAATCTCTGTTTTTTTTTTAAATTTTTCGTAACAATATTATTTAATTTGAATTGTTTAGTTAAAAAAAAAACCGGCCAGCCTGAAAATAAAACTATAATTTAAAAACTATATATGTAGTCTCGTTACATATTTTAATTCCATTCGAAAATGACTCAATTTAATCAGCTGATTCTACATAAAAATAATTTTTACAATTTTAAGTTTTGCATAAAAATATTAATAAAAGAGTGATTCAAGTTATGGAAAGTTTTGTATGTAGCCCAAAATAAACAGATTTAGTAGAATCGTTCGCAATTGTACATACGGAATTAAATCTTTTTCGAGTGGAATACGCCCCTCAGGGCCTGATAAAATCCAAAGTTCAATTAAATGTACTGAAAAGTTAATTCTTTAATTTTTCTAAAGAACACAAAGTGGCCAAAAATCATTTAGTTTATTTTTACATCTTCAAATTTTTATAACTAAAATGTATTTTTATTAATTAATTAAAAGCTTTTATTTAACTTGCCTTGTATCTACTAGTATGTGAAGGTGGAAACTTGCAATTTAAATTTGGTCCACTTCCAGGTATGCGATTGAACTAAAATTTTACATACTGGTCCAGTTCCGATGACAATGCATGCTTATGATAAGCATGATCTAATGCTACTGCAAGAATTGGTTCCACAGGAGAGAAGTTCTCAACGGTTAACAGTAGGGACTTAAAATGTTGGAGTGTAGATGACAGTTAGTGGCACCGTGAAATTGCTACCACTTCCAGGGTTGCCTCTAATGCTGGGAACTCCTCAACGATTTGCAGCAGAGACTTAAAACTTTGCATACCTCTTCGGATATAATAGACTGTTGATCAACAAATATTGACCATGTCGAGTCGTTCTAGAACATTAGTGGGACTCCATGACTTGTGTAATTTTCTATAAGTATCCTAACCTTTAAAAGCTTTTATAAATAAAATTATATTATTTTTAATCTTATTTGTAATGTCATAAATATATGAATAATAAAGTATAAAAAAAAAATTAATTCATACTTTCTTCAATTAATTTTTTTTTTGCTTTTCATTAACTCTAAAATTTTTTTTATTAATTTAATGATTTCGTTTTTTAAACGATTTCAAAAACTTGTTGAAGTTGTTCTCGTTGTTGTTATTTCATTAATTTTAAGAATTAATTTTTCATTACTTTAATGATTTCCTTACAAATTTTTGTACACATTATTTTCATACATTCATGTAATGATTTTTTTAATTATTTTATAAATTTAATATTATAAATTCATGAGTTTGCTATTGTATTAAGAAAATTTATAAAATTATTTTAAAAATTAAAGTTTGCAACCTCATTAATTATTGTTATTTTTTTATTAATTTTAAGAATTATTTTCATTAGTTTAATGCAATTTTCTTTAATTGTTAAAGAAAAGTTCAAAATATTTAAGGAAATTATTTTACAAATTGCAAAAACTTCAAAAAGTTTTTTCATTGCCTTAATACAATTTGTCATTAATTTAGTGAATTTTTCATTAATTAATTTAAATAATACATGAATTTAATGAATTTATTTTACTCTTCTATTAAAATTTGTTCATTAATTTGATGAAATTATTCAATAATTTAAATTATTTAATAATTTTTAATGGAGCTTATAAGTCTACTAGTATATAATTGCACATTTGAAATAATTATATTTCATTAACGAAATTTTAATGAAATTACTTAACAAATTTTTCAACTACTTAAACGAATGATAATTTTTGTTACCATGAGGCCTTTTTTTTACTAATTCAATTAAACATTTTATAGAAAATTTGAGAAAATATTCCGACACTTTCTAAATAGAAATTCGCTCAGTGCCAATTTTGAGTTTGTTTTAAATTTAAATTAACATTTATTAAAAACATTTGGTATGACTGTTGTAGCAGCTTAAATTTTTACCACACCCTTGAAAATTGTTCATTATTGACACAAGTTAAACTTTACTAAATAGAATGTCTGTTTGTGTTTAATAATAATAAAGAAAAATAGATTCCATCTATCGCTACCGCTTCTACTGCTTATTAAATATTTGTTTTTTTTTTCATTTTCATTCATTCGAATCGCTGAAATAACAACACATTTCAATTTCCGTTTTACAAACAATCATTTTCTAAAAATAATGAGAAAAACAACATAGAAAACGAACAAAAAAAAAAAAAAAAACAAACGAGCGAATGTACGAATCATCACAACACAATTTTGAGGTTTGCAATCTCTATAATAAAATTTATGGTTTAAAGGCAGTGAATATAGGCTACAACACCTGGTAATGTATTGTACGGAAGGGAAAGAAACTTTTGGCAATAATTAAATTTCGGAATACAATTTTATTATTTTTAATAAAAAAAAAAAGTTGCAGACATTGATTTTTATATTTAACAACAACAAATTTAGCGGGGTAGTTTAAAGACAACCCCTTTGCACAATTGGCAATAAGTACGAATCACTGTACTGGACTTACCTTATAGTTTATATTAACACAACCTAGTACATAGGCGAATTACTTTAAATTAATTTAAGAATAAGCCTTGCCATAACTTTTCTACTTACTTACACCGTATTTACAACAAAGTAGATTTTTTATTCAAATAAGAATCGATTGTGGAAAAAGAGAAAGATGTGATTTCCAATAAGATTTGATTAACATCTTCACTGATGGCCAACATCTGGTTTAAAAAATAATTTTCAAAAGCACGAGATCTATAAGAGATAAAGTTAGATTTTAAAAAGGCGCTGGTTATTTACTTGGTACTCACTACGCTACGAGTTTTTCCTGCTTAGCAGTCCGCTCATCATTAACCGTAAACTTCAGCAATCATAAATCAAATGAAATTAGTGATTTACTGCTTAAGAAGTATGACATTGTTCCTAACAGATCTACGCATGATTAATCCTACAGCAATTACAAGATTCGTAAGGAGTCTAGGACTATAGTTGGGAACTGGACTGCTGATAATAATAACTTCAAAGTCTGAACAGTTTAAGTTCTTCGCTGCTAGCCAATTGTTAATTGAAGCGAAAAACAACAAGGGAATAAGATCCAAAAAAATGTTTAATGTTTTATTGATTAGTTACATATTGTAGAGTGAATAACAACGGATGCTTAAATAGTCTAGTAGTAGTCAAAACCAGTTATAAATTAAAGATCTTTAACTGGAGATATTAGATACTTAGGCTACATGAGTAGTACCCAAAGGGACGCTGTGATGAGTTTAAAACTCTGGTATTCTGAAGGGAGGGACTTTATATAATAGTTCGTTATGTTATTTGGGCTGGGGGATAATAGTGAGTTCATCTCATACAGAAAGTATGTTAAAGCGATTGAACACAAATTATAGCATTCGATATCGAACGAAATTCTTTGTAATATAATTGGACAAAACTCTTTTCACGAGAGTTTGTTAAATGGAGAACATTGGATCTGCAATATCCTGTGGCTCTTGTAATTATATTTTATTTAGAACACAAAAAAACTCATCTGGCATATGCAAGCTTATTACATTTTATTGAGCGTCCGCTCTAGATCCTCATGTTCCTTAAAAAGATAGGCTCCTCTTGTAGAATGTGCTTCTTCACCACGTATGGTCGGGGTTATTGGTTTTCGGATAGACTTAGCCTTAATGATAAACAAAACAGCTGTCTGACTCGTCCGTGAGACGTTTAGTCTATTCTGTTCAAGATAATCTAACCTACAACAATCTTTATATTGATCGATCTACTTTGATTTATTTAGAATTTTTAAAGGTCATTTTAGTTTCGGCTCTGCAATATTTCTTTCCACATTTTTAATTTCAAATTGCCAGTCATTAGATGTTCCTGTGAATGTCTACTTTATTTAATAATATTTGTATCACATCTTTCGAAAACCAAATTCAACACAATAAATTTGTCCCCATTATGGTGAAAGAGTGTGTGTGTCTGCGTGCGTAAGTGTGTGTTTGATTTTTTTTTTCCAAAACACGAACAAGATGAATGCAACAAATAAATCGATTAAATGCAACCTGTTGTCAGTTTTTTTAGTCGTTGTTGTTGTTATTTTTACTACTGATTTTGTTGCTCTACCGACATTCAAATGTTGAACGATGCATAAATAAATTTAATTTGAGCCACAACTGAACAACAACCACAAACAAATTAAAAAATAAAATCAAGCAAGAAAAAATATATTACAAGGTCCATTTTTATATCATTCACACACACACATAAGCACGCACACATACACACTGCATGCATAGTTTAAATTTTGCTGCTTTTGCACATATTCTGCAAGTGTTTTTTCTATTTTTTTTTTTTTTTTTTTTTTGAACATTTTATGAAAAGTTTAGTTTGTATGATTTGTTTGTGATGGAAAGACAAACACAGTCAGACACATTATTCATTTGACAAGATATTTGCAATGAATGTTTGAATAACAACAACAAGACTAAAACCAACTTCAAAAGCAACAGACATATAACAGAAGAACAGAAGACTTTTCCATAACCCAATGTTTTGTGTTCGTCATAGAAAAATCTAAAAATAATTTTATTTATTAATTTGAATTGACCTTTTTGAGGTAAATCAGTTTTGTTTTTATGCTAAGAGAATGCAGAAGAAATTTTTCAATTTTAAGGGTAGAAAAAAGAGGCTGCTCTCCTCAATTAACTTAAAACCTACAAGAGCTAGTGACAATTTATGGATCAAACAGAAAACCGAACGATGCAAGTGATAGTGAAAGAGATCGAGGTCTGAAGACAAATCGCAATCAATGAAAAGTGTTTAATGAAATCGTTTCGTTGGATTTAAGTCCAATTTTTTTTCAAAAAAATCTGTGTTGAACAGCAAGAAGAGCTGTAGTGCAATTCACTATGAAATTTAAACGAAAATCGTATTGTTAAAAAAAATTAACGACAAAAATGTCTCTTTTGTTATCCATCTATTTATATAAAAATCAAATGTCGTTCGTTTGTAATTGTAACGGCTAGACCGATTTGGCCAATTTTTCATGAAAAAAATTTACAACGCCCATTACTACGCCCATTTTATAAGTTTATCTCAAATAGGAAAACGGCTTAACTGATTTGGATAATTTTTTTTTTTTTTTTTTGTTATATGTTACCTTGAAGAAAAATTGACCACGCATTTTTTACACCCAATTCGCAAACTGATGTATCTAAAACGAGAACGGCTGAATCGATTTGGCAAAATTTTTTTAAAGCTTATACCAAGGCGAATTCAATACTAGGTGAACTTACCATGTATTTTATTAGGGTAAAATGTATCAGCAATTGTCAAAATGAAAAAAGGAAAAAAATGAGGATGATAGAAAATTTCAACGTAATAAAAATAGTACAACAAATTTAATTAATTTAATTGTGGAATGTAGTTTCGTACTCAGTATTTGTGCAGTGCATTGTGTTATACAATAAAGTAGCTGATCCGGCAAACGTTTTCTTGCCTTCCAATTTTTGTATATTCGATCTTCTTATTCTAAGAAATCGTACTTATAGAGTAAAGGACTGTGTAAGACCGAGTAAAAACAGGATAAGCCAGATATCGATTGTAGCTCCACCTGCTGGGAAGGTGTTACCCAAAGGCATACCGAGAAATTCAATTAAATAGGGCCAGCCGTTTAGGAGGAGTTCAATGTCAACACACGTACAGTTGAATTTTATATATTTAGATATGCCAGAAATAGCGCATTGGAGTTTCGGATTATTGGTGTATTGTTATAATTGGACTATTTGGTGTTATTTGCCTGACTAAACAATGTAGCAAGGCATATGATAAAATTATTATGGTAATTTTAACAATTTAAAAACAAGTTCTGCAAATAGTTCTTCCACATAAATAAATAATAAATTTATAATTTATATTTTAAAACTAGTTCATGAAGCACATACCGAACAACACTTAATGTGTTTATTTTATATTTTTCAGAAAATGGTCATCACATATACGGGTGTTTCTGGCGAAATTTTTTCCACAAATTTCTTTCCATTTCTTTTTTCTACTGGGATCTGTGGGTACTTAAAAAGTAACCTTTTCCATCCTTTTCTTACATAAAATGCAATAAGTCACTGCTTTTTAAAAATGTTAAATGTTTTCTCACAAATTTTATAATTTTTATTACAATAACTTTTAAATAAAGTTTCCAAAATTTTTCTTATAAGCGCTTTCACAATTTTTCAGAAATTTTCTTATAAGAATTTTTAAATAAATTTGATTTAAAAATATGTTGTAAACACACAAAGCAAAATGAAAAACAATTGTGACATTAAACCATACAAAACATAAATATAAATAAAAAACAGCTGACGACTTGTGTGCACCCACCTGTTATGAATTCGTCTTAGTTTATACGAAAAGACAAACTGTTCACAACCAAATCTACGCCAATTTTTTTTTTTAAATTCTAGTATAAATTCATATACAAAATTAATTGTCAAATAAAAACAAAAATTAAAATGTAACGTCAATCCATTAAATTTCAATACGAACGATGGATGTGCATTTAATTCGTTATGGCATTAAAAAAGTTTAAAATTCACGATAAATAACAATAGAAATTATGTACACGTTTTGTAAGGTACTGACTGACTGACTATCCTACACGATCGTACGATTATGTCAAAATAATATGTGACAGAATTCGGTCCTATTTGAAGAAATCGCTTTAAAATGGCGAAATTTATGCCACACTATTATACAAATAAAGATGCAAAAACACTTTATACTTATAAAAGTATTCATTTCTTCTTTGCCGCAAAATATCTTTTTTACAAATATGTACAATGAAAAATAACTTAAATGTTTGTTTAAACAAAACACAAGTTTGGTATTGTTTCTATTTTTCTGCCTTGAACATAGAAAATGCAACTCTGATCGCACAGATAAAATTTATTTTATGAAAATTTTCATAACATTAAAAAATCGGACAGACCTGTCAAAAAGTCTGCTGGTTCAATACACACTATCTTACTTTTTTAGCACACATGGGTTTTTAGACAGATCGTACGACTAAGTAGGATAGTGAGTCAGTACCTTTAGTATTTACTAAAGGGCTGCACAAGCCCATTTGAAATTCACGATACACTACTGGACACTAGAACAAAGCATAGTTTCAAATGTCCTTTTTACAGTAGACCAAAAAGTTATGTGCAATAATGACGTAACAGAACAAGCATTGACACTTTTTGATTTGTTTTTACAGTTCTAACAGTACTTATGTTTTGTACGGCAGTAGAAATCAACTAGGGTCTACACAGGACCTACTAATGTGTGTTGGCCATTTATAGACCGATTGGGCAACCTGATGACAGGGACTTCCAACTAATTGACATACTGCATAAAGTTGACTTCAACATCCATACGAACAGACAGACATCACTAAACCGACTCTGGTATCTATAAGGATCTAGAGTATATATACTTTATAGCGTGTCCTATGTAGAAGCCACACACTAAATGACAATCTTATATTTACGATTTACACTTTTTGTTAAATTTTAAAAGTTAATGAATCTTAGACTTGTGCTCCGTATTTCATTTTAGTGAGCGCTCTTCTTAGTTAAAAAATTAAAAAGGAATAGTTCGTTCATTTAATTCATTTGATTGTCATTGAACGTTCTTTATTATGTAAAATGATATCGAATAGCGGTTCAAGGAATTTTTTACGAAAATAGAAAGCAAAACAACAACAACAAAATTTTTATATTTAGTTTCTGATTTCTTTTTTAATAATTTAATTCAAAATGTACTTTAGCCACTATGGCTAAAAAAATTAAGGTTTGATTAAAATTAAAATTAAGCTTTTTAGCATGCACAATATATTTTCTCTTCTTCAGTTTATTTGTTTTAAATAACATTTTTGTAAAAAAAAAATAATTTGCAACTTTCGTTCCTTCGTCATTGTTTTCGTTTAAGTTTAGTTCGTTCGTTCATTGTAGGTCGTTCACTTAAAAGAGCAAGGAAATGAACTATAGGAATTCAAAACAAGGACTAGTTCGTTCAGTTCCAATTAGTGAATAGTACAATGTGAATAGTTCTTTCGTATACTACCCAAGACTAATAAATATCTTGTTATCCGCATAGTAAATACAAACAACTCACTTATGAGAAAAAAATTTTGATTTAGGGAAATAAGTTCTATGAAATTTTTATAAACAGGCTAAAAGTTAAACATTTTAAATGTATTTAAAAAATATTAAGTTGAAATAAGTTTAAAATTTTATAATTCGAAAATCAATCTTACTCATAAGGTGTCAGATAGCCATAATTAACTTTAGTTAAAGTAACTGACAAAGTGACCAATAACTTTTTTCTATTATTTTAAGTTCTCAATAAGATATATATTATATTATTTGTAATATGGCACCACTGCTATGAATACCGATTACTTCTCGTTGCTATAAATATATATTTAACAAATTCTATACTTTTGAGATTTTATTTTAATATTTGTTATTTTATTGTTTTATTTTTGTGCATTAAAAAAATAATTTCAATGTCTGTGGCTTCTAAAGCTCTCATATCTAAAATCGAATATATGGCAACTTTAAATGCTTGAAGTTCATGTTAAAAGTTATGTGGAACACAAACATGTCTTTAGCTTATCATATACTTTTTGCCTAAAGTCTATTAGTAAGAACCAAACACCATAACATCCGATAACATTATACTCGTATCTACTTTTAGCCATTGTTTAGTTGTAATAATGGCCTTTAATGTTTCTTGGATTATAATAAAAACATTACTTAAAAAATGCCGGTGCACAGGGAAAAAGAAAGGAATACAATTTTAACCCTGAATAACAAATGTTTCGACTAACACTGTTTACTTTTTTTATCGTAACTTTTATATCTCATTAGTTTAGAATCTAATGTTGCTGAAGGCGGTTGCTTTAGTTAATTGGCATAATAGTTTTCGTAAAAGGTACGTAATTGAAACAACTAACATTAGACTTATTGTAACTATTTTTTGTTAATTTTATCGACCTTAAATATATTGTTTTTCTTATTCGCTTAGTGGTGCTATTTATCTACTAAAGGGTCAACAAAGAATCTAAAAGGAAGTTTGTCAGTCACAAAGAAGTAGAGTCCATTTCAAATTGCGATCACATAATCTATATAGTTAATTCAATTCATCAAAAAATCAATAATTAAAATATAAATCGTTTTGAATTATAAAACATTACCTTCCTAGACATTCTGGTATTTGTGGAAACGATACAGCCGGTAATGCTCATAAATACAAATGGAAATTTTTCCTCACTAAAATGGACAATTCCGGATGCACTGAATGGAATGGAGTGGCAAGAAGAATATAATTCTCAAAGATTGTCTAAGTGTATTACGTACGGTACAATTTTTCCATCTATTATCTCGGCTCCTTGGTTTGTCAATAATAAAATAAATAAATCAAGCAAAATACGGCAAATGACCAGAATACTTTCGAAACATGCGTTCTGTAATTACGGACTCTGATTGCTGCGATCTCTGCGGATGTAGAGAAGATATTTCGCATATTACAAGGATCTTCCAATATAATATCTAAATACGACAGTTTAGAAGCTTTCAGCAACTGTGAGATCTTTGAAAAATTATATATTATAATAGATTTCATTGCTGACATCGATAGAAATCTTTAACTTTTTCAATTATTTAATTACTCGTACTTATTTTTTCCTTCAATCAACTTATCTTTATAATTCTTCAGTCAACTTTTTACCAGTTATATCATTCAATTTTCTTACTTCAATCAACATTTATAAAGAAATTTTATTTTCATCATTGCATTTTTTTATATGACCAAGAAACTATTTATCGATCATTCATAAGTACTTTATTAATTTAATTTTAATTATTATTTGTTATGGCGTTATGGATATTCCGACCCAAATAATTCCTTAAATGGGTAATTTAAAGATCAAAAAAAGTAGAGGTTCTTGTAAAGCAGACTTAAGTTCCTAGAAAATTTTTATGTAGAGAGGCTTTTTAAAAGAGGCCCACTTTGGTGGGAGTATGATTGGGGGCCAATGATGTTTTGTACAAAAGATCGCCTTAATAATGGGCCTATGATTATACCTACAGTCGGTGTAGAAAGACTTTTTTGTTTGTTAATTTATTTATGTTATTAAAAAACACTTTTTTATTTTAGAATGTGTATTTGTTTTATTTAGTTTTCTGTTTGTTTTCTTTTTCTGCCATTTTTATATATTTTTTTAATGTTAAATTTTAATGTTACTAATGTATGATGGTTGTTGTTGTTGATTCAGATTTTGTATTATTTATGTTAATAATTAATTTAAATATAGGTATATTTTGTTTCTTCTTTTTTCTTATTTGGTTTAGATTAAGATATTTGCTGTCTCTTTCTTGCTACTAATGTTACATTCATAGTTTTTTTTTTAATTTAATTTTCTTTCAGTTGTGGATTTTATTTTTCTTCTCATAAATATAGGTATTGAGTTAAATGATTTGTTTGTTTTTGTTTTTGTTTTGTTTCTCATTTTTTGTTTTTAGGTTTAAATACAAGAATAATGTAAATTTTATTTTTGTATTTCGCTTGAGATTTGTCAATTTTGTTGTTTTTGGTTATGTAATATGAACACACACGCACACACACAAGCATGTAAAATTACATATGTAATTATTGCTGTTCCGTTTGTTTTCTATTCGAAAAAAAAAATGCATGTTTGGAATACCGCTAATGAGTTTACAATCTCTCTTTGTCTCTTTGAAAATTAAGTATGTATAACAGAGTTCTCTTTAAAGGCATGTATGAGTTTATATCATATATTTCAGTTGATTTTTGTTTTTTCAATAAATACCTACATATTTATTTTAATCAACATGAATTGATTAGAATTATTATTATTATTATTATTATTAGTATGGTTTTCTTTTTAATTTGTTCTTTAAGAAATAAGTATGTATGAATTTTGAAATGCTTTAATTATCTTATACCTAGTTGCTTTATTTTGGAATACATACAGGGGTGTATAGGTAGGCATTCGTAGGTAGTATAACACACATATCTATTTATGTTTGCTACTTTTTTAAACTTTGATTTTTATTTAAAAAGTTTTGTTTGTGTTTGAATGTGCTAAATACAAGTTTATGATTGAAATGCCAATATTTAACGAGTAGCATACATATATTTTGCTCAGTAGTTCTGTCAACTGTAGTTGAATACAGTTTTTACATGCAATTGAAAAAAATATATTTTTTCTACTCGAATTTAAATAATAAAATTAAAAAATTTTAACGAAATTTGCTATAATTTCTATAAAAATTAAGCAATTATTCTTTTAAAAAAATGTTTCTTATGTTTGCCAAGAAATCTGACAGTAATTTACTGCAAATCGCAGTAGCTTTCGGATGGATATCACTAGACACACAAATATATTTTTCATGACAATATCATTAAAATGATCAAATCAACTAATTTTTAATAAAAATTGAGGAATAGAAAAATTGTGAAAATAGTACTAGTAGGAACATTATTTACAACCAGATTAAAGAAAAGAGTACACCATAAAGGAGACCCGGATGCGTATGAGTAATACATATTAAGTTATTGAGATCAAACCCCTGACCTCTATATCGACTAACTTGTATCGAAATGTGAAAATTATTCCAAACAAAAACCTAGGAAGTTTCTGTCTCATTTGATATCAAACGAAATTCAGTGAAAATTTTATTATTTGCTGTCTGACATGAGTTGAATATTTCTTTAAAGTGCACAGGTTCGGTCTCCTAGGCTATTATTCGCCCTGCTAATATTGAATTTTAAATATAAAGAAGTGAATTTAAAAAATTATTTTGTTTTTTTTTGTTTTTTTGAAAAATAAAAAATTGTTCTGAAATAAATTTATTTTAATCATTTTTTGTTTTACAACATTATATGCGTTTTAATCATATCAATGTTAAATAAAAACTTGGTATTACATAAGAATCTTATAAAAGTTATCTAGCGTAAAACACTCAGTTAACTTTTCCGAGCAAGCCTAAAAAAGTTCTTACAAAAGGAAAAAATAAACAAGCCTTGTCTGCTTATTTAAGTGATAAAAACTAAGTTAATAAATAAAAATTTAACATATTACGTAAATTCAACAAAAAACATCTTATTTCTTTTTTCAATTTAAAAAAATCTTAGAAAAGTTAAAAGTTAAAAGCCCTTGTAACTTTTTTAAGATTTTACTGTATTTAAATTGTTTATCATAGAAATAGATTATTTTCTATTTTAATCGTGTCTAGGTATGTATCTATTTTTTTTTTTTTATTGTTTAGATGATAATTTCGTTTGAGTTTCTGATTCAGAAGTAGTTATTATCATTATTTTTGTTTTTATTCTTTTATTATTATTTAAGTAGCACATATACATTTACTTTTATAATTTTTTATGTTAATTTTTAAAAACGATCATGAGTATTTGCTTCAGCAGGGTTTTTTGTTTTTATAAAAACTTTTCTGCTCCTAAATATTTTTCAATAATAAATTAAATTAATTTTTTAGTTTTTTTACTTTTTTCCACAAAAGGCGACAATTTTCAAGTGACGCTAATAATAATACAACGACTAACGACGACAATTTTCAAGTACTTTTTTATGTTATTTTTTTATTTTTTTTTCTTTTAATAATTATTTTATTTTTTCATTTAATTGTTTACTTATTTTGGTATTGGTGTTCCTTTGCTTTTTCAAGTTTTTATTTTTTAAATCATCTTAAAACAATTATTAAATATTTCTGGGGGGTTTTGTCTTGTAGCAGTATTTATTTGTGTGTGCGTGTGCAGGCTTCTGTCTAACTTATCTAAATTTTAGGGAATTTGGGAAACACCTGCTTACAAATTACGTTTAATTAAAACAAAACAAAAATATTGTGTAACAATCAGTCACGGTAGTGTTTAAAAATAAATTATAAAAACAGCGTTAATTAAATAATTTGTGAGCAGCTGCCTTGTTTTACTTTACAATTTTGTTTCAAAATAAAAATTTAATTCCAATCAAAAACTTCAATAAAAATATCAGTATTAAAATAATAAGGACTAATAATGACACGAGTATGTGTGTATGTATAAGAGACACTGAGTAGCGAAAGTTGTGAAAGAAAAGACTTTAAGCAGACATGTTTTAGTTAACAGACAAAATTAGTATAACACATATTTTCCATTAATAAAAAAACTTCAGTGAACTTAAAAAATATTTTTTTTTTTACTTAAAATTTTAAATTAAATTAAAAACAGTTTTTTATAATTAAATTTTTTTTCATGAGTTTCACCTCAAAAAAAAATGTTGAAAAATCCTTCTAATTGCAGAGTATAAACTCCCCCTTAACGTGAAAAGCAAGTGAACATTTTGTTCCGCTAGGAAATAGAATAAAAGAGAATATAATTTCAGTGAAATTTTATACGCGTTAAATTAAATTTAAGTATTCTTTACCCTCTATTTTTTTTTTTTTTTTGTAAAAAAATTAAAATTCCGCGACAATGCTGAGATTGTGGTTTTTGATTATAACGATAATAATCTGTTTCTTCTTTTAGCACACTTAACTTTAAGACAAGCTAGTGTTCTTTTACTGACAACACCAGAAAGATATTACAAGAGACCACAAAAAAGTAGTAACAACTGTGAATATTCGACATTAAAAAAATACCAAAGTAATCAACTGAGTTGGCGGTTTATTTCAGACAAAAATCTTTAACAAAGCTCATTAACCAATATTCTCTGAGAATTTTTGGAAAGGCAAGACCTCCTTGGCACCCAGATAAACAATTTTCTGTGAAAAAAAAGAGAAAGGGAAAAACTTCCATAGAATTTTTTATTCATTAATAATTTAACTGAATATCTGCAATAAAGAAATTTACTGACAGTTCTAAGGCAGAAGTATACAAAGTACTGAATGACATTAGCACAGTTATTCATCTTCTGTTATCTTTAGTATATGTCAAAAATTGTTTACATTCTCTTCGTGCCAATATACGAAAATCGGTTTGCAAAACGCTAAAGCATGTTCTGGAAAACGCGCGTTTTGCTTCCATTTTTCTCATAGAAAGTGAATGAGAAAACGCCAGTTTATAAGTAAACAATTGACACACACAATTGACAAAATCAAAGTAAATTTTTTAAAACCATATTTTTTATGGAAAAAGGCCAATTTTCTTTCCAATTTTGGTTGAAATAAAAAGAAAATATATTTAATTTGAATTGTGCAACATTTTATTTTATCTTTAACTCTTAGTTTGTGCAAAATTCATCACTTCGCTTCCGTGTATGCCTACGGTTTGAAAACGCCAAAATTAAGCGTTTTGCGTTTTGCAGAACAATTTTTGCCATTTCAAATAGTAATCGCCAAAGTTAAGCGTTTTCCGTTTTTCAGAACATTGGTGATAGAAAATGTGAGTGGAAATGCATACATTTTTATTTTTTTGTAGATATTTTTGACACATAGGAGAGGAGAATCACCTATTGTTTTTGCATTTTAATGTTTGTTGTAGATTTGTCATTACCTTCTAGAATTCTGCCATGGATAGTCCTTTGCCTTTAAAACTCCGAAAAGGGGAATTTTCTGAAAAAGACAGTGCACTCTTCAGAATGTCATGGTTATTATGGAAAACAGACGGTAATTAAGTTGATCGATTTAAAAAACCAAACATTTTTGAAACACATTTTATAACAAAAACAAATTCAAATGTTTACGAAATCTACTAGGAATATTGACTGGACAAAATGTCGATTTGTAGAAAGTAGAACACTTTCTAGTTTCACAACAGCCTTCAGCTCGGTAAGCACTACCTGTTTATTTGTGCTTTCGATTGTAAAAGTCGGCGGGCTATATATCGTCGAAAGAAGCAGCAACTGCTTCTAAAATTATTTTTGTTTCTCTATCTCTTCGAAAACATTTTATTCCTATCATATATCTCCTTTTTTCTTTCTATGCATATGCTAAGCGGGAATAATTTGGGATCTTGCCGTATGCCAGACAATTGGATTCCTGTCTCTTATTTCGGCTAATTTAGTTACAGTCAGTCCAAAAAAAATTTTTTATTAAATATTTTTTTTTCAATAAAGGCTTTCACATGGAAAATTTGTTTATTCAACAAAAATATTTTTTATGAATTTTGCTGTAAATATTCAGACAACCTTAAGTAGTTTTAAATACGTCCGTATACATGACGAACTTAGAAATAATCTCGTACCGAATTTTGTTCCTTTGCTTAATAAATAAAAAAATCACTTGTTTCATGGGGATCTTTTTTAATATAAGATTCTCTGTTTATTTCTTTTTTTCTCAAATTTTATTGTATAGTTGTTTTGCTTGGTTTTTTTAGTAATAATTATTACCTTAAACAATATTAATATAATAATTTATGCAAATATATTTTTGTTTTATTTGTTTTTGTGTGTTAAATAATTAAATCGCTAAGCTTAACTCAAGGAAAAATTAAAATAATAATAAAAATTAAAAAAAACATGAATTTAAAAGAGGAAATATTTTCTTTTTTATATTTAATTATTAAATTATGTATAGCAAATAAACATAAACAAATATCTAGAATAAAAAAACATAATCAAATAAGTTTACAAGGAAAGGCAATACACAAAATATTGTATTTATTTAAATTACTAAATAATAATTACTAAATAAAAGTTAAATTAAAAACAATCACCCTTGGGGTAATTGCAGTTTATTTTTATTTTTGTTTAGTTTTATTTTTAGAATATTTTTGCTCTTCTCACAGACTTCTGTTAAAAAGTTTCTCTGACACGGTTAATGTACAAATTAAAAAATAGATATATTTTGTCAACAGATTTAACTAAAAAAAAATTATAATAATAAATAAAATATAAAATATTACATTATTATGTCATAAAAAAGTTAGTAAAAACAAACCAAATTATTGCAAACGAGACTAAAATGTGATGTAAATGTAATAAAATAGTTTAAAAATATAAAAAAAAAATATATCGTAATTTTTGGTTTCATTTTGCATTCAATTACAGTAGAAGCCGAAACAATTGGATACACTGAATTCTTTTAATTTCAGCTAATTCTAAATTTTATTTTATTTACAGTTTTTTTGGTTTCTGTATTCAAATAATTTACAAGCACTGTTTCAAATCTTTTAATTATTGAAAAACTGGACCTAAATCGCCGAATTCGCTTTCGAATGAAATTGACAAGAAATTTTTCTTGTCTGAAAAATGTATCAATTTAGCTTCTGAATTTTTCAAAATTCTTTTAACCCTGAATAACTTATCCTATTTTTAATACGTTTATACCAATGTTAGTCATTTCGACTAACATACACTTTAAATTGCATCTAAGAGACCGGGAATGCAAAATTCTATAGGTTTTAA
Organism: Thelaira solivaga; assembly: GCA_947397855.1. Classification (NCBI taxonomy): domain Eukaryota; kingdom Metazoa; phylum Arthropoda; class Insecta; order Diptera; family Tachinidae; genus Thelaira; species Thelaira solivaga. The sequence goes on along the minus strand of OX377611.1, from coordinate 52,649,766 downwards.
TACTTTTAAACTAAAATTAACTGCTTTTATAATTAAAAACTCAATAAGAGACAACGAGATATAAAAGTTACCATAAAAGAAGAAAATAATGGTAGTCGAAACGACTAACATCGGTAAAAGTGTAACAATTTTTCATCTTTTTTACTAAAAATAAAATTTGTAACAGATTATCTCTCTTGCTTTTGATATATATGTATGCTTAGGTCATGAACCGTATATAAAAGTATAAAAAGCAAGAAAAACAATAAATTTAAGGTCGATAAAATTAACAAAAAAATAGTTACAATTAGTCTAATGGTAGTCGTTTCAATTACGTACCTTTTACGAAAATTATTATGCCGATTAACTAAAGCACCCGCCTTCAGCAGTATTAGCTTCTAAACTAAATCAGATACTTTCATATGTATAGACAGCTAACGGGATATAAAAGTTACGATCAAAACTGTAAACTGTGTTATTCGAAGCGACTGACATTGGTTACGCAGGGTTAAGCAGCGAAAAATAACCTTTTTCAAGTTAGGCAGCTAAAGATCGCAAGAATACGCTTATAATTATTTTAAAGTGATTAAACTGAAATGCAAATTTCAGAATACCAAAATTTTAATATTTTGAGGACATTAAACGAAAAGTAATATGGTTTCTGCAACGAAAAAAATATTTTTTAAGGCCAAATTCACAGTAAGGACTTGTAAAAGAATTTATTTTGAAAGTTGTTATTGTAAAGCTGGATTGCCGGAAAGTTAAACTACTTATAGCCTGTAATAAAAAATGTATTTTTTATTAGTTTCTCATTTAATCAATCAAGACCTCAATTCAATGACAAATGCAACAATTTCAGTCCTTGTTTACAATTTATTCAGTTGCTAATATGTTTCGACCACCACTGTACACAAAAACATTCCAATAATTTTTCTTTTCAGACATAAAAAAAATTTAAATAAATAAAAATAATTAACAAAAATATGTATGTGGGTATATAACGATGTTATTTTGTAAAAGCCATGCCCAATATTTGAAGGGCCATAATTTCTGCATATGTATGTATATCAGCCTGCGCTCAGGCTTTATTTCTAAAATAAAATTTTTAAAAATTGATTTAAAACTAATTTTAAAATAATATTTTAAACAGTATTTCTATTAGTAAGCTAATGGAAATCCCATTACAAAAAAAACTAAAACAAACTAAATAAAAATTGCAGAAAATACGTTTTTACACGTTTTTAATTTTTATTTTTATGCCAAAAAATTTTACTTTGATCTTTTTTTTTTTCAAATTGTGTTTTTAAACTTACGACACAGGCTTTTACATCCATTCATGTTTTTTATAAATTTTTTTCTTTTTTGTTTACTGGTTGGTTTTTGTTTTTAAATATTTAGTACGTACGTACTTGTATAAATGTTGCTGTAATTTAACATGCATTTACTCTAAAAAAAAACCTATTTTAGTTGTTTGTGTTTCTTTATATTTTCTGTTTCTTTTTTTATTTTTTATAGCTTTGTTTGTTAATGATTCTTGAACCTTCTGTAGTCATTCCTTCGCCCTTTTTTACAATTTTCAAAATTTTAATTTGCTTTTCAGTTTTCTTTTTTTCATTTTTACGCTATCTTTTTAATTTTCTCTTAAGATTGGTAAAATATTCGTTACGTACCACTCTCTTGATTTTTATTTGTTTGTAACCGTTAGTTTTGTGTTTGTTTTCTCTTCCGTTACTTTCCTTTTTTCCTTTCCGTTTTTATTAAAAAACGTGTCAGTTAGGTATATACATACATACATTCATACGTGTGTATATACATATACATATATTTTGAGTAGTGTTTTAATTTTATTCTCAACTGTACAACATGAAAAACAGTCTAGGTACAGTTTTTAGACAGTTTTAACAATGAATATGTTACAATTTCAAACCTTTATATTTGTTTATTTTATGTTACGAAATGTCAAGTCTAATGATGTCATATACAATATAACAAATTATTCTGCAAGACAAACTCTAAAGCTGACAGTTTCCAAAATGTTATCTCTAGCCTTGCACTTAATTTTGTAATGTTTTATTCTCCCTGCTTTTTCGTTATTAGCTCTATTTTTCTTTCTTAGAGACTAGCAGTTCCTGTGCCTAAATCTTTATATTGACTGCCAAATGAACTTTAGGGAAAATTTTGTATTAACATTTAAACATATTGCTACAAGATAATCGGTATCTGACGGTATCTGAGGTAAAAATTAGATTTTAACAAATCCAGATCTAAATCAAGACATCAATGGCCTCCTTTAATTGTTTTTTCCAATTATAAATCTAAACGAGGTTTGAAGCCGTTAGGCTGAGTTCACAACTTGTGCTGAACAAAATGATTGTTTGTACATTTTTTTATAAAAAAAATATTGTAAGCACAAAAATCTCTTCCGAAACGAGTGGTTAAATTTAGCCTTAGATTGAATTAAATTAATAAAAGTTTTGGTGTAAAAATGTTAACACAAGTTGCTCGATAATGAATTTTTTTTTTTTTTTTTGAATTTAGAAGATTTTGCTTTTAATAGAACATCCTTACAAGAACTTATTCTTAAAATCGAAATGATTAAGGCCTATTATTATAATTTACCAATAGTAAAAGTTTGGATTTTGACCGACTTTTGGCTAGACTTTAAAACTAAAATTGATAGATAAAATACAAATCATCAGATATTAATCGAGATTACAATACAATTTTGATCGATATAGAGTAACGCTTTTAGAACCCATTTGTTTAGTTTAGCTGTAGGTATTTTCTAATTTAAAGTTTAACCAAAAACAGGATAAATGGTTTAAAAATATATAACTATTGATAACTTGTAATAATAATCGCAACACTTCAATTATATATATATTTTTGATTGATGTCTGGACCAATTTTCATACACAACTTTGATTATATATACAAGTCAAATATTGGAAGTTTTACTGAGGAGGCAGGTATATATATGTATATGTATGTAAATTATTCATTACCTTAACTTACTGTATTTGATGGTAAAATACAAAATGTATTACATGCTCAGAGCAATACTACACTCACACCGCCCTTGTGATTTCTGTTAGCACGCTTTAGTCCTAGTCCTTTTAGTTTTATTTCATACATGTGACAGTAGATTTTAAGTATGTACACAGGTATGTTTCTTTGTTTGTTGGCATGTATGTAAGATGATTGATTGATTGATTGATATTTAGTTGACATTTTTAGTAAACCTTAAAAAATAATGTACATTGTAAGCCTGCTGGCGCCTTAAAGTTATTACTGTTATGATTTTCTTTATTCTTAGTATGGATTACAGCACTATAATTTAGCAATTTTGTTCGTATGTAGGTGATTAAATTTGTAATTTGTTTTCTAACACGTGACACTGAAATATTTTTTTATTCTTTTTTTGTTTGTTCTATATAAATTTCTAAAGCAATGTTTTGTTTCTTTTTTTTTTTTTTTTTTTTTTTGTATAGTTAATTGCAATATGTTGCAACGCTCTATTTTACTTTAATAAATTTTTTTTTATATTTTTAAAATCTTTTATTTAACTCTATTACTAATAATTCTTTACAACATTTACTTTAACTAAAGTAAATAATGTAGGAGGTTTAAAAAATTATTATGATTTCTCTCTTTTTGTAATTATTTAAAAAAAACTTTATATTGCTTTTTATTGATTTTTCAAAAAAAAATAAATAAATAAATAAATACAAATTAACGATTTTTTTTACAATCAAAAGCTTTTCTTTTAAAGAGAAAATATGAGTTAGAGGGGACGAAGCAAGAGTCTGCACAGGAGTAAAATATAAGTAAATACAAACGTGCAAGTATATATGTATGTCTAGCTGTCTGTCTGTTTGAATTTTATATTTGAACTAAAGCGTTTACATTACGTGTTGTTGTTTGTTTTTTTTTTCATTCTCAATTTTTTTTTATTCATTTTAGTTCTCTTTGTTTTTTTTTTCCAATATACTCATTTAAATACATGTATGTATATTTTACACCTGAATAGTTTTAGTTTTTATTTTTTGAGTGTTTTATAAACAAATGTCTGTGTGTTTGTATGTGTTTATATTTTTCTTTTTTATTTATATTTGAAAAATCTTTTTTCATTTGTTTTGGTTAAATAATTTTAAATAACTATACATAAACAAATAATAAATATGTTTTGTATGTAGTTGAATAAATGTGTTGTTGACTGCATGTATGTATGTATGTGTATATAATTTTTTTTTATATCGTACATATGTATGTATAAAGTAGCAAAAGATTTGTTTTTTTTTTTTTTTTTAATTTTCATCATTTATATTTGCTAAATCAATTTAATTTGTTTTTTATTAGATTTTTTCTTAATTTTTTTTTAAATAATGTTAAATTTTTCTTTTATAAATTTTTTTATTTTTATTATTAATAAATATTAAATTTAAATAATTTTTCTACAAAACTGAAATTTTATTTAAAAAATATACATTTTCAAATAAAAAAAATTTGCTTTTTTAAAAACAAATAAATGAAAATAACGAAACACACATGTTTTATGTATTTTTATGGATGTTCTTTTTTTTAATAATTATTAATTCGCTAAAGTGATTAACCCGTATAATCCGCACAAGATCCTTTACTTTTTCTGCTTAATGTCCTGGGATGATGCTAAGGAGTTACTATTGTTGTTATAACTCTCTTGTGTATATTTCTTCTGTGTCTTCTTCTTGTTGATATTGTTTTATTGGAGAGTGTGTGAAAACTTTAATATTTATATTTTAAAATAATTTATTCCCATAAGAGCGGACGGTCCCTTAATATTGCCGTTATTTTTTGTTTCGGTAGCAAAGTATCAAAAAACCTTAATTTTTTCCTTTGTTGTTGTTGTTTGTTATATTATTGCTTTGGTGTTTACTGCAAAAAGAGATAAGCAAACGAAAAAAAAAAAATAAAACAACATTTATTTATAATTTATATTTGCACGTTAGAGAGCTCCAAAAAAAAAAGATTTTTAATTTTTCTTTTCTACTCTTACCCTCTCAAATGAAATGTTTCTATTTTATATAAAAAAAAATCCTCAACAAAGATGAGTGCTGTAATTTATCAGTTGCAATTTTTATTTTCGTCTCCCATTCAATTAAGAGATAAATATTTTTTTACTAAAATTGAATTTACACAAATTTCACGCAATTTTTTACAAAAAAAAAATTTATATTATTAATGGTGACTTATCGAACTTCTAAAAAACTTTTTAATCAAGTATGATTATCAAGAGGACTAGTTACCAATATTTTAGAGAAACAGCTTTTAATATATTTTTTACATAATTGCTCAAAAAATTATAATCCATTATTACTTGTAACCATACGTATAATTCATATAATTATCGTGAGTGCTGCCTTCTACACCATGCCTACATACATGGTGTATTTTTAAATTTATAATTCATAAAAATACAATACTGGCTATTGAAATTATACACAAAAATATTAAAAGCTTCTTCTCCAAATTTCAAAGTTTTAGTAAAAAAAAAAAAGAATTTTTCCATGTTAATTGACAGGGAAACTAAAATAAAAATAGCTACATTTTAGAGTTGAGCTATACGGATCAACCTTGTAGAATATTTTTTTATATTATATTAAGAATAGAAAAAAATCAAAAATCTTCTTTGAAGCACTCCAGTGGATATGCTTTGAATACTTCATGTTAATACTTGAGTTATACGCCCATGTTCTGAAAAACGCGCGTTTTCAAAACGAAAAACGTTTTGCAAAACGCCAAAGCATGTTCTGGAAAACGCGCGTTTTGCTTCCGTTTTTCTCAAAGAAAGTGAATGAGAAAACGCCAGTTTATAAGTAAACAATTGACAAAATCAAAGTAAATTTTTTTAAATCCAATTTTTTTTATGGAAAAATGCCAATTTTCTTTTTAATTTTGGTTGAAATAAAAAGAAAACATATTTAATTTGAATTTTGCAACATTTTATATTCTCTTTAACTCTTTGTTTGTGCAAAATTGATCACTTCGTTTCAGTGTATGCTTGCGGTTTGAAAACGCCAAAATTAAGCGTTTTGCATTTTGGAGAACACCTATTTTGCGATTTCAAATCGTAATCGCCAAAGTTAAGCGTTTTGTGTTTTTCAGAACATGGGTGATAATAGCGTAGTGTTTAATAATTTCTGTTTTTTAAATGTATGTTTTTAATAATGTTAGTTGTTAGTTGTTGCAATTATATTTACAAGTTAAATTATTATGCGCGATACACATAAACTACTTAAAATTAACAATAACATAAATAAAAAATAATAATTTGTGCACATTTTCATTAGGGATTCACAACACAAAACTCTTTCATTAATAAAATTAACAAACAAACATACATTCACGGTTTTAATGGGTTAAGCAGAACATAACATAAACACAAAAAGAATTAAAGAAAATAATTATCGCCGTATTTATAAAAATGTAAACTCAATTTGAAATTTTTTTAACCAATTTATGAAAACAAAAATTAAAAAAAATATTTCAAATCAATTCTCTCACAGGTATTAAACAAAAAATATGTAACACAGGTAGCAAAGTAACTGAATAAAATTTTAAAATAAAACTGTATTAAAGTGTAAAAAAGGAAAACATAAACATTTACATATTAAGCCATTTTGGATTGTCAGTTTGTTTTTGACAGATAAAAAGGTTAGTCGTGTTTTGGTGTGCTCTTCGACTTTTTACTATTTCAAAAAATGGATCAAAGAAACTGTATTAAGTTTTGCGTAAAAAATGAAATTAAATGTTCAAGGACATTTGAAATGTTGACTGTGGCGTTTGGCGAGTCTACTATGAGCAGAACACAAGTTCAATTGTGGTATAAACGATTTAAGGAAGGCCGAGAAGATGTCAATGACGATGCTCGTTCTGGTCGCCCGAGCACGTCAACAACCGATGAAAACATTGAAGCAGTGAAGAAAATGATTTTGGATAATCGTCGAGTCACTATTAGAGAGGTTGCTGATGATGTTGGCATATCGTTCGGCTTATGCCAAGCAATTTTTTAGGCTAGAAACATGCGGCAGCGAAGATTGTTCCAAAATTGCTGAATTTTGACCAAAAAAATCGTCGCCAAAAACAACACCGTAATCATGCCTCAGCCACAGTATTCACCAGATTTGGCCCACTGAGACTTTTTCCTGTTCCCAAAACTGAAGACACCGATGAAAGGAAAGCGTTTTGCTACGATTGAGGAGATAAAAGAAAAATCGAAACAGGAGCTGTTGGCGATACCAAAAAGCGCGTTTCAGAAGTGTTTCAAGGATTGGAAAAAACGCAGACATAAATGTATTATATCTGAGGGGGAATACTTTGAAGGGGACAAGATAGTTATTGATGAATAAATAAATACTTTTTGAAAAAAATTTAAAATAACGGTTATTTTTTGATCATACCTCGTATGTATCCACATATGTACGTTTGTATAAATTTGTGTGTAAGCTTTTTTCTATACATTGGCAAAGTGATGCCAAGTTTTTACTTAAAATTTCCCTTGAAATTGTAAATACAACCCTGCTGCATTTTGGAACGTACTACACAATTAAATTTTTCTTTCGAATCGGAAATTCTTTTTGAAAGCCTTTTCGTTTCGAATCGAAATACATAACCCCCCAGAAGTTGTTTTCAACGACTACACATACAGATAGACGAACATTGCTAAATCGACTGCGCTATTTCTATATATTGATCCATATATATATTATAGGGTGACAGATGTACGCTGTAGAGTCACAAACTTATATACATATATCCTTCTTACTTACAGTGAAGGGTATGGGTATAAAAACATTCAAATGTTTCATTTAAATGAAATGAAGAATCTAAAATTAGCAAGCGCTTTAAAGAATAATTATTTTTATGTTGTTATATTGAAAAGAAATCTGAAAAATTACATAACCCATTTAATTTTGTATCTTTTAAAAACAAGATGTTTTCAAAAATGTTAACATAAATTTGTAATGAAAATTTTTGTACGAAAAAACCAAACCCAAATATATTATTTTAATTGTCTACGACAAATTTAAAAATAACATAAAATGAAAATTTTGAGTATTTAAAAACATCTGCCAAAAAATGTTTTGGGAAAACACACAGCAGTAAATCAATATAAATATAAAATATGTCTGTATATATATATCTGCACTGCTGTGCTTTTGATTAGGGTCACTTATTTTTTTCCATATTCATATTCAGTAGCTGTATTTTGAAAGTTGACCGCATTAAATATATAGTTTTTCAAGCCCAATAGAACTTACGAAAGGATTAGCTGTCAAACGAAGTGTTGAAGGGTACGAGTATATAAAGGGTGTTTTTTATAGACGTATAGAACGTTAATTTGGCATTACTGTTCAAGATGGCGACCGATTTAACAGCTGTCAAGTGATTTATTCTCAGTTTGGTTTGGCAATTCATCATGAATAGACTCACGCCTGAACAACGCTTGCAAATAGTGCAATTTTATTTCGAAAATAATGGTTCATAATTTTGATTTTCATAAGCGAATTTTGTTTAGCGATGAAGCACACTACTGGTTGAATGGCTACGTTAACAAACAAAACTGCCGTATTTGGAGTGAAGCTAATCCTCAAGTGTATGTCGAAACACCGTTACATCCAGAAAAACTGACTGTTTGGTGGGCTTTATGGGCTGGTGGAATCATTGGTCCGTACTTCTTCAAAAACGATGATGGCCAGAACGTTACAGTCAATGGTGATCGGTATAGAGCCATGATTACTAACTTTTTCATTCCTGAATTGAACAACCATGATGTCCAGGAGCTGTTGTTCCAACAAGACGGCGCAACTTGTCACACAGCTCGTGCCACAATCGATTTATTGAAAGACACGTTTGGTGACCGACTAATTGCACGTTTTGGACCAGTGAATTGGCCTCCAAGATCTTGTGATTTAACACCGCTAGACTGCTTTCTGTGGGGCTATGTAAAGTCATTGGTCTATGCGGATAAGCCACAAACGCTTGACCATTTGGAAGACAACATTCGCCGTGTTATTGCCGATATACGGCCACAAATGTTGGAAAAAGTCATCGAAAATTGGACGACCAGATTGGACTACATCCGAGCCAGCCGTGGCGGTCATATGCCAGAAATCATATTTAAAATGTAATGCCACAAGATTATCTTTCGGATAAATAAAATTCATGTCAATCGAATAATCTATCGTTGTTTTATTGCAATTTAAAGTTCTATACGTCTATAAAAAACACCCTTTATAAGTTTGTGATTCAGTTTGTAATTGTTACACCGCATATGTGTCACTATATAAAGCATATATATATTCTGGAGTCAATAAGTGATGTACGCCTGTCTGTGCGTGTAGTCGTTGAAATAAACTTACTGAAGTCCGTAGGCAACGTATAAAAGAGTTTAGTCTACTAACTGTCAGTTACTACTGAATTTTAGGCCAATTGGTCCATAAGTGGCAGAGCAATGAGTAGAAAGCTGCGATTACCTCTATTTTTACCATTTTTATGATTGTGTTTTTGTATATTTTGTTTAAAATACAAAACGGACAAAAAAAGTAGCAAGCAGCTTTATCAGAATTGACAGTCTAATATCTGTTCAAATAATCAGACCGATCGGTTAACAAATGGCCTAGAAAAGAAAAAAATTACAACCGAAATTTTGATTTTTCATTAATTTTTTTTAATTTTTAAGATGTAAGTCAATTTTCTGAAATCTTAAAATTATTTCAGAAATGTGACTAGGTGGGACGTATAGTAGACCCTTTGGACTACCATACCTATATAGTGTTATACGTGTGCGACTCCATTTTTATCCCAAATGGCCAATAATATACCCAAGGAAACAGTTTTAACAAAGTCGAATTTTCCTATTCTGCGGCTATAGATACAAATATCTGAAATACATAAATACATTATAAATCCTTTTGCATATTTTTTTTTGTTATTCCTTGCTCCCAGGTCCTTGTTTTCTCTTCCTGAATATTGCTCTACCTTCAGTTAAGTGCTTTACAGAGCTCTGTAAACTGCAAAATTAGGCATTTTAAGTTGTAAGGTTTTTGTCTTGGCTAAAATTGCATATTTAAATACGTATTTCTCTTCACACACATAAAAATATCTAAATTATAAGAAATTCGAATAAATTTTTGTAATGCAATAATCAATTTGAAATCCTTTGTTATTTATTAATTTAACAAATGTACCGCATGATCAGCATTAAGAGAAATTATTAAAGATTTTCTTAAAGTAAAATGAACAAAAAAAATTTACAAGCAACAGATACTTAAATAATACGAAAATAAAAATTATGTGTGATCGTTGATGTGTAGTACAAAAAAACCCCACGCATTTGTGTACGTAAACATAAATAAATAAAAATTAAAAAAAAAATTATATTGCAACAACAAACAACGTGCAAATTTAAATAAAATTTTATAATTTTGAATGACCTACACAATGACATTCCTTCTGAATTTTCAAATTTGGCTAAATGTATGTACAAATATGAATATTAACAAATAAGTAAAAAATAAATATATAGATATTCACATATGTATGTATGTATAAAATAGAAGAAGAAAAACGATCCACTGAAATACCTACACACATTTGACAGTCCAAAGGGCTTTTTAAAAAGCATTATAAAAAAACTATTCAAAATAAATCACTAACATATTTTTCTTAAAAGCAAAACTAAGCAAGAAAATTAAAAAAAAAAACAAATTTCTAGAACACAAAAAGATTGAAGGAAAAATTAAAATACTTTTAAAGATATAAACAAATCACAAGAAAATTAAAATAAATACTTCCATTCACTTAGACTAAACAAACCAAACTAACAAACGGAAAAAAATACAAACAATTCAGTAGAACGTTTACCAAGTAATACTCGTGGAATATTAATCCTCACTCACATTTCAATTTCTAGCTTATCATTTTGCTTATTCTTTTTATACCCTTCACTGTAAGTTAAGCTACGGCCATATTACCCAAACATTTTCATAGTTCACTCCCCTCCTCAATTTCAATTTACCGGAGAAACGGGGCTATAAAGTTAACAGTGTCATGGCACGTATTTAACTTACAAATATATCTGCATACTCTTACATTTAGGACCACATAACGATAAAATTTGCTTTCTGTTTTTTGGGCTTAAATTTTTTAATTAAAAATAAAGACTGCAGTTACAAATTTATAATTTTTCTAACTTTGCTATACAAAGAAAATTTATTTTGCAATTTAAGAAATCCACTAGTTAAAAAAATTAGTGAGAGTAATTCTCATTTTCTGTTGAAGAAGACTATAAATTTAATTATTGACTGATTTAATGTGTGTATGTTCATACCCAATTAAAAATCAAATTTTATGTTGTTTTTGTATGTTTTGTTTTAATTGTAAGTGAAGGGTGTTTAAGACATTTTAATGTCACCCATAATAGCATTCTTACTTAAGGACTGCACAACCATACTTAAAAGACACGCATCACTACATGTGTAATACGAGTATTTTATAATAAAAAGTGATTGTAAGCCATTTCAAGTATGCTTGTGCAGCCCTTTAATTCTTACTTGTTTTGTTGCTTGTAGCTTTTGTGCCTCTAAACAGAACAGCAGTATCATAACTACCACAAAAAACACTAACAACATGTATGTATGTATATAACGAAAAAGCCTTGTAACAGTGCCCTCAAATACATTTCGACAAAAATAGCAAAACAAATTTATTAAAACTACAATAATGAAAAGAAAAACATTAAATAATAATAAAAACAAATATAACCGCAAAACACATAAATTCGACTGTCAATAATATATTCTAAACGCGTTTTTTTTTTATTTAACAGATAGCAATAACAACAAAAGCAATAGTAATTAAATACAATAACAATAATAAAAATGCAACAGGTTTATTAAGTATTAAACTGAAAACCGTATTTAAAAAAATATCGTATTTAAGTTGAAAACCAGTTGCTGTTGGGTTGCTTAAAAAGTCAAATTAATGAAATTGTTATAATAAGTAAATACTCGTAACTTATAACTCAAACTCGTATGTGAATGTTTTAAACATTAAGTGATTTTAATTACATTTTTCTAACATTTCAAATGACATTTAATCATTTTTAAAAATAAAAAACCATAAAGCAACATAAAAAACTGTCACCAGTTGTTAGAAATTGTTTGCTTTTGAATTGCTTTGAAAAATATGGGATGTTTATGTTTCGTAATAAGAGCATTGCACTTGTTTTTAACTATTTAGCAACGAGTACATACTAAAGGACTGCACAAGCTTACTTGAAATGGTTTGCTAGTACTTTTTATTATCACATGTTTGGAGTAATGTGTGGCTTTCAAGTATGCTTTTGCAGCACTTTAGTATATATACCCACACTATATCTATAAATATTATTACACCCTTCACAAAAAGTGAAAAGGCTATATATAAAGTTTGTCATTCCTTGTGTAATTTCTACACCGTACATAGGACACCCTAAAAATATATATATTCTGGATCCTTATAAATAGCGGAGTCGATTTAGCGATGTCCGTCTGTCCGTCCATCTGTCCGTATGGATGTTGAAATCAACTTTCTGAAGTCCCTAGAAGACATCCAGAAAAATTTAGTATGCCAATTTGTTGGAATGGCCGAGCTATGAGCTCTGAAGTGCAACTACCTTTATTTTTTACTATTTTTGCTGTGTTTTTTGTGTAATTTGACTAAACTACAAAGCGGACAAAAAACTTTATATGCAGTTTTATCAAAAATAACAGTCATAACGTCTGTGCGAAAAATCAGAGCAATCGGTCAGCAAAATGAATAGATATATCAAAAATATCTATAACCGATATTTCAGTTTCCTTAATTTTTGCATTGTTTTTGCTTTGTTTTTTCTTTTTTTTTTTGCAAATTTTTAATCTGTAATGCTTGTGCAATGTACAATGAAAGAGCGTAAGTATACGTGTGAGCACTTTCTGGCACAATTGAGCTATGAAGCGCCCATCTATGTTGTACACACAAATAGGAAGCCTAAAAAATTATATATATATATATATATATATATATATATATATATATATATATATATATATATATATACGATTCTTTATGAAATATAATTTTTAAAATTTTTGCCATTAATTAAATTTTAATTAAATATGTTCGGCTTAAAAATTTTTAAAAATGTTTGCAAAATTAAATGAAAATAATTTTTTTTGTTTTCCTTTTTAATATCTTTCTTAGAAATTCTTTTTTTATTAATTTAAAAATTGAGTGCCTGCAGACATTTTATTACTTTTAAAAATGAGGTTCTCAGAAAGGATCGTTTCTTAGAACGCGTTAATTTTAGTTTCTTCAACTGAAATTAATTATTTATTTAGGATTAATAATTTTTTTTAATATTTTTTATTTATATATAATTTATTTAATCATTAGAATAAATTCTAAGACTAAATGTAAATGAGGAGCGCTAGCTGCATAGGATATCGGCTCAAAAAGGATTAATAAAAATAGGTATTCGAATCATTTATTTTTATCAATGTTTGCCATTTTCAAGGCATATTTACTTACAAGGTAAAAGCAATTCTACAGCTGGATATTTATTTTTTTTCGTTTGTTGTACTGGAAACTGTCAATTTTTTTTATTTTTGTATTTTTTTTCTTTACCCAACAAACCATATGACAATCAAACACAATTCAACATGAGAATGTTAAAAATTCTTAAGGTAATTATTATTTAGTTATGTATTATTATATAAATATATGCCTATAATAAATAAAATTTATTTAAAATTTTGTTTAAGGCGAATGGAAATATTTTTTTTTTAATTATTATTTTAATATTTTTTTCAACTGATTTGGCGTGTTGGGTATGTTACTTTTTCTTTCTACAACTACATGCATATGAATTCTGACATCTCAGAGGTAAATAATTTTTTTTGTATTCTCGCAGTTACCTTGTAAATGAATATGCCTTGGTCATTTCTTTGAAAGGTTAGTTTATAAAGCTGAGATCGTATTTATTATAAAAACTAATTTTTTTATGGATATATCGTTCGAACAGTAAATAAATTTTATTATTTAATACGACCTTAAGCTTAATAAACAAGATATTTCTATTATAACTTTTGTTTTTTTTTTTCTAATCTGTGTTTATAACACAAGCAATTTTATACACTCCGGTTCACTTATTTAAAGGCACTAAAAATTCTTTACTGAAGAATTTTTTTAAGCAATTTATCAAAAAAAAATGTACAGTGTTTTCAGACTGAGTGAATTTAACATAAATGCGGTTTTAACGTTAAATCCAAGTCATAAAAACTATATTTACCATACAAAGTGAGTTTAACAAATCCACAATAAATGCTATTTTGGAATTGCATTTAAGTTGGATTTATGAAATATAACAGTTTTTATCCGTTAAGCTCAGTGCTACCAAGTTAAAAAGATCTGTAAATATAGCACCAGCTGATATGTTATTGAATAAAATAATAAAATAAAAACCATTTCAAATATTTTCAGAAGAAAATGCTTTCAATGGCAACAGCAATAAAAGCATTTTGAAGAAAATGAAGTTTTTTGACAAAATACAAAGAAAATATGTGTCCCGTAAGTGTATTTACCAAAGGTCACACATGTTGTGGCTGCTGTACAGTTGCTCAAATACGTTTTGTACAAAGTAACGCATCAAATACACTTATTTCTATGGGAAATTGTTATTGTTTTGTAGAAATTTATTTGACACACTGTATGTTAAATAATGAATTTAAAAATTTTCCAGTGTGAACGCAAAATCATCTGTTGGTGAATTTAATGTCAAATTCAGTATTTAACTTTCAGTCTGAAAACACTATAACTAATTTTAATGAAAAACAGTTTTTTTTTTTTAATTTGTTGCACTTTATTTAAGAACTATTAGTAATGGGCACAACCCCGTTTGTTTTTGATAACTTCAAATATACGGGTCTTCTTTGATAGATAAAGATAATTTATATAATCCAACGAAATTTGATTCAAGCATCCTTAATGACCTGAATTAGTGACTGCTTGTCATCAAATTGTCTACCTCCTTCATAGACCTTACGAGATAACCAACCCCAGACATTTTCGATAATGTTTAGATCTGGCGAATAGGGTGACCAGTCAAGAATATTAACATTTTGGCTTGCAATGAACTGCTTTAATACTCTGGCGTTACGTATAGGGGCATTATCCTGTTCGAATATCCAAGATATGGGAAATTGAAGCCGCTTTTCCTTACGGGAGCATTAAGTGGCGGCTTTTTTTGTAATTTCAGGTATTTAAGATACTCACAGCTCTTAATTACTCTGCGTACTGATGACTTGCTCGCTTACACTTCAGCTTGAGCTCTTATTTTTGACAAGGATAAGGCAGAATTAGAAGCAATTCTGATGATTTTTCTTTTCTCATACGTAAGTAAAGACAATTAAACCCTTTCTTTCAAAATTTTTTCCATACCCCTCGGGGTCCTGGATTTTTTTAGCTATTGCGCGGTTAGAATATTCTTCAGAACGGTAAACATCGATTTTAGTTTTTTCCGATAGATTTAAAATTATTTGTTAAGCCATTGTGGCTCGTGAAATGATTAAGATGTAATAAATTGCAATAAACAAACGCTCTCTACAAGAAATCATCGCTTACTTTAAAAATAATAAAAAAATCATAAAGTGACTTTATTCAAGTGAACCAAAAAAATAGCATATTTTTGGACTTTTTTTGATAAATTGCTTAAAAAAGTTCTTTAGTAAAGAAACCACCATTGTCATGATTTTTTTTAAATCTCAAGGTGTCTAGCCTCCATTTCCATTTTAAAATTCTGCAATCGGTTAAAAACTGCAAAAGATACAGGTTGCTGAATATGGAATTTTTAGTGCCTTTAAATAAGTGAACCGGAGTGTATGAAAAGTACTCAAAATATTGGAGAAAAAGCAAATAACTCAGCTCAAAACTACAAAAGTTAGTACCGCATTTGCGAAACTCCAAATACTTTAGTCTTGTATATTATAAGCTTACAAAATATGAGCTTGTAAATGATAAATTATATGTAAATGTAACATAATTACATTTTTATCCAAAAATAAAAGGAATGTAGCTTCACATGTGTGTAAAAATGTAATGTGGCGATTTTTATAAACATCATTACGTTAGATTTATGTGTTGTTTTCATCAACTTGTCAAAAAAATTTGTATGAAAAACACTCAATATTTTGAGTACTTTTCATATAAAATTTTCAGACAAATTGATTGCTTGTGTTATAAAAACAGCACATTAGCAACAACAGTCTCGACAAATAATGACAAACAGGCATTCTCATACTTATTTAATAAAGATGTATAGAGAATCTCGGTATTAATGGGTGTAACTTTGAGTCATAGCTTGTAAGTACCAAATCCATATGAAGTATTTGATGTATTTGCGATTTCTACAAATGATTTGCATAAGCAAATACGAATATATACGAACACCATACAAAAGCAAGTACGTTAAAACAAGCTCTTTTTTTTACACATTTTTGATGTTTACACTACAGAACCACCGAATAACACAAAACAATAAACTAAGCAACTATTAAAGCTCAAAGCAAAAACACAAAAACGAAAACAGCAAATAAAATAACGGCATATTTTTCTATTCCCTATACAGTTAAACCTCGATTATCTGGCTCTCGTGGGACCGTCACCAGCACTAATAATCGAAATAGACGATTAATAGAGGTTATATTAAAATATACAGAAATTTATTTCTTCAGACGAAATATTTGTTTATTTAAAATATTCTTTTACTAGGTGACCCGGCAAACGTTGTCTTGCCTTAAAATTTTTATATATTCTATCTTCGTACTCATAGAGTAAAGAACCGTGCAAGACCGGGTAAAAACAGGTAGTAGGCAAATAAGCCAGATACCGACTATAGCGCTACCTGCCGGGCGGATTTGTGACGTTAAACCTTCCAAGATTATACACATAAACCTTCCTCTTGAATCACTCTATCTTTTTAAAAAAAAAACTGCATCAAAATCCGGTGTACACACACATACAGACATAGGGAAAGACGCGGGAAGCGACTTTGCTTCATATTTACTATGTAGTGATATTACTTTGCCTCTTTGCTTTTAATTTTTCTCTCAATAATTGGTTTCGAATACGCTGCATCTGGATTTTATCTGGTTTTTATAGAACTGGAGAATTTTCTACAAACTTTAACAGAACGTTACAGGTTTCTATCGCTTGTACCAAGGTTGGACTTTCTATTTCAGACTTTTAGTGCAAAATTTACTTTCAGATTTTCGGAATTTTTGAGTGTATATCTATTTTTTAAATCGTCGATTGAATCACTTTTAGAACCATATAGAAAAATTTGTTTTTCTTTGTTTTTCACCAAATCGCGTACAGTTTGCTTACCAACTAGATATTTTTCAGACAGCAACTTAACAGATATGTTTTTGTCGTAGTCATGATTTAAAGTAATTTTGTCTTTAATTGAAAGAACTTTTCTTGCTCTTTTTGGTAATTTATTATCTGAAGGAGCCATCATTCCAAAACAGGTGTTAGCAGATCAAATTTCACTTATGTGTGGGTACATGAACTTAAAAAGGGGAACCACCGGATTTAAATTTACATAATAAAAATGATACGAATGCTGCAGGGAAAATAGATGTAAAGGACGGTTAATAGAGGAATAAATATAAAGCACGGATAATAGAGGGAAAAATTAAAAGAACCGCATGCCGGTTAATAGATATAACCGATTAATAGAGGCCCAGTTAATAGAGGTTTAACTGTATTTGTTAGTTGTTTTTGCATCATATGAGCATGTATTTAAAATATCAACTTCTTTTATAAAAATAATCAGTTTTCAGTTCCTTAAATTGAATACAAAATATATTTTTTTAAAGAAAAATTATAGAAAAACCTTTTTTTGCCTCCAAATTTTATTTATATTGAAAAATAATTAAAAAGAGAAAAAATATAAGTTGGGATACATTTTTTTTGTTTTATTATTATTAGTATTATAAATGCTTTTAATATTAAAATTTTGCATTACAATATTAAAAATATGTAATAATTTCTATTTGGAATTTAAAAGTTTAACAAAATTTTATTTGTGCTTAATTCCAGAAATTGTGTTGGTTTTAAAATTTATTCTTTTACTCATGATATTCTAATGAGTTATTTATTCAGTACAATAAGTACTGAAGGGGATAGCATACCTATATGGACCATTTCATCAGATGCGACTCTGAATCCTCAGTAGATTACTCCCAACGTTTCTGGCAAACATTAGAACTTTTATATTGTGAAAGCAATTGACTAAATAAGAATTATTTGTCAATAGTTACAAAAAGATTCAAATATTCAAACAAAAAACTTAGTAAGTATTGAACTGAATAAATAAATAAATTTCCCAACTAACATTTTAATATTGAAAAATATATATTCTATTTTTATTCTTCTCTTCATGAGAATATCATGAGTAAAAGAATAAATTTAAAAACCAAGACAATTTTTGGAATTAAGCACAAATAAAGTTTAATATCTTGTTGAACAATAATTATGTTAATTGGTGAAGATTTTATTAATTTTAATTCATACATCTAAGCCTTCCTTATATCAATATAAATATTTATTATAGTACATTCAAGTATAATAAAAAAGTAAATGCAATACATATCTAAATACATACATACACAGCCATTTACAATAAAAAAAGGCCAAAAATGGTATATAAAACAAATGATTTTATATTAAGCATTACTGACAACAATCAAATAAACCTCTACGTTAGTAATTGTATAATTAGTTCGCAATGTATTGTTTGTTAATTAATTATAGTCATGCAAATTAACGAATACAACTCATAATTAAAAAAAATATAATATTGATAGAATTCCAAAAGAACATAATCACTCACTCACCATATAGTTTATATATAGATGATTATAGCGATGACTTTGGGTAATATGATTGTATAGTCAGTCCAATGTGGGTTACAATACTTTAACATATTTTGTGACGAATTTAAATGTGGAATACTTTTTTTTAGTTTACAATTATTTAGTCTTAAAGGTTGAATTAATATGTTTTTATAGAGTAACTCAGCTTTAAATTAAATGTTTCATTTATACACTTTTATTTTCTAGTTAATGAATCGAACGGAAAATAATCAAGTTTTTCACTTTTGTACCTACTTTATATTATGCATTTGTCCCATTTAGCCAACTATTATTCATTTTGGATGGTGCTTTTGTAATTAAATAATGTAACGAATGCAAGGCGTATTAATGCACAAAACTAAGAACTACGACAACGACGAAAAACGAACGACCGAGTACGCAAACATACGAACGAACGAGCGCGGGAAGATTGAACGAACGAACGAATGCACGAAGAATGTGTTGGTTTGTTTAGTTTTTAGTAAAGAAACAATAACAAATAAAAGAATATGATTAAAAATCAGCAAATTCTTTGGCGCACTTTTCGCTACTTGCGAACCGCAGATTCTCTTCCTCGTAATCATCGAAATTACTTGTATCACCGGGCCCTTTACACCGTGGCACAAATGGGGCCTCGATTTTCTTTTGGAAGATCGCAATCCAGTCTGTGGATGCAAACCATTTTTGATTTTTAATATCGTTTACACCTGCCTTCAGATTGCCGTAGCGTTTCGTTAAATCGACCTGTAGTAGGTTTCGCAACAAATCTTTTAGGTCAGAGCCAAAGTGAGATGGAAAACGCACTTTACCCGATACAATTTTTTCGTAAATCTGAATGGGTTGGTCAGCAAAGAAGGGTGGATAGCCAGCAGCCATTTCATAGACAAGCACGCCGAGGGCCCACCAATCGACGGCCTTGTTGTAGCCCTTTGAGAGAATAATCTCGGGGGCGAGGTATTCGGGTGTACCGCATAAAGTCCAAGTGCGGCCCTTAACATGTTTGGCAAAACCAAAATCGGTTACCTTGAGGTAGCCTTGAGAGTCGATGAGCAGATTTTCTGGTTTTAAATCACGATATATTAAGTCGAGATAGTGCAAATATTCAAAAGCGAGCACGATCTGTGCTGCATAGAAACGGGAGTGGGGTTCTGAAAAACGACCAACCTTGCGTAGATGCGAGAACATTTCACCGCCGGGCACATATTCCAACACCATGTACAAGTTTGAGTTATCCTTGAAATGATAGCGTAGGGAAACTAAGAAAGGAAAGGAAATTGCCTGTAGAATACGCTTCTCGTTGAGTGTGTGTTCGACCTGCTTCAGCTTGACAACCTTTTGCTTGTCGAGTATTTTCATGGCATAATAGTCTTTTGTAGGCTTGTGTTGCACTATCATAACACGACCAAAGGACCCCGTGCCAAGAGTCTTGATGCGTTCAAAATCATCAAGACAGGCGGTGTTTGTTGGATTGCGGTGAAATTTATCTTCAAAGTCCTCTTTGGCCTTTTCGAGAAACTCTTTAACAGTTTCGGCTGCGTCGACCTTTTTGTTGGATGTTGTGGCGTTGTTGCCCATTTTTGAGATTGTTCCTGTAAGCGCTGATAGACGAAAAGTTGCTGTTGCAGACACTTGAGCGTCCGAACTATCGCTGGCAACTGCTGCCTGGGCGATAGATGACGAAGTCGAATGTGGACCTGTAGGCGGTGTTATTTTGGTGTTTTTTTGCGCTCCCGCAGTAGTATGCAGCAATGATGATGAAGACTGCGATGTAGAAGTGGATGAAGCCTGCGGCCGAGCAGAAGCAGAGCCCAATTTATTTGTTGTCAAAGACGACGACGACTTGCTAGACGACGCGCCGGGACTGCTTGGCTCAAGCTGCTTGGCAAGCTTTATGGACTCCTGCTGCTGTGTGCTTTTATTCTCTTCCTCCTGTGCACTAGAGTTGTGAGGAATTTTTTTCTTTTTCAAAAAGCTCAAAATATGTTTCGCAATTTTGGAAAATTTTCAGAAAACACGAAGAAGAGCTAAAATATTTGTCAACTGTTGCTCTTTTTTTTTTTTTTTGAACCGTCGAGTATAATTATTGATCGCTAGATATTTGTATTATCACTAGAAATTAAATTTTATACGTAAACAATTTTGTTTTACTCGTCTCTTTTAAAGGAAGATTTTATTTATTTTCTTTTACTGTAATTTTCTAACCACTTTTTAGCTTATTAATCAATTTATTTTAAATTTTTTAACTGAAGAAATGAGAAGAAAACATTAAAAAGTACTTAATCACTCTTTTTATCTTTTCCAATTAGAAATTAATGTAAAAAAAGATTCCAATTAGTCAATGTATCTGGTTTGTTGTGGAATGAACAAGTGTTTTTGTGTATTGCAAAAAAAAAACACACACACACTTGCAAAAGAACTTTGAGAATTTCACACACTCTTAAATACAGATATTTATTTTCGACATTCATTTTTATATTTAATATTATTAGCGCTGCCAGATCATTCGGATCAGCGACATTTTTTTCCTGTTGGTAAATATATACATACATTTTATTTGAAGATTGTTACTAATGGCCTGTTCAGCGAGAAAGTCTAAGCGAACGAAAGCAAATCACATTTGTATTGCAAACAAAAATAAATTTTTGTACATTTTTTCAACTTTATTACAATTTTTCAACTTAATTACAATTCCAAAGTAATAAATAATCAGAATATATATATTTAGTCAAAACAAGGTGTTCTATGCATATAGCTTTGTACTTTTTAAACATTCAGCTAAGATATTTTCGTGGTTATTTTAAAATTTAATAAAATTTATTATTATTCAATATTGCTTATTGATTTTGTTGAAGAACTTGTTGTTTTGTAAAATTTTTATTTGCACTTGTGTTTTCTTTTGTGATTTCTGATTTATTTTTCTTTGGTAAAAAACATGTTTGCTCTTATCTTGGGCTTTTGAAAAGATAAAATCAGACCGAAAAACACAAAAGCAGTGTGGTGATTAGAAATCACGTTATTTTCAGAACAGACCTGTAGTCAAATTTAATAAGCAATTTGTTGGATGCTGTCTCCAATTGATTTAAAGAATAAATTTATATCTGAAAACTTTTATATCTGGCAACTTTGGGAATTGTCTAAGTTGTGGAAGAAAACAAGGAGACTGGAAAGTTCCTAGAAAATTTTTAATATAAACTTTTGAATGAAGGAAATATAGGGAAAACTTAAAGCTATTTTATTGAAAATATTGTTTTCTAGTTTTGGCAGCATTTACGGGCTTTACTAATATAATCTGGCAGCTAATTAATTCTTACATTTTCTATCTATCTGCTTTTTGCGTGAACATAAATTAGATTTCGTAATATACAAGTACAAGCAGCACCAAAATAAATTTACTTTCTTATTATATACTTGCTTCGTTAACAATTGTTCTTTTTTATTTTACTACTTTATGATTTTGCTTCTTCTTTATTTTTATTCGTATTCGTTCATTACAATTTTTACGAATGACTACGTAAAGGAAGTTAACATGCACTATATACATATAAATTTATATATGGATGTATAATTTATATGGATATATATATATATATATATATATAAATGTGTGTGTGGTATTTAATTTTTTTTTTTGCTATGTACACTCTTTTAAACTGAATTGTTTTATTTTTCACACTAAATTTTCTTTGGAAATATTTTTTTTTCCGTTTTCCTACAAATTATACGTTTAAGACAATTAAAGAATTTCATTTTATGGCACTGTTTGTGTATATTTAAAATATACTGTTGAATAATCGATTTTTTCGTGTGGCTTGCTTTTATTTATTTTCTTTATATTGCTCGTATAAAAATTATACTTTAATCCAATTAGAGCAAAATGATTTCAACGCTACGAACCTCTGTTTTGGCATAAATTAAACTTGTTACTTGTTATCAGAATTCACTGAGTTGTATATAAAAATGATGTGCGAACATATTAGTTATATTTATTTTGCTTATATATTTAATTGCAGTTAATTATTATAATTTTTTTGTTTTGTAAATTCTATTCAAATATTTTCTTAATTTTAATTGGGAAAAAATTACACTTCACAAATCCGCGGAGCCGTTACGACATGTCAAACTTCGGAATACAGACAGAAAACTGAAAAGAAAAACGATTAAAGGTTTTTCTTCATTCTTTTTGTTCTAAACGTTTATCATAACTTCCTTTGTTATGTAGTAAATACAGCTCTACTAAAACCTACTACTACTAAAACCAAAGATGTATTTTAAATAAAACGCTTTTGTTAATTCGGCCAATATTAGCACACATTTTGCAGCGATTTTGGTGCTGCTACAAATATATATTTTTTAGAAAATTGCTTCGATAAGTCCGGTAGCACACAGAGAAATTTCAGTTGTTCAACTTTTTTAATTCTCTTAAAAAAGCCGTTATGCCCATACACAAAAACTTTGGCTTGGCAATTTTTACATTCTTATTCATTAATTTATTCAGCATTCAAGCTACTTGTCTTATTTTTTTATACAGCTTTAAAAGGTACGAATAAAGAACAAAAGAGAATAATAGAATACGAGCAAGTTTGTGCGTAAACCAGGTAACACTGAGACACCAGTTGAATATTTTTTTTAATGGTTGATTAATATTGATTTCAACCAGCGAATATAATTTTTGACACGAGGTACTCCAAAAACGGTAACAAAATGTATGATATTGTTTTAATGTTGTTATTTTTATATTCTCGCAATCACCTGGCTTACTTGAATCATAATGTTTATCGCTTTCAATTCTTTTTTCCTCTCCTATAAACTCAACATGCGCAACTACAATTACCGTGTGTGTTCCCAGATTAAACAGCTTCTAGAAGTGATACCAAATTCATAAATATATAAAATTGTAATTGTCGTCCTTGCAGTATTTTGAAATTAACCATTTTTTCGAAATTAATATTTTAATGTTTTATATGTGAGAATAATATTTTTCATTACATTTTTTAAACATTATCATCCACTGTAATGGAAAATTTTCAAACTCATTTTGACATGTTTGCTAACAGCTCCATACACATTCAACAAATCAAATTTCACACACACATGTCATATATGTATGGCTAGCCTAACACTTCAGGCACACGATCAAGTTTTTTTACAATTCTCTTTCAAGAAATTTACATATACTGCTTGTCAAAATTCACAAAAATTGAAAGCTGTGACGTAGGCTGCACACAATTTCAAAGCAAATTTTTCAACAAGATGTTTTTTTTAACCTCTTCCACCGACAGTTTTGTTTCGGCGGCAATAGAGTTATCCTTAATTTTTAAATCATTCCGTCTATATGTAGGAATATTCATGTTCCACAGAACTTCATGCCTTCTGTATATCTCTATGAACTGCAAAACGTCGTTATATTTGTTTAATTTGTTCACAAACATATTAAAAAAAAAAAACAAAACAATACTGGCGGCAGAATAAGAATTCAAATTTGGAATAAAAAAAACTGCAATCAGCTGTTTTCTTGACTGTAATTTGAAAAACTCAATTGAACGAAAAATTGAAAGCAAACTCTCAGCAAATTTTAAAAGTGTGAGTATATTGGTAAAAAATGAGAGAAATTTTAAAAATTGAATGAAAACTTGATCGTGTGACCCCCAAGTAAGCCAAATTTATATTTTTTGACAAATGATAAAAATTTTAAATACAGAGATGTTTGACGATTCCACCTTGATGACTATTAACATAATTGTGTGAGCATTCAGTAACCAAATACTTAATACTTTTACAACTCTAGACTATAAAAACAATTATTGAAAAACACGTGTGTTTTAAAACGTTTTGTCGAAGACTGCATGTGTTGCGCGGTTTAGTTGATTTATTTCCAAAAAGATCCTCAGTGAAGCAACCAGCCGAGAGGTTTCTGTATTAAATTTATTAACTAGTTGTCAAAAAGCTTCAAAATAAATTGCAATCATGGTACGTTGTTGTGGTTATTCTTTGTTTTATTTACAATTTTTTTGTGAACTAATGGTCAATATTTCTCAAATTAGACTGAAGAAGTTAACTCCAAAGCATTTCCGTTGGCTGATGCACAATTAACTGCTAAGATTATGAATCTATTGCAGCAGGCTCTAAACTACAATCAACTGCGTAAGGGCGCCAATGAAGCTACAAAAACCTTAAATCGTGGTTTGTCCGATATTATTGTAATGGCTGCTGACACGGAACCCATTGAAATTCTTTTGCATTTGCCCTTGCTGTGTGAGGATAAGAACGTACCCTATATTTTTGTACGTTCCAAACAAGCTTTGGGGCGCGCATGTGGTGTTTCACGTCCCATTGTTGCCTGTTCGGTTACAACCAATGAAGGTTCCCAATTAAAGTCTCAAATTACTTCTATTCAGCAAGAAATTGAGAGACTATTAGTTTAAAGTATTCCGTTTAAAATAAAATGCTAATTTTTGTACAAATAGTGTTTACATGAATTTAAAAAAATATATAAAATTTTTCCACAAAGTTTACATGACTATTTTTATTAGAAATGAAATTAACAGAAAAAAGATCAGTTCAAGTGATGAGCGAAAATGTTTCTGCAAGGAGCATGATACTTAACGAAACCACAATTATCTATATGACGTGCGTATATATATAATATGAGGTCTTTAGTGGTTGGAGGACAATTGTTTGTATAAACATTGTCTCTGTATACTTCCCCGTGCCCCTTTTATTTTGAGTTGAATTTCCCGTGAACGGTATTTCCGTGTCAACTTGTTTAATAAAAAAAAAATTCCTTCGAGACGAAATGTTCACTTTCTATACGCAATAAGATAGATTGCTTTGTAAACATACCTCGAGATCTTTTAGTCGAACGAATTTTACACATAAAATTTTGATTGTTATCGCATGGCGCAACGATTTGCAAGATGACCAACAATAAAATATTAAGCGTATGTATGTATGTACGTATATATTTATTTGTTTTCTTTAATTCTTTTATAATATATTTTAGTTCTTTTTGTTTTTAAGTCTAATAACATTGTGTATGTATGTAATGTTTGTTTTTTGTTAAGATATAGAGTTTTTCCGGTTATTTTATTATTATTTTATCATTCAATATTTTACTACATTACAAATCATATTAAAAAAGCGGTCCTCTGCTTATAGAATGACAATTTTCTTTTATGTATTTTCATTAAACATTATTTTTAGTGTAATGTGATTTAATTATTGTGTTATTTTCATCTTGTTTATCTATTGGTAGTAACGAATATTTGATTGAATAGGTTTTCGTATGCATTTATTATGTTTTTGAGAATTTATATTAATAGGATTATTGGGACAATAGTTCAGTGTGACATTTTGTTTTTCTTAAGTATTTTTTGTATGTTCCTCTTTGTCTATTTTTATTTGCTATTTTACTGCAGCAAATTGCAGTTTTGCACGTTAATTTATTGGTAGATGTTATATAGATATATTTTTTTTATTTATTATTAATTGTTCTTTTAGATTTATAAATTTCTACTTCTTTTTTTACACTAAGGAAATTGCGAAAGTGATAGGAATTTCTTCATATAATTTAAGATAACATGGGTGAAATACTACTAACAGAAAAAAAATATTATTCATATAGTAAATTTATTTAAAAAAAAGTAAAGAAAGAATAACATAAAAATCCACAACTAAGTCAGTGACTTTTCAGATGTTGAGGTGCAGAATTTATTTTTTGTTTCTGAAAAGTATGAAATTTATTTAAATGCTTATCCAAAAAATGTACGAGTATATATTGGTAGTAGGTAATATTAATATTTACCTAATTGCTCTGTCCATAATATTATTAATACGTGTTTCTGAATAACCTGGTACTAGTTTGTGTATAATTTCTTTCAGAAACAGATCACTTACGCCAGGACGGCTACGTTCGGCCAATTCAAAAACCGATTTCAAATCGGCGATATCCAAAACATTCATATTTTTGCTGGAATTACTGCTATATTTCCGTTGTATCTAAAACATAAATTATGTGTATTTTACTCTTGTAAATATCATGCAATTTAACAAGTTCTACTTACATCTGAGAGTATGGGAAATAGAAAATTGTTTAAACAGGGGCTACTAGTTGTTATTACACGATTAGTCACCCCACTGGTGCCGCTACCGGCTCCTATATTTTTATGATTACTATTGGACGAAGTGGGTGATAGAGCAGAATTTGTAAGAGATTCGTGGTTTATAAAATCTCTGTTACCATGAGCATTCCCATTGTAAACATTGCCCATGCTGCTGCTGGAGGATAGCATATGACCACCACCAATGCCAACTCCTGAATTTGAGGATACAGCAACTGAAGAATGTGAAGCTGCGATAGTACTACGCCTCAGAGATCTATCATCTTCTTCATCACGTTTACAATGATCTAGTAATTGCAACTGTAAAATTAAATTGATTATATTTTTCATCTCATATTGTGTCAATCGTGACTAAAGAAAATTAGGTTAGGTTTGAAGGTTAGTGGGTTAGTTATGAGTTCTTAAATGGGATACATAAATATGTATGTAGTTAAAAGCGAAAGTGATACAATTTTATGTCAAGTAAATACTGGCATTCAGCTTTATTGATTTCGCAAATCAAATTCATTTAAACGTTTAATGTCACATAGTTTTCAATATAAAATTTTTTAAAATTATGATAAACGTGAAATTACTCTTAAGCTGGTACCTCCAGCAAAACTCCTGATAAAAAACTATAAAACGTGAAGGAAAGAAAGGCTTAGATATTAGCTCAGACTAGCACTGAAAATTTTTTGAATTTATGTATGTAACAAGAGTAATTCCAAGTCCCTTTTACAAAAAATAAATCAGTAAAGAAAGTATTAGAAATCACGAATTAACTTTACTTTTCTATAAACTTTGTGCTAGTAACACAAAAAATTCTATTTCTTCTTTCCTCTTCCCATTTTATTTATTTTTTTTTTTTTGCTGGTCATTTTTCAATTTGTACATCACAAATTATTGCTTGGATAGTTAATTTTTTTTTTTTGGCACAAAAACATACAAAAAGAAAAAGATATTAATTTAGCAATATTTAAAGCTATTTTGGTGTCGTTTAGTTTTGGGTTAGTGGCCATTATAATCTTAAATGGTTAGGAAATTTGAAAAAAAGCATTACCGATGAACGTCTCTCAATTTCAGCATCCATAGATGCGGTACGTGTAGGTCTTAGATTAACCTTTTGCTGATCTTTATAATTCGTGCTAGAAGAAGATTGCAAAGCGCCAATGCCACCCATTTTAGTTGAACTTTCTAAATTACCAGTCGACAAAGCATGCACATGTTTTTGTTGATGCTGATGCTGCTGTTGGGATGAGAGGGTCAATGGATGTGAATGTTGTGGTTGCTGTTGTTTTTGTTGTTGCTGCTGTTGTTGTTGTTGTTGCTGCTGATTAGCTTCCCGAGAGTTAGCTGAGGGATTAGACACATTTGAGGACGTTAAAGTTGTGACGGAAGATGGCACCATCGGTGTGGGGGAAGAGGATGCAGATGAGGGTGATGATAATGATGTTGATGTTGTTGCGGAATTAGACATAAGGCCGCTGTCACGTTTTTGGTTGTTCGACAACGAACTGCTAATATTAGTTGTACAGCTACTTGACTGATGTTTACTACTGCTTAAATGTGTAGATGCTGTTAATGTATCAGCCACTCCCTGTGCTAGTTTATCCATTTTTAGTTCTTGCTCTTCGAGCCTATTAAAATGATTGGCACTCATTTTATGCGCATCATTATTTACATGTAAACCTTTGACAGTCATTATCCAGGGTTCATCAGTATTGCAGCCTGGTTTCGAGTCATCCCTTAGCGCAATGACAACAAAAATATTATAAAAATTAGTATTAAACATTCATCGATTTAAAAACATAAGAAATCATATACTTACGAGTCGGAGTTTTCAGATTCTGTTTCACTTTCATCACCTTTCTGTAGTTTCCATTTTTTATACCGATCAATCAAATCAATGAGATATGAATTTTTCTTAGCTTTTTTAATAAAAGGATACTTGAGTAATTCTTTTGCTGTGGGGCGCTAAACAATTTTATAAAATACAAGGAAATTTAATAACTCAAAAACTTGTCCTTTACATTAAAATTGTTACTAAAATTACTAACATTCTCGGGATCCTTATTAAGGCACGCTTCAACAAAATCTTTAAACGACTTTGTATAATTCCCCGTCAATTGTGGCGGATTGTTTTTGGGTATAAGAAATAAGACACGCATGGGATGTAATTCAGAATTAGGTGGCTCTCCTTTTGCCAATTCGATAGCTGTTATGCCCAGCGACCATATATCAGCTTTGGAGTCATACATGGATTGCTTAATAACTTCAGGGGCCATCCAGAATGGTGTGCCAACAAATGTATTGCGTTTCGAGGTTGTATTTGTTAATTGGCCGGCCACGCCAAAATCAGCTAATTTAACATCACCCATCTCACTAAGCAAAACATTGGCCGCTTTAATATCACGATGCAATTTCCTTTCCGAGTGCAAATAGTCTAAACCTTTAAGAACTTCCCGTAAAATAATAGCAATGTGCATTTCCTCGAAAGAACCAGCTTTCATTAAATCCAACGCTGATCCGCCACCTAAATATTCCATAATAATCCATAATTTGGTGCCCTTAAGAAAGGAACCATAGTATTTGGTCACGAAAGGGGAATCACATTGCGATAACACCATAATTTCTTGTTGGATATCTTCAATTTCATCTTCAGCTTCTTCTAAGTCAATTATTTTAATGGCTACCACCTAAAGGTTATAAAATTTTTAACAATAAAGTTATTTTTTTACAATAAAACATCACTTACTTGTTGTGTACGATTATCAATGCCTTTGAACACTTCACCAAAAGATCCTTTACCTATACGTTCCTGCTTTGTGAAAATAAGCTCTGGATCAACTTTTTGCTATGGAAAAAACAATCCGAAATTTATATGCATTAGCTGGCATTTTAAAAATTTATCATAAACTGCCCATCTGGTGCAACAATGTTAATAAAAAAAGTTTGTAAAACGTTAAATATTTATTTTAGAAAAATAATTCATTGACATTTTAACAGAATATAAAAAAACAATGTAATGAAAAATAATATTTTTGTATTTCTATTTCTGTATAGAATTAAATTTCTATTTTTCTTGGACAATTTTATTCTAAGTATTTTTTGAATATTTTTGCGCTATGAGTTGTATTGCATATCAACATAATACCTCATATTTCCGTAGATATTCTTAATTGAAGCTATGAAAAAATTTTTTATTTATTAAATTTTTGACAATTAATATTATATTGAAATGCAAAAAAGTTGATATTAACCAACATTGCTTTGGTGGAGCGATTACTTTCGGAGAAATCCCTTTCTCTCCTCATCAGCACCATCTGTATTGTATCACCAACTTTGGAATTCAAGTATAATTAGAAATTGAATACGAGAATTATATATGCATCTCCATTCACAATCTACAGCTTCGATTATATTAATTTTTTGTGTTGCCACCGCCGCATTTCATTATTTTTATTATTTTGAATAACTTCGTACCATCAATTTTTTGTTGTAAAAATGTGATATGCTGTTGTTATCTTATTCCGCCAAGCGCAGTGGTATTTTTTAAAATTTTTAGTTTTGTATAGAATTCAATTTCTATTATTCTTGAACATATATTTTTTTAAGCATTTTTGCGCTATAAGTTATACAAATAAAAATATATAATTCTCGTATTCAATTTGTAATTATACTTGAATTAAATATTTAACATTAACCATACATAGCACCTCAATGCTATGGACACAGATGGTGATGAGAAGAGAGGAATTTCTCCAATAGTGATCGCTCCATCAAAGCAATGTTTGTTAATATCAACTTTTTTTGCATTTCAAAATAATATTGTCAAAAATATAACAAATAAAAAAGTTTTTCATAGCTTCAATGTTGGCCATAAACTCATTATTTCTAACGTTTGTACTAAAATAAATATTATTTTGAATAATTTTTAAAACACATTTATAGAAATTAAAAATTTTTTCTGAATGAAGGATTTCTATATTTCTCTGATATTTTTTAAACAATTCTTATTTAGAAACTCTAAAATGTTTAATATGTACATACATACATTTTAAAAAATATATATAGATGTTTAATGGTAAGACGTTGTTCATGAAACGAATAAAAAATTTAATTCACAAGAATGTGGTTATAAAGCACAAATATCTGATAAAGTACAAAAAAAAAAAAAAAATTAAGTAATTGATGATGATGATCTCATTTTTATAGGGGGAAAATGTTAGTAGCTACTAGCTACAGGAGCCCTTATCTTTATTATAAAAAATATACAATTACTAACCAAATTATATTAAAAATTGCACTGGCAGTAGCAAGATCAACTGTAATCATAGTTCTAACACGAATACATATAGTGACTGTATGTATTGTATATAAACTCACCTCTGTCCACGACATAGTGGTGTTGGTAATGGACAAACAATGGAAGCGGTAGCACTGTGTCAAACTGCCACTGCAAACGTTGCAACTATTACCGTTGAAATTACCACTAAGCTATGACTTCCTCTTCCTTCTTTTACGAGTCTTGCAGATATAAAAGGAAAAACAACAAGACACTTCTCCCTTAATGGAATCAACTGTGATCCACAACGTCTATTTCCGTAAACATCAGCAGCAGCACTTTTAACTTTCATACACAAATACCAACTCGACAGAACGGTATAAGTGTATTTATTTATTATTGGTGTTAAGAGGTGAAGAGAAAGAATAGCAAGGTGTGTAAAATGATCGCGGTACACCCCTCCTTTCGTCTTTCTATTACACCAATTATTACTAACAAACTAATATTTATTGCCAGCCAACAATTGGGACCGAAACGGGAACAATTTGACTGACTACCTATAATATATTGCTTCTTGTGCCACTTCTTTGCTTGCTGTTGTTTCGCAACTTGCTGCATTCACACCAGCAACAAGCACACATCAAAATTTTTTATTATACATACATATATGCATGTAGGTATGTATATACAATATATATTTTTTTCTTTTTGTTTTCTCAATCCGATTTGATTTCTACGTTTACAATTTACTGTCAGCAAATCAACCAAATTAGCTTTTTCTGCTGTTATGGCCCTTTATTGTTTTTTCTTTCCTTTTTTATTTTTGGCTGCACTGAATTTGATTTATTTGTTTTGAAGGCAAATTATATTCTCACTTGGCATTATTTCTTCCAATAATTTATTTGTTCGGTTTTTGTATGCTATATGCATGTAAATTAGAATTAAGTTTGGAATTCTTTTTTCTAATCTGTGTCGAAAAACAGATCTTGTTTTACTACTTCTTTTTTCTATTTCATTAATTTCTTTCACTTGCTTTGTTTTTAAGTTGTTTTTATTGTCTGTTCTCTGCTTTCAATAGATTGTCTCTTTTTTTATGGTTGTTGTCGTTTTTGCTCTTAAATTGTGACAGCCTTTTTTGTTAATCAACTTTCTTTTTTTCAACTTTTTTGATTTTGCAGATAAGTTTATTACAAATTGGTATTTTATATTTTATAACTCGCTGATTTCTCATTAACATTTAACCAAAACTTGTTCCGTATTTTTATTCCGAATACAAACAATTTTATGCGTTTGTTTTATTATTATTAAAAGCAGTTATGTAAATAACACAAATAACTCTTCTACTAGTCCAATAATTCTTTAGCTGCTTTTGCTTTTTGGTTCTTAACTAATTTCTTTTCATGTCAGCAGCACATTTGTAATGTATACAAAAGATGAATAGTGCGAATTTACAGCTGGTATTGAAGTATTGCCAGAATAAAAAGAGCAGTGAAATGATGATTTTTTTTTAGAATATATAAACATATAAAAGAAATTGATAAATAAATCATTAAAATAACTATTTAAAGCTTATTTAGTTTTACGAGTTACGTATTTTGATCTGAAATAGATATTAAAATTGTTAAATATGAATAAAGTGCAACACTGCAATTTTGTGCTTTCTTCTCAGTTCCTTTTCTCCTTTTATTTCTTCATTCTGATTAATTTGCGGCTTTTCTTGCCAATGGTAGCATTTTTGTCGGTGTTAAAATCTCATAAGAAGATTATATCAATATAATTTAAATTAATGCAAGCAACAAGACATCATGGTTTCGAGGATATACGAGTTTATTAGGGTTCTTTGTTATAAAATGAAAACACAATTAGTTTTCTTTTCTTAATACTTTTTGTAGAAACACGCTTTATTTATAACTGTCATAACGACATTTTATTGTTTTTCACACACCTTGTTTACAGTCTAATGTCTCAACCAGAACTGAACTGCTTTAACAATCTCAGTACTGCCTTATATACTATTTACTCTAGCAAACTGTAACGGATATTTCCAATCTTTAGTTTAGCCAAGAACCGTCTACAAACTTCTAGAAGTTATTGCGTACTTCTAGTTGTATCAAGTATAGAACAACAAGGTAAATGATAATGCTTAATCTAGCAAATTCTAGAACTAAATCTATCATAAAGCTTATATACTAACACAGATATAAATACACACAGCTGACACACAAGCATTACACTATAAAATTCTACAAATGCTAATTCCTATTATCTACGAGTAAATCTAACGTTTTTGTATTAAACTGTGATAAGGTAAATGTAGTAGTCGGCAGTTTAACGCGTTTCCTTTTTTCAAATTGATATCTTTTTATGCATGATCATGATATTACTCTGATAGCACTTTGTAATTGTACAGAATTGAGTATAGTTTTATATGTATTAAACTATTTTAAAAAATTATGTTGCCGACTCCAGAAGCACGATCCTGTATTCGGCAGGGTTGAAATTACTGAATAAAATGTTCTGCCGACTACTGGCAAAACACAATTTACGAATAGTCGGCACAAGATGACGATGATACAAATTTTTTGTGAATAAGAGCGGCATAATTAAAATGTAAAAAATTATTATTCTTCGTTAATTTTTACTTATCAACGACAATATTTCAATTCTTTTGTTTCCATAGAAACCATTATAATATGGAAATTGTTTCAAATAATAGCTTTACCAACCTATTCAAAATTGGCTTTGCCACTAAATTTTTCCTAAGAAAACTAGCACTTCTGCAAATGTTTCAGAGGACACATTGAATAAAGACTCATTTCAATAAGATGAGCTCATTTTAAATAGAGAGTTGAGTATATTATTTAACCAAAAATGGTTTTTGTGAATTAAAAGCTCTCTATTATTATTATTTATTTGAGTTTTTAAAACAAAAGTGACATCTACTGGGACATGCCGAAATTAGGAGCGTTTACATAATTTTCCTGTTTCTAAAATAGAATAATAGCTGCGTTCCCGTACTCTACTTTGGGAGCCCGCGGGTGGCCAAACTTACCCAAAATTGTTCCCGTACACAAAATTTGGGCAAGTGAGAGAGAATATTCTTATTCCTTCTGTCGGCAACAGCCTGCGAAATTTCTTCGGGCTGATTTCGTAAGTGTGTAAAAGAATTAGCTGTTGCAAAAAGTAAACAATGAAATGTTATTTTTATTAGAGTTTAAATAAAAATATTTTTATTAAAAAATGTTTAAACATGTAACATTTTTATTTTTAAATAATAAAAATTTAAATTTTTTGCCGCCTTTTATGCTGTTTTGTATTAAAATGTCAAAACACTTTGAAATTTTTTTTGGGCTAAAAATTTGGGTTTTACTGTTCCCGTACTTTTAAGCATTTTAGTCTCTAATTGAGAGTTATTTGTCTTTATTTTCATTTGCCTGAACGTTACCCAAAAAGTAAGGGATCGGAGTTAATACGTTGTATAATAACGTACTCTAAAAATTTTTAAATTTCTGGTAGAAGAGCGGCAATGTCCCATTTATTGGTAAGCCTATTGACTAGTCAAAGAATTCCCAGCTACAGAGCTAAGCAAAATACAGGTAAAAGTATCTGTTCAAACAGTTCATAAGCGTTTGTGAGAATACAAAATAGAAGTTTGTAATTCCACAAAGTTTCAATTGTTGACTTGAAAGCATATCAGCTTTCATCTTAAAGTGACCTTTTCTAAATTTAAGAAAATTTTATGGACAGATGATAGTAAAGTTATTTTGGTAGCAAATTTGTGTGTTCTCTTTCTTATATAGGGTGTTTTTTATAGACGTATAGAACTTTAAGTTGGCATTATGTTCAAGATGGCGACCGATTTAACAGCTGTCAAGTGATTTATTCTCAGTTTGGCTTGGCAATTCATCATGAATAGACTCACGCCTGAACAACAAATAGTGCAATTTTGAGATTGCCGTTGTTCCCGATTTTCATAAGCGAATTTTGTTTAACGACGAAGCGCACTTCTGGTTGAATGGCTACGTCAATAAACAAAACTGCCGTATTTGGAGTGAAGCTAATCTTCAAGTGTATGTCGAAACACCGTTACATCCAGAAAAACTGACTGTTTGGTGCGCTTTATGGGCTGGTGGAATCATTGGTCCGTACTTCTTCAAAAACGATGATGGCCAGCACGTTACAGTCAATGGTGATCAGTATAGAGCCATGATTACTAACTTTTTCATTCCTGAATTGAACAACCATGATGTCCAGGAGCTGTGGTTCCAACAAGACGGCGCAACATGTCACACAGCTCGTGCCACAATGGATTTATTGAAAGACACGTTTGGTGACCGCCTAATTTCACGTTTTGGACCTGTGAATTGGCCTCCAAGATCTTGTGATTTAACACCGCTAGACTACTTTCTGTGGGGCTATATAAAGTCATTAGTCTATGCGGATAAGCCACAAACGCTTGACCATTTGGAAGACAACATTCGCCGTGTTATTGCCGATATACGGCCACAAATGTTGGAAAAAGTCATCGAAAATTGGACGTCCAGATTGGACTACATCCGAGCCAGCCGTGGCGGTCATATGCCAGAAATCATATTTAAAATGTAATGCCACAGGATTATCTTTCAGATAAATAAAATTCATGTCAATCGAATAATCCATCGTTGTTTTATTGCAATTGCATATTGTATTCAATATGTGTAAATTTAAAATTAAATTTTAAAACTAGAAAAAGGTTATAATTAGTAAAAAAAATAAATTATAATTCGGCATATGTCTGAATTTTTCAAGTTAGATTTATTTCTATATTCATATTAGCCCTATTTACAATTTAGTGCATTTAACAGTTGTATTTAAATTGGCGCGGCAATCGTTTTTTAGCTGTCAAAAACTCTAATTGAGCGGCGGCAACACTGAGCGCAGTTTGCAGTGAAGTCGGCTGCAAAACAATTGTTTTTCATTACTTGATAAATCTAAAAGGTTCTAGACAGAGTTGAAATGACCGTTAAGGTTTGGCTTTGTTACCTGATAAATCTAGAAGGTTCTATATTTAGGTGACACGGTCAGTTTCAGTTCAGACGCTAAACAGTAAGCAAGGTGTGTCATAACAATAAAGTGTCATTGTGACGGTTAAAATAAAAGTGTGTTTCTACAATAAGTGTTGATAAAAGTGTACTATTTGAGTTTTATTTTACAATACGAACCTTAATATAATAAACCAAACCTGCAGCCTTATTCTGTAATTTTCGTAGCTAAAGCTTAATCTCCATCGCTAAAAATGTTCAGGCAAATATTTTAGAGATTTTGCAGAAATAGTATTCTGTTACCCTAATTGCTTAGCTAAAATTTACTATTTTCGCCGTAGCTAATTTTCTATCATACACCATTCCTTTCTTACCATTTGATTAACTCTTGTTGAAAAGAGACATGTATTTATATTGTGTTGGTTTTTGATGTTGTACAGAGTGGCCCAAATAAGACCAGCTGATGTGAAACGTAAATAACTTTTTTATTTTTTAACATAATTTATTTTTTCTTTTCGCAGATTATAACTGAACTCTTGGAAATTTAAAATGAATACGTACAGTCCACAACAACGAATTAAAATTATCAATTTTTATTATTCTTCTCAACGATCAATTGTTCTGACGCAGCGAAATTATCGCCGTTTTTTTTAACGTAAGATCAGCGCCCACATCTTCCATGATTACAAGTTTAGTTCGCCGTTTTGAGGAACTGGGTTCCGTCCAGGAAGAGGTGTTCATCGAAATATTCGTACTGAAGACAACATGGAAGCTGCGCAGCAGTGTTGCAAAGGATCCATCTGTCTCAACTCGTCGCCGTTCCGTCCAATTGGGTATAGCCATTACAGAGAATTTTAAAGCTGGATCTTAAGATGTATCCATACAAAGTTCAAATTGTGCAACAGCTTCTACCGCAATACCTCCAACAACGACTACAATACGCTCAAAAGGTCTCAATTTGGCCACCTGTTATATTAGTGTTACCATAGGTTGTAATTTGTTCTCTTTAAAATGAACTTTTTTTAAGAAAATATTTACTTTAAAAATGCGTGAAAAGTAAAAAAAAAATTATCACAGATGATAGAAAACTGAATTCGAAGAAGAAAATATTATATATATTTTCTAGGGGAAAGTCGTATTTTCCGAGTTATGAGCCTCCAAAGTTTTTATAGGTTCAATAAAAAATTGATGATTTTTCAAAAAAAATAATGCATATGATAAAAAATTTAATTATAACAAGAAAAAATTAAGTACGATTTTTCGTTGAAACCTATATTTTATGAGTTATATGTCTTTGAAGTTTTTAATTTGCCGTGAATGGCTTAATTAAATTTAACCTTTATTAATTATATTTTACAACTTTTAATAATAGCTATTTATATTTTTGCAAACATGAATTTTAATTGTTGAAACCACAAGCCCTCCACATTCATTTCTTCAATTCTAGGCAAGAACAAACTGGTTATCATTTCACGATACCGAACACCATTGACTGTTTGCGCTTGACCTGCCTCATTTTCATAAAAAAAAGGTCCAATGATTCCTCCAGCCCAAAAATCACACCACACAGTGACACGTTGAGGATGCATTTGCTTCTCGTGAATCACTCAAGGATTTTCCTCGCTCCAAATGCGACAATTCTGCCTATTGACGAAGCCATCAAGATGGAAATGGGCCTCGTCACTGAAGATGATTTTATCGGCAAAATCAGCATTTTCATGTTGTCTCTCCAATACCGAATTAACGAACTCCCTTTGCTGTCCATGGTCAGCTGGCTTCAGTTCCTGAGTCAATTGAACTTTGTATGCATGAAGATGCAAATTTTTCGTCAAAATTCGCTTCATAGTGGATTTGGAGACACCAATTTCCTGAGCTCGGTGTCGAATTGAGGTGGATGGAGTTTAAGCGACATCATCACGTACAGCTCCGACATTTTCGGTCGATCGACCTGGTCGAAGGCGCGTTGTTGTCTTTACATCACTAACAGACCCAGTTTCGGCAAATTTATCCATTAATCTCTTTACAGTTGACTCTTTTGGAGCATTATTGTGACCCCAAATTGATCGCAATTTGCGAACTGTAGCCGCAAAACTTTCACCATTTTGGTAAAACAATTTCACAATGAGAATGCGTTGTTCATTCGTGTAGCGCTCCATTTTTACTAACCTCGTACCTTCTACTAGCAAACAATAACAATTGTTCAAATGTCAAACAATGATACTTCGAATGGCGCCAAATTTGAATCTTGCGTTCTTGTTGGGACACCCTTTAGTACTAATATTTTTAGCGTCCAAAAAATTTCGTTGCTAAAAATTAGTAAATTTTAGGAGAAATAAATGCTTATTTGGTGTTAAAGAATACAAAACTAATATTTTTTAGCGAAGAAAACAAACGGTAAAATTGCGGCGATTTAAATTTTTTAGAGAAAGCTAAATTTAGCATTACACGTTACAGAATTCCATTTGTAGCTAAAAATTGCTAAATTGAATTTTTAGCTTTTTAGCGATGGAAATTTAGATTTAGCGATTTACAGAAAAAGGCTGCTGTTATCATACTACCATGCAGATATTGCAAAAGTGACAAAAAATTTTAAATTTTGCTCCTCACAACAACCAAATATATAAAACTGAGGTTTGTACCGCCTGACAAAATTCGCAAGAAAATCAGCTGAACGAAACCAACAACTAGAGTTCAGAATTATTAAGTTAAACTAAAGGCGGTAGTAGGCGATATGCAAATTACCAACGTAGGCTTAAATCACATTTATGGTTGCTTAAAAGAACACTGATAGAAAAAGGAAAATTATAAATTTATATAAAACTAAATGAGTTAAAACAAAATACAATAACTGGAGTTTATTCTGCATAGGAAATTTTAACGACGGCGCGGCGTGGCATACAGCTCCAAAAATCTATTGCGGCTTAGCTACTGCCGTCTTTTGTGTTCTATACACGTTCTAGTATAAAATACTCTAAATTTGGATGTACCGGATCCTACATACCTTTTACTGTCATAGCCATATATTCATACTTCCAGCTAAATATAAAAAAAAATATATATGCGAGTATGTTAGTTTTATTTGACCTTTTTCTTTTAAATAATATGATTACTTTATTAAGCTTGAGGTCTTATTTTTTAAAATTAAAAATTTATAATTATATCCTGAAGAAGCCACATAAATTGGAGCGAAATATCGATACAAAAATAAATTTTTTTAAAATAAAACCTCAAGCTTAATAAAATAATCATATTAAAAAAATATATAAATAAGATTTTTATTCAATTGCCAATATTAACTCAAATAATACTATTTAAATAAATAATTAACTTCAGTTAAAGAAATTAAAATAAACAACATTCACGATAAAATGCGTTCTATAGTGCGATTCAAAAACTTTTACGGGTTCCTCATGGTAACTCCATATTTTTCTGTTTGCACTAATGAATGCGTGACTCAGTAATTCTTGCTTAACTTTAGGAGTTAAAAATTCACCAATGATATGAATAACGTAGACAACAACCAAAAAGCCTACAAATTACCATTTACAACAACCAAAAATGGCTTTCTTCTTCACCCCTATCGTGAATAGTTTTTCCCTCGTAAGTATTTCCATTTCACATACTTGCAATCATGAATAACTTCGATGAAAAATAAACTTTTAAGTAATTCAATTGAGATTGACAACATGAAAAAATGTTTGCTTCAAGAAATTCCCCCATGAAATTTGTTCACTTTTCCCTAATATTTGTTTACTTTATATTTGGGGGGGGGGGAAATGTACCATCAATCATGTAAGTATTACATATTAAGCTTTTTTAAAGTTTATAGTACAAAAAGGGAATGAGGGAAAGAAAATAGTGATGTTAATGCATTCCGAAAAATGTGGTGTGGCCAGTGTAGGCGTAATTACACCTTAAGGTGGCTTATGTCATGTTAAATATGACTTAAAAAAACCAAAATAGTTCATTACAAAATGGGCAATAATATTGAGTTCATTAAATTATTGATCAGAGGAAGGATATTTCAAGGCGGATGTCTCTACATGTCGATCTTCTAACAAGTAATAATAGGACCCTAATTTTTCCCGAGTTCGACTTTTCAAGAACACCTTAGATAGTTTGGCATTAAAACCTTTTTCTGCATTACTTTGGGCAAAGCTGCGTCTGTAAACTTCTGGACCAACCCGATAGTTAACAGGATGGGATCGTAGGTTATATTGTTTATTACTAACCTCATAGGCTTTTCTAATATTTTTGCACAAGTCTGCTCGTAGTAACTGCAGATTATCTTCACGAGACAGATCATACGAAGGTTCGTCAAGCAATTTCAAATTATGATCATGTCGAACCCAAAAAGAGCATGCTATGGGGGACATTGTATGGATTGATGGTGACCATTGCGTAAAGCATAGCTAATTTCGGATACATGCTGATCCCGAGTACTATGATCATTGTTTAGATAGGCCTTGATTCCGGCAATAACAGATCTATTTACATGCTCAGAGGCGTTACTTTGAGGAGAATGTACAGCATCATTCGCTCGAAATTGAGATCCATTACCACTTACTACGGTTTCAGGTTTTCCATAAACGTGAAATATTTGTGTCTGTAGTTGATCTATTATGAGGCTTGAAGAAAATTTTCGTAAGGGAAATAACCAATGAAACTTAGATAAGTGGTCTAAAACTATCAAAAGTCCAATATGTCCTGCTTTACTTCGAACGTACGGTTCTAAGAGATCGACATAGAATCGTTGGAAAGACCGTATCGATATAACTTGTTTGCCCATTTCGGGTCTTAAGATCGCATTTAGAGATTTTATAGTTTTACAAACATCACAACTACTAAAAAATTTTCTCACATCTGTGACTAAGCTAAGAAAATTAAAATTTTTGCGAATTAATTGGATGGTCTTCTGACTGCCACCATGCGAGGATATAGGAGCATCGTGTGCTTTTTTAATGACACCTAGCCTTAATTTTTCTAGTACCCATAGTTTCCAACTATTTCTTTCCGTTGCAAGTTATCCAATATTTGTGAGAGCACTTCACAGAATGTTGATTGTGTCATACCAACTTCATAATCTCTTGCTACTCCTCCCTCTGAAAAAAATCTCAAACAGGAATAACAAATTATTTTTTAGGAGTCAGTAGAGAGTTATTGTTTACATCCAGTAAAGAAGAAAGCGCTTCTTTAGTCCCCATTTACATTATGGACATTTCTGTCCGGACAGACGAAGTTTCTAAACATTATTTCTCTGTATTTGTTTGTTTTATATTTAAAAATTTTTTCACATTCAGCTTGTTCTCCTTATAAAAATTTCATGGGAAATTTACGATCGCATTTTGCCCTTTGAGAGAAATAGAAATCTCATGGATAAAAATATTTCACATTTTATTGCCGATAGGGGTGATTATATTCTTTTTATTTAAGAGTCATTTACTTTTATATTGATCACCACACCAAAATTCTGGCTTTTATTTAACCACACTGCTGACAGTTAACTATTTTACTCAATCGAAAATTGTTTAATTTTGCAGTTAACCATTTTTAAAGATAATTGAATTTTCTTTAAAATTGAATAGTGAATCGTACCCAATAAAACTGAAAAATGTATTAAAAGATGATTGTAAATAACACAAGTTTATGAATTGAAGTCAAAGCAGCTCATTCTGCACATCGAATTTATTCATGGTGCGATTCAGTTTAAAATGACCCGCTATTAGTTCAACGTAGAGTTTTATATCATTTCTGCTACGGCTTGAAACAACTTCTGCCCTAATTAGCTCGGGCTTAATGGATCTCTTGACTGCCACATGTCCGCTTCGACCCTCCAGCTATCTTGTAGACGTCGTTTTTCTTCTTTGCGTAGTACGGCACGAGTATAGTTGATGTTCACTCGGAACAACGGCTCTGAACCAATGAAAGGGGTATATAAACCCTTTTTCGTCAGATAGCAAACCATTTGATTGCCCACATGTCCTTGCTGCCCTGGTATCAATAGTAAGATAACCGTGTTCCTCTCTGCTAAAGCATCCAGAAACTTATAGCAATCCCAAACCAACCGCGATCGAAAAAAAAAACTTTGTTAATTCATTTAGATCTGCTTCGATGTCTGAATAAATGTATATTCCGGTACCGCAAGTGTCCTTTCGTAGAGTTTCCCTAGCACAAAGCTATAAGACGTGGACCTTCGCCTGAAAAATTAAATTTCTTTTTCTCAAAGCAATTACTTTACGGAAACGTAGTACTACAATTGCCCCACCAGCACGGCCGTCAGTATACCACAACTGTCGATTTCGGTATAATTTCTCCAAGAAGACCGTTTACTGTTGAATACTTAGAAATAGCTGGATAAAGTCAGTGTTTTATCCATCTTGTCGGAGATGGCGAGGCATGGAGATTTCCACACCGATTCTAAATTTTCACTAAAATCGCCCTCTCTAAGATGAGATAAATCAGGTAGTCTTAAGCCTTCACTAGCTACTGCTCCATTACTTACAATTTGCAGGAGATTAAGCCCAGTGAGCATTCCCAAGGCTAGTGGAGGGCACGTCTTCATCGCTACCGTTACACTGACTAAGGCCATTCAATCCACCTTGTTGATAATTATTTCGGCCTGTTTTTGTTCTAACTTTGGCCACCATACCAAGGAGGCATAAGTGACCGTCGGTACTGTGATAGTTTTGTAGGACCACGCCAACAATTTTGGTCGTAGGCCCCACGTTTTACCATAGTCCCTGGTACGCAAAAGTTGTTTTTAAGGCTTTGGCAGTTATGTATGGTAAATGTTTGTTTCTAGAACTTTTCCTATATATTTCATCTGTTCGGACATTCCCAAATCATTATCCCTCAGTTTTAAGGTCCGTAGCCTTTGCTTCCTTCTTCTACTGAAGAGAGTTGGTTTTATTAGGATTTATCGAAAGTCCCCTTTCCTGGCACTAACTATGAGTGATGGATTCGATATGTAACCATAGAGTCAAACTTGCCCCTAACCACAATTATCAAATCGTCCGCAAAAGCCCAGCACTTTATATCCGAGATCGTCGATGACCAATAGGCATAAGAGTGGCGATAAAATTCCCCTTTAAGGCATTCTTTTGTTGAAAGCCTCCGCGCATTGAATATTATAGTCCTGTTACTTATCATATTGATCTTCGCTTTCTCAATAGACTCGAAAGTAACATTATCAAAAGCTCCTGTAATGTCAACCGATGTACAGATGACTATTCGATTTTAGTTGTTAGGTTATGCAGTGCAGTCTGAATTGTTTTGCTTGATTGGTAAGCATACTCTCCAATATGAAGAGGATTTTACTAAAATTTAAGTGGGAAGGAGGTCAAGGAGATGTTTTAGACGTCTAATCCGCCTATTTACCTGCTTATCGTATAAAATCAACGTTTGCTCTGTCCCAGTGTTTAGGCAATAATCCAATTCACTGTAGGCGTAGCCCGGGAAGTGTGTGTTCAGCAGTAGCTGTCCTGTTTTTTCAGGCTCTCCGTAAAACATCTGCTGTAAGGGTTTCAACCTCCCAGAAAGTATTTGACGAAGATCTTACCCTTTGGCACATCTGCATCATCACGATCTTCAATTCATCCCCTTCCCATGGCTTCAGAGCCAGTAAGTTGGCTGTCGACCAGGACCAGGCAATTGATGGTCAGCCATCTGTGTTTAAAACTGTAATCAAGAAATTACGATTTTACCAGGCCCTGACGGCTCTGGTACATTTTATAAAGAATGAACTTTTGAACCTTAAGAATTTCATCAGAGAACCATGTTGTTTTCGGAAAATTCTTAGGTATAACTATAATTCTTGTAGAGCAACAGTGTCCGGGAAAGCAGCCCTCGATTAGGGAGTCACCAAAGATGTCCCGTTCGATACAATTCCATCACTGGCTTCACTTGCAGACCAGGTTTTACCTGATCAGCTTTCTCCACCTCCTTCGCCATGATGTATGTTGACGAGTCGGCCGCAAGTAGCGTAATTGACTTATCGGCTTTTACACCACCAGCAAACCGCTTCGCCAGAACAGAGCCCGATGTCTGTGCAGCATGCACATTGCCTGTTGTATCAGTGGCCCCTGCCACCATGGAACGTGCTGCTTTCAGCGGTATGCCCTTGGTCTGTAAGGTCTTGAGCTTATTGCGATGAGTACCAAATATCTTCATCCGATTTGGTGGAATTTTCTGCTTCTAGGGACCCGGGTTAGGAAGATTTTTCTTCAGCTTCGAAGATATAGGCAATCCAGCTGACTTCTTGCTATGTTGGATGCCTATATCCTGCAATATGGTGCAAAATGGACCTGATGCTGTTCCAACTTATCATGGTTTCTAATCTAAACTAAACATCAACGGCTGTTGCTGGCTTCCATGAGAGTTCATATTTTCGCGCACGCTAAAAACCATTTGAAAATATTTTTATATTGACTGCATTTTATTCACCCAGACCTTGCACAGCGTTCGCTATTAAACTTGGCTCTAGCCCGCCAAGCAAAGCATTGGCGTAGTTGTTCCACCGTGAATTGTGGGTTGCGGTTTGGTCTCTAGATGTGGCTACCCGCTGTTAAGGCCATGCCTTAACAATATAGTGTGCAGTCGAATTAAGCCGCCCGAGAAGTT
Source organism: Thelaira solivaga (assembly GCA_947397855.1). Lineage (NCBI taxonomy): Eukaryota > Metazoa > Arthropoda > Insecta > Diptera > Tachinidae > Thelaira > Thelaira solivaga. The sequence continues at coordinate 52,604,792 of OX377611.1, read as the reverse complement.
ATCCATATCCCAGCCCAGAATTAGCCAGAATGACCTAATTACTATGGGCCATTGGTCAAAAATAGCCACGCTTCCAATAGGGCTGGCAAATTTCCTGGAATCAAAGCAGTGAATGGTTTCAGCCTGTATGTTGGGGTAGTTCTCATTAAAGACCTGAAGTATTATCCATGATTATTGACATGTTTCATTCCTCAAATCACAGCAAGCCTCTACACCACGTCAAGGCGACTACCCATCAGAGAGGAAGAGAGGTGACAAAGCATATACGAGATTTACTTAAAAACGGTTTGCTTATATATATCTTGTCACCTCTGGAATTTAGTAAATGACGGCATATTTCATAAGCTAGAGCCAATTCAAAAATACTTGGGAAACAGTTTTCACTTGGTCTGGTCCACTTGGTTATGATCACATGAAAACTAAACAAGGTAGGTTAAAAGAAATCACCCTATTGGAAGAAGCTCTTATTTTTGCAAATGGCGGCCAATGCCAAATCTGAAAAATACAAAAATTAAACTGGTAATAAAGCAAACAAATTTTGTTTTTATGTTTAGCCTAAAAAACCTTTGGGAGAACCTTTTTATAAATTTTTATGTTTAATTTTTTTAGCTCATAATCGCAACCACTGTAGCAAACCTGCCGGTTCTTCATTTTCATATAGAACGCCCACTGTATTGCACAACTTATGTGTGTGAGAAGCATTTAAACAAACAAATATTTGGCCAAAAATCTAAAATAAAAATAAAAGCTGAAATGATATTTCATTCATATTACTTTTTTAACCTTAAAAAAATTCTGGTCATTTGTGCATTTGAAATCGCAGTTAAATACTCACATAGTTTTCAATGTATGATGGCTGTCTGCATGTGCCTAAATGTGTAGTGCATGTGAGTGTTGGCTAAATATTTTATTGCAGTCTTGAAAAATAACATGATGACCATTTTGCTGCAGGCGTTACGTGTTATTTGTATTTAGTGAAGCGTTAGGAGAACTACTCGTAGCTATAGCAAGCAAAACACAAAAGTACTCACATACACTCCAAAACTACTCTAGATTTCTAGTATTTCTTTTTTAATTTTCTTTAATTCATATGCAACTCAATGTTCATACTTGTGTAAATACATACATATATGAATGCAGATATATTCACACACACACACACACACATACATTAAAGTACATGTGTAAATACAAGAATAAATATATTGAATTCAAGGCGGCCAACTTTAAAATTCGGCAAATGAAGCAACTGGAAGCTGCTAAAAATAAAAAAATTGAAGAAATACACTTCAAAGTGGATACATATTAAGGTAAGCTAATCCATACGAAATAAAAAAAATATCGTTTAGCAAAAACATAACTACTCGAATCGTATCTAGAAATGATAGAGCGGGGAATAAACACATCACATTTAAACCAATGATTTGGATGTCTTATAAATAAAACACAAATTGAGCTGCATGTAAAAAAAAATGATGAGTTCATTTGCGAACATTTTAATCCTATAGAGACATTGGGTGCGTTCACAACTGCTGAGCACAACATTTACGTCTTAAAAACGCTTTGATGATTATGCTACTAAATGAACAGCTGATACATGTGAACAATTGAAAATAAGGAAAACAAGTTAAATTCGGCAGTGCCGAGTCGTATATACCCTTCACTGTGTTAGCGAAATATTAATATTTTTCACTTTCCACATTCTTCTATAATTTAAAAACCATAGAAAAAATTAAATGAGTGAAGATAAATATTCTGCGTTAAATATGCTTTAACGTACCCCATTATACTTTTTAGTATTTGTAAATATATTTTCAGTATTAATGGCATATTTATCAAATACGTCTTACGTCATTAAATATTATTATCTATATTTGTAACCTACCAACCAAATATTCAGATATTACTTTGGATATTCAAAATTTTTTTGAAATTTTCATATACTCAAGTAGTGTTGTTTTCAAGGATTTTGGCAGTTTCCGTTTTGCATCATAAAATAAAAACTACGAATTTTTCAGAAAATGTTAAGACACTTCCAGAAAGTTTAGTGCCTACAGATTAAATTTCTTTTTGATTTTGGTAATTTTCCTGCCCAAAATCGGGAATGGTACCTCAGCAAAGTGGGAAATGGTAAAAATCCCTCAGAAGAAGGGATTCAAAAATTTTTTAAAAATAATGGAAAATTTTTTTCTGAGTACTTGGGCGATAGACTACAAGTCTAGACGAACTCTTGTTTAAAACGATATGTGTACCAACCCGTAATATTCTATGATTCTCTTAGAGAAATCAACGTATTTATGCACATTTGTATCTTAGTATGTCAAAAATACTGAAAAGATATTTACAAATACTAAAAAACATAAGGAATTACGTGAAAACATATTTAACTAACCAGATTTATATTCACTCACTTCAAAAAATTATGTAACTGAAATGCATACTTTGTTCAGCTTGAGGTCGTATTAAATATAAAAATTTATTTATTTATTATTGGAGCGAAATATCTATAAAAAAATACATTTTCATAATACAACTAAAATTAACAAGTTCTAAGGAATAATCCTTTCTGAGAACCTCATTTTTAAAAGCAATAAAATATCTGCAGGCACTAAATTTTTATATTAATAAAAAAAGAAATTCTAAGAAAGGAAAACAAAAAAATTTATTTTCATTTAATTTTGCAAATTTTTGTAAAAATTTTTAAGCCAAACATATTTAATTAAAGCTAAAAAATTTCCACAAATAAAAAAAAACAAAGCAAAACTTAATGAAAATCTAAAATTTCGGTTGTATTTTTTGATTTTTCTGGTCTATTTGTGCCCCGATCTTTATGATTTTTTGCACAGACATTACAACTATTATTTGTGATAAAACTGCGTACCACGTTTTTTTTTCCGTCTTGTAGTTTAGACAAATTACGCAAAAAACGCACCAAAAATGATACAAAACTAGAGGTATTCGCAATTTTTGACTCATAGCTCCGCCATTTATGGATCCATCCAACTGAGTTTTGGTTAGGATACTATGAATGTGATGCTTGAAAAAACTGCTTACTACTTTTTTTCAGTTGAGATAAAAATCGCATAAAAACAAAGCCATAATTAATGAAAATCTATAATTTCGGTTGTATTTTTGATATTCCTCGGCCATTTGTGGACCGATTGCTTTCATTTGTAGCACAGGTATTATGACTGATACCCCAAACAAAACAGCATACCACGTTTTTTTGTCCGTTTCTTCGTTTAGACAAAATAGGCAAAAAACCCACTCAAAAAATGGTCAAAAATAGAGGTAGTTTCGGTTTTTGACTCATAGCTCCGCCATTTATAAATCGATTTGGCTGAATTTCGATAGCAATAGTTTTACAGTAACAACTGACCGTTTGGTATGCTATGATTTTCTGTATGTTGTATAGATTCTTCTGAAAGTTCATTTCAACGACTACACGCACAGACAGACGTACACCGCTTATTGACTCCGCTACTTATAAGGATCCAGAATATAAAAACTTTATAGGGTGTCCCCTCTTACTTACAGTGAAGGGTATAAAAATTCGAATGAAAATTTTAAATTAAATTAAATTTATTTTGCATTCGTAATTTAAAAGAATTTATTTAGTTATTAATTTAAAAATTGAGTGCCACCAGTCATTTTATTGCTTTTAAAAAGGAGTTTTTCTTAGAGCCAGCTAATTTTAGTTTCTTGAACTGAAATAAATTATTTATATTAGTATTAATAAAAAATAGGTATTCAAAGAAAATTATTTTTACCCTTTAGTTGTGTGAATGCATGAATTAGTTTTCTGTTGTCAAAAATTTAATCGTTTGTTATTGGTGGCCATCATTATGGGAATCATTTTAGAATCAATTTTGTTACTTCTCTGCTTAAATAAATTGTATTGACAAACAACAAAAGTGTGTGAAGTTTTGATTTTTTTAATTTTTTGAAACCCCAACTTTGCACTTGTAGGTGTAAAATCTATGAACAATTTTGAGTTACAGGGTAGAATGCTTTGCTTTTCAAACAACATAATTATATTGTCAATAAATAGTATTTTACCACAAAAACCTACCAAAATTATTTTCAAATGTCATCATAAAATCAAGCAAAAATATGAAACTTTTATTTCTTTTTTTATAAGTCATCGATAAAATAAATATTCAGCATAAATCCTTGTTGCTGGTGAAAAATGCTTTGCGTGAGTACTACTCACTCGTCTGGTATTATGATTAACTTAAATATGTCTTAAGAGATTCAAAATACTTTTGTATTTGTTAAAGTATTTTTTATGCCATTTGAAAATTGTTTGTAAATCCAAGTTAAGCTTTAGCAATAAACTTTTTTTATTATTATACTCTGCCAAGTGAAAAAACTGAGTTCAACTTGCAAGAATTTTAAGGAAAATGTTGGAAGGACAAGAAAATCTTTTTTTTATTATTTTGTTGTTGTTTTAAGCATAGCAAGAAAAAATGAAAAATAGTTGATACTTTTTTTTTTGTTAAGAAACGAATCAACCGAGCAAAATAATGCTCTGTTGAGGAAGAAGTTAGAAGGCGTTCCACAGAATAAATGACATGAAACAGCGGGGCGAATACAAATATTTATTTAAAAAATAAAAAAAACCCGACACCATTTACAACTCAATCTTTCAATGCGAGTAGTAGTTAGTATTCAAAAAATAATCTTAGGAATGGAACGCTATATTCCTAAGATTATTTTACTCAACGAGAGCAAAATGACTCGCGACATACTCGTTAGTCAACTATAAGATGCGGACGATGTTGATCACTAGGGCAAGGATTTTCATACAAATTCATGTTTTTACTCTGTAACTTTAAATCGATTCTGATCAACTACTTTTCCAAATTTCAGAAATTATTTGTTATAAATGCATATGTCTTGTGCATAATTTGTATTAATTGTCATTTTTTTAATAATTAAACGTGTTCACCTACCGATAACCTGTAAAATATTTCCCAAATAAAAAATATTACGTATTTGGCAGCGTTTTAGTGTACCATATCTTTCTTCTTTTCTTTGTATAGCAGACGAATATCATTGAACAAGCTTCGTTTCTTAAATTCATCAAAATAGCTAACACCAAAAATTATTGTTATGACTAAATTATTAATTGGGTGCCTGTTTTAATATTGAAAGCGATCAAACTGTCTAGAAAATTTATATGAAAAACACTGATTTTCTTACTTAGTAAAATATAAATTTTCTAGACGATTTGAACGTTTGCAAAGTGAAAAGAGACACTTTATTAATTTTAGGGGAAAACTAGTTGATGATGTTGTAAATGGAAGAAATGTCAGGCAAAATAGTCTTGTAACGCGTCTCAATATATTTGCGTAGGAGTACCTTAGAGCGTTTGAATCGTTCACTCAATCGAAAAGATCGATCAAAAGTATTTTTGAAAAAGAAATTTTCCAATTATTAATACACTTGAATTTAAACTTTAAATAAATATGTGTTAAAAATATATGATACCAAATATAATGATTTCTTTTATATTCCACAAGGGCATTGCATATTTTAATGCATATTTTGTATTTTTAAGTGCATGAAATTCTTTGCCCTGTTGATCACATTAAAACAAATTTAAGAAAAGAGGTAAACATACATTTTTAAGCGCAATATTGTAAGTCAGACATTTGCACATTCGATTTTTATTTGTATGCACTTACGAGAAAATTATTTCAAGTCACCCGCACCCACGCACAAAATTTTTTTAATATTATCATGACCACAAAAGCAAAATAATTCAAAACTGTTAAACCTTATGTACAAATTGCTCGTACTCACGAGAAAAAATATTTAAAATCACTTAAGATCACGCACTATAGGTTTTAATCTTCACCCATATTCGCAGAAAAGTAACTGAAAAAAACCAAGAGTATCCCTTATTACCTCTGCGAACGAGTTGATCGTCAGCAAAATACCAATCTAGAAATTTTTAACTAGAAATTTTTTGTATTTCAAATTAAATATATCACAACGTGAATGATGAAATCGTATCGGACTGTAAATAAAACTGAAACGGAAATATTTGATTGATTGGGTTCTTCACCAAAATCTTCTTCTTTTATATTTTAAAACCGTATGCTCTACCGTAGATTATCAAAATAAGCCTTGACATTTAAAAAACTGTTATTATTTGCTAGTTCTTGTTTGGGGTTGGATGTGGTACTTCTTATCTTTATCTCCATCTACATTTCATTCTATACATTTTATGGAAATAATATTCTTGTCAGGCTTAAAAAGTCTACGTGCCTGGAAAACTAAATATCAACTGTAACTATTTGAAACAATGAAATTTTTTTTTTAAATTTGAATAAGAGAAAAAGCAGCATAAAAAATTTAAATGAGTGTAAACAAATATGAATGAAAAGGAAAAAAAAAACACACCAAAGCACGTGTACGATCGTACATTTGGAGACGAAAATAGTCACAAATTTTTTATTGTGGTTCTTGTAAATTTATTAAGGGAATACGAGGTGTGTTCAATTAGTAAAGCCAACTTTCTAATTAAGAAGGGCTACTGGAATACTGGAGAATGTAGGTGTGCTATTATTGTACTTGCCACTCCGGGACATTAGCCTCATCACATGCTGTTTGTATTGTTTGAAGCAGACGTAAATAATAAGTAACTTTTCTCGTTAGTTCGAAAAGAAAAATGAAGCAAAGAAGTTGTGTTTAATTTTGTCTAGAAAATAATATTACACACTCTGCACACAGAAAAAGAATTGGTTGGAAATCCATTACAATATCAAAATATCAATTATTCAAACGTATATTTGATCATAATAAATAATTGTATTTTAACTCATTCAACAAATAATCATTATTTTTAGCCATAAAATTGTTTTCATAAAGAAAGGGTGTTTATTACTACTTTTATATTGTTTGATTTAACCGATATATCACTGGTTTCAAAAAATGTATAGAATCGTTTACGACAACTGCTAAAAATTTATGAAAGTAAATGAAATACTATTATTATAGTAAAATATTGGTTGTAATATCAAATACGAAAGGAAATTCAGTATTAACAACTGATACAAGATTACCTTAATAGAATTTGTATTTAGTTTCTTTGACATTTTTCAAAAAAATATTCTTGTGCAAAATGTGTTAAAAATTAAATTTTAGTGAAAAAGTGAGAAAGTTAAATTTAAAATCAAACAATTTAAAGTAAATATAATCAATGGAGGTTTAAAATATAATATAATGTGTTTTATATCTTTATAGACACAAACAATACGTATCCATCTGTTATGTTTTCTGAAAACAGTTTGAGACACGAAAAAGAATAATTAAGCAAACAAGGAAAATCTTTCGAAAAATTCAAATTTATGTTTTTTATTTTATATGTTTTGTATTGTATTTTGTTTTGTTTTTTTCTTCTTTTGTACTTTTTATTTATTTATTTGTCACAATTTGATTTGTGACTTCAATAAATGGTGAAAAAAAATATTTTTTTAAATTATTTAATTTTGGTGGCAATACCATTTTATAATAATATTTATTTCAGTTGTGACTGCCGAATTGTTTCTGTTGGGTATACTCGAATTCTACGATAGTACATGCAACCGCCAGAATTCGATTGGCAACGAATTCGAGTATCACAACCGAAGTTGTTTTTTGTGTGTGATGTTGTCAAATTTTAATTAGCGAAAAAACACGTAAATGATGAACGAATGCAGGTAATAAAAAAAATGTTTCTTGAAAATTAAGGTATTTTTATTAGCGAAATTGCTGAGAAAGCCACTAGTCTAATGGCTAATTTTTTCAAAATGTTTTGAGCATGAGGTTTCTCAATGTCGACCAAAAATACTAACGCAAATCCATTTTTCAGGAGTTAATGAACGAAGTTGGGCTCCATATACAACAGATCAAGCCGAATGTGACTTTCTTGTTTTTCATTAACTGAAAAAAAAAATACAAACGTAGAACTTGAAGTTCATACACCATATCCATTCTAAAAAGCTCACGGATTGTAAAAGGCACCACGTGCTATTTTATTATTTGATGTAGATGGATAAAATAATAGAAAGAAAATTGTTTTTATTTATTAAACACAACTCGTATGAAATTTTGCTATGGAGTTTTTTTAGGTTTAATGCTTATCATGTTTTTTGATCTTAACCATGCGAATTTGCAGTCTTGCTCTACGTAGGTAATAAGTTTCTCTTATGTGCTTATATACGGTTAGCCCGATGACTTGTACTATTGGAATTGAATACAGGATTTTGGTATGCAAAAGAAGTAATACTCCCTTCTCGCCACCAACTGCCATCACAAACCATCATCCACTTTTCTCTATCAAATAAATTTTTTTGTTTATAAAATTTTTGTTTTGCGTTGATTGTCACTGGAAATTCTCTTTCTATCAAACAGTTTCATATTTCAATGTTTGTTTGTTTAAACGAATTCTAGTTTTTTTTTGTTTTAATTTTTTTCTTTTAAACTTTGAACTAGTTTTTTTTTCTATTTTTCAACATGTCACGGCATATTTGTATCTTGTAAATACAAATAAAATACGTGCAATACATCCTTGTATCTATTATCACGTATCATTTCATCTTTCTTTCATATAAATATTTTCTATGTATTTGTTTATCATACCCTTCACTGTATGTAAGAAGATGTATGTATAAGTTTGTGATTCCGTTTGTAATTTTTCCACCGTATATCTGCTACCGTATAAAATATATGTATAAATAGTGGAGTCGATTGAGCGATGTATGTCTGTCTGTCTGTCAGTTGTTACTGTCTTTAGATTTTCAATAAAATTCAGCCCGATCAGTTCATAAATAGTGGAGTTATGAGTCAAAAGCCGCCACTACCTCTATTTCTTGATCATTTTTCTGAATTGGATGAAAACAAGAAACGTAGTATGCAGTATTATTGTAAATGCCAATCATAATCTTCGTGCCAAAATTCAGAACAATCGGTTTAAAAATTGCCGGAAAAAATCTATAATTCAAAAAAAACTTTTGTTTTTCAATAATTTCTGTTTTGTTTTTTATATAAATTTTTACGATGTACTAACTGGTGGCCCAAATAAGACCAGCTGATGTGAAACACAAATAACTTTTTTATTTTTTAGCATAATTTATTTTTTCTTTTTGCAGATTATAACTGAACTCTTGGAAATTTAAAAAGAATACGTACAGTCCACAACAACGCATTAAAATTATCGATTTTTATTATTTTACACAATTAGCCACACAAAATGGTTTTTTAAATTATCTTTTGATGACGGATGAAGCGCATTTCCATTTAAGTGGTTATGTGAATAAACAAAACTGTAGGTTGTGGGGCACCGAAAATCCAAGAGCAATGCATCAGCATCAGTCACACCCAATCAGATGCACTGTTGGGTGCGGTGTTATGACCACAAAAATCGGCCCATATTTCTTTGAGAATGAGGATGAAACGCCAGAAACGGTCTCCGGGGCTTCTTACAGAACAATGATTGACAACTTTTTGCGGCCAATGGTGGAGCAACATCCTAATTTGTGGTTTCAACAAGATGGAGCCACTGCCCTTACTGCTAGGCAAACTATGGACATGTTGCGTGAAATTTTTGGTGAACGTATAATTTCAAAAAATTCAGATTTCCCTTGGCCTCCTCGTTCACCAGATTTAACTGCGCCCCATTTTTTTATGGGGTTATTTAAAATACAAAGTGTATGTTAACAAACCACAGACACTTGGACAGCTCAAGTAGAATATTCGAGACGAAATACGGCGCCTGCAACCAGAAACATTACGCCGTGTAATGCAAAATGCGCTAAAAAGAGCCAATGCCTGTATCGAGCAAAATGGTGGTCATTTGCCTGATGTCATATTTCACACATAGTCACGTTAAATTTCCATAAAATGTATTTAACATATAAAAATAAATCATTTAAAAAAAACCGTTATTACAAGAGTTATACGTGTTTAACATCACTAGGTCTCATTTGGGCCACGCTGTAGTGCAAGTACACATGTGAGTAATTTGTGTGAACGCACACGAAACCAGTCAATCGATCTTATACAAATGAGTCTTTTAAATGTTAGTCTTTTAAATAGATCGTGTGTAATAGAACTACAAATACAGAAATTTTGATTTTTGCACTTAAATTTTTTTTCTTATATTTTAAATTATGTTAAATTAAATTTGTTTTGCATTCTTATTTTATATCTTTCTTAAATTTAATTTTTTAATATTTAAAATTTGACTATCTTCAGACATTTTATTGTTTTTAAAAATAAGGAAATAATTTTTTCATGAATGTTGTTAATTTGAATTTCTTTACCTGAAATTAATTATTTATTTTAGGATTAATAGAAAACTGGGTATTTAAAGAAAATTTTTTAAATTAATATTTGCATTTAATGGAAAGTCTTTTTTATAAAGTTTTTTTGTTGAATACTTAAGAAGCATGTGCGGAATTATATATTAACATTTGGCTATTACAGTGTAGGGTGTATTAGACTCGACACAACCGAATTTAACTTGTTTTTATTGTACATTCCCGTACATGTATTTGACTTATTTGCATGTAAATTGTAAACTGAATATATATCCTTACTAAAACCCATATTCAAAATTTGATGCGCGTTTCCATAAGGCGTCCAAGGAAAACGAAAAATTATTTGTGTTTTTTTATACTTTGATATTTTGTTGTGAGTTTTCTAGCAAAAATTTTAATGTAAAAATATCGTTTTAATTATTAATAACTTTATTTATCCCCCACTGAAATAAAATAAAGTGAACACTGTATTTTATTAGCTGAGAGATGGGTCTACAACGTATTAAGGCCGATTTATTCTAATTCTCAGCAGAACTGACAATAAACTCTAGACTGAACTGTGAACAGGAAGTTGTAGCCTCTAAGACATATAAGTAAAATTGATTGACAAGTTGATCCCTCTTTCTCTAGGTCTTTCTACAGGTCCAGCTCTATGCTAAATTTAATACCACAACGATAACAAGACTGATAAAAAGCTTAGCACATGTTTAATTATGTATTGGAGAGCGTAATACATCTTTAATGAAGCGTTTATGTTATGGCCCATGAATAATAATAATAATAGTGACTATACCGTTGGACTTGTCTCAGAAAGCTGAAAGGAAAATGGTGAAAACGGTTTTTTAAATGACAGACAGAGACTTACTTTGACTCTGAACTTTATTACACACAATCTGAAAGCATTGCAATATACTTTTGAGCCCGCCATGCCCTTTTTCACGCCCATTTTCGAATAAATTTATTTAAAACGATTTTTTAATGATTATAATTTTATAGATCAATCTCTCTTTACTCTAAAGATTCCAATTCATAAAGTAAATGGGCAGGCGAAACCGGATTAAAATAAAATAAAAGTAAAAGGCACATTTCTAATTGCTTTCAAACATGATTAACAAAATGACAAACAATAATTTATTATTACCCCCTTATTCAACTCACTATTTTTAATATCATTCTGTGGTTAACTTTACTGACTTAAGCTACTGAAACGGAAAAAAATTATAGAAATTTATTGATTATTTAAAGATTTAATTAGTTGCAGTTACCAATTTACGGCAGAAAGTCATTCTTGATCTCTGTGTTATATTTATATATTCTTTAAAAAGGAGCAAAAAAATGTCTGAAAAGTTAATAGTTTTTGGAATACTTTTCATTTGTATATTCATGCAATTGGGTAAGAGTAACCAAACAATTTAGCTGTGAAAAATGTATACAAATTATTTAATACTTTCTTAAATTGTCAGCCGAAGCTCATGGGCAAAAAACACTGAAATGTTATACATGTGATAGTCCCAGCTCTTGTCGTTCACCCATCGCTAAGGTTTGTGATGCAAAACAGGTAAACGTAACTCGTTTGGCTTTGTCCAAACATTTCACTTTCGAGCCATACACGAGTGCCAAGTTTCAATGTTTTCACACCAATTACTCTCTAATACATAGTAAGTTAAATTCATAATTCAGTTTACACTAGGCAAGTTATTTTTAGTGCAATTCTAAGAATGAAAATAAAAGTTGGCTTCCATTAAAAAAATAGAACTGCAGCAACCATACTTGCATGGCGTAGGCTGCTTTTTATATGAAAATTTTATATTTTTAAACGTGATTTTATTTGCTTTAAGATAATAAGAGCAATTTTGAAGTCAGTGGTTGTGCATATGATGACGACAATGCTTGCGGCTTGTATACTAAAGATAATATTTATGTAGAGAGATCTTGTTCAACTTGTACACAGGATTTGTGTAATCCAGCTGGAACTTTCTCTTCTAGTCTCACCATTATGATGTCCTCCCTATTGGTTTTGTTGCTGTTAAAGTGTGGCTGTCAAGTGGTTTCACTTAATTAAATTTTTATTTTTTTAACGTTATAAAGCAGTACAGTAATTTGTAAGCAATGCAGTAGCAATTACTTTTCTTAAAATTTTTTTTTGTAATTTACTTTACGAAAAATATATGAAAAATTTCTATTTGCTTTTTTTATGTATTAAAATAAGCTCTGATACAGCTTGTGCAAGCTGATAAAAACTATGTGTGATATATTCCGATCGGAAAGAAAATACTTTATTTTAAGGAGTGGCCAAGAGATACGCCATTAAATGCTATAGTTTACAACCAAATACATTTCTGTCTAATAAACATTTGAATGGGAGCTGGCATGCCAGTATGTGGAAAGAGGGTAGTCGGGTTAAAGTCTTTCTTTATCAAAAGCCACATAATTATGTGGTGAATTACGCTCAATTAGCTCGCACCAAATACCGAGGCGCTAGTTTCTCTTAACTTGTTACAACATTTGTAATTTTTTGAATATTTTTCTTCAAACCATATAATTTTTATTTTATTTTATTTAAATTTAGTAATGTTTCATTGGCATGAAAGCAAAGAACATTTGTAAGGATTTAGTTCAAAGTTAAATTTATTTCTTTTTTGGAATGCTGGCAGGTACCCAATATTTGGGTTTGTGTCCGAGTATGTGCACACGTACTTACCTGTACGTGTTGTTTTAGCACACATTGATGCATTTGCCGCAATCAAACTGAAAGTTAGCCATTAATCATTTGGATATGCGTGTGTGTGTGTGTGTTGTTATTATTTTGATATGAAAAGTTTTTATAAAGATATTTCACAGACGCACACACACACGCATACACAAATGAGTAACTGCATACAGTGTTGTACAAAAAATATTCAGACATAGAAAAATATAATTTTTAATACATTCTTCAAAACGAAAGTAAAGAGCGAGACAGATATGGAAGTGAGAGTATACAAACATACATACATATATACATGTAATGAAATAGATATTGAGATACATGTACAAGGAGTAGGACAAATGAATATAGATTTAGAGATAAAGATAGATGAGTAGACAGAGAGATAGAGGTTCACACAGGGATAGAGCGATAGCGAAAGATGTGTAGAGGGAACAAGAAATAGAAATAAAGCTAAAGGGAGAGAAAGAGTTAAGTTTTTAGCTGCTCAGGCTGTTTAAATACTTTTGATTTTAACTGTCTCTTGTTGCATAGATTATTCTCTGCCCTGCTGTGTATATTTGCATACATAATGCTATTTGTTTTTTATACCTCTACAGGAGTTTAACTAAATGGTATTTCATTAGTCTACAATATAAAGCTCATGAAACAGTTGCTATATAACTTTCAACATGTTGGTTTTAATTTTACTGTAAACAAGCTATCAAGCGGCATAGCTGTTCTTTACTAAATACCCTTCTTGCAAAAGGCATTAAGCATTAGTATTTTAGAAGTTTGAAAAAGACAAAACAAAAAGGATTTGCCATAAGAAAAAACTTTCTTGCAAATGCTTTTTAAATACGAAAAAGTAAATTTGAGGGCATCTGTGAAATTTTCATTGGTTTTTTAATTTTTATAGCTGGCAAAAATTTGAAGAGGATGAAGTGAAAATCTTAACTTTTAAATCACTAAAGCCTCTAAATTTTTAATAAAACACTTTCACTTGTAAACTTGTTTTACACACATTAAAATCATTACATTCCCATTTTTTAAAAGACAACAAATTTCTGTCTTGCGTACAAGCTTGCAATATTCTGTGTTTGTTTGTCTATTCAGAAGACTTGCAAATTTGTTACTTAATCAAATTCCTTTCTCTCATTTATATAGATGATGCTCAACACCACTGGTTTATGCTGTCAATTTCCTCTAAAAAAAAGGCTTTCATTATCATTCTGTTTGGTATGTCAAATTAAGTCAAAAATCCTTTATTTCTCAACATAGTCTCCTTTTAGCTCAATACACTTAGTAAGACGATATTCCAACTTTTTTATACGATTTTGGGAGCCCCTCAAAATACGCGTTAGTTTCGGTAATCACTTCTTCGTTTGAGATAAATCTTTTTCCTGCGAGCCATTTTTTCAAGTTTGGAAACAGGAAAAAGTCACTAGGAGCTAAATCTAGACTATAAGGTGGATGATCAACCAATTCGAAGTGTATTTCACGTAATTTTAGCATCGTATCTAATGCTGTGTGAACCGGTGCGTTGTCTTGAAGAAAGAAAAACCCATCTTGTCGACAGCTTTTTCATATGCAAGTGTTCATGCAAAATGTTGAACACACGTTCATATGAAATATTTACCATTTCAACAATCTCACGTAACTTGACTCGGCGATCATTCATAACGATATCGAGGATTTTCTTGATATTTTCTTCAGTAACCACCTCTTTTGGCCTTCTTGTTGATGGTATTGTTGCAGTGCTTGTTCGGCAGCGTTTAAATTCAGCAATCCAATATTTTACCATGTAATCTGACGGAGCGGACTCACCGTAATGTTTATTGAGCTTTTCTTTTGCAGTGTTTAATCACTGCACGAAATTCACTTTTTTCAATTTTTCAAGAAACACAAAAGTCGCTTGCCTCAAACGACTACAACAAATAAACTAATGAATGAATTTGGGTGAAATTTTAACAGCTGACGTTTGACAGATCACAATTTCTAAAAAAAAGTTTTTGTGTTTGTGCTGCCATCTAGCGCTAGGTAGCTTCAATATCAATCCGCCCTCGTATATATTTTTATATTTTTTTTTTTTAATATGAAAGACAAACGCTATTTTGTTTTAAAATGGGAAATCATATTTGACAGAAAAAACTCGAAAGTTTATTTGGATTTCCATAGAAAAATAAAATATCGTCACATAATGTAATTAATCATGTCTCCGTCGAATTGAATAGTCTAATCTGTACACCATTTTTAAAATGTTAGCAAATAACAAGTTAAATTTGGCTGTGCTCTTTACTCTTGTAGCCAAATATTCATACTTTCAGTTTTATTATAAACTAGCTGACACGGCAAACGTTGTGTTGCCTTAAAATTTTATTTATATTGAAAAATAATTAAAAAGAAAATAATAAAATTAATAATTAAAACTAAATTGGTTTAGCCGTTCTCCGTTTTGAGATGAATTTAAAAAGTAGGCGTAGTAATGGGCGTGATAAATATTTCTTTTCATTAAAAATGAATTAGGTTATGCGGAACATGTAACACAAAAATTAGCCAAATCGGCTCAGCCGAAAAATTTTAAAAGTAGGTGTAGTAATGGCGTGGCAAACTTTTCTTTTCGTTGAAATATAAGTTGCGTTTTGATGAAAATATAAAATTTTTGTACATCCGATCATCTTTCTCTAAGAAATCGTACTCATAGAGTAAAAGACCGTTTAAGACCGGGTAAAAACAGGTAGTAGATAAATAAGCCAAATACCGACTGTAGCGCCACCTGTTGGGCCGATTTGTGACGATAAACCTTATAAGCCGTAAACAGAAATTCAATTAAAACGGTCCAGCCGTTTAGCAGAACTACAATGTCAAACACACATACAGTCGAATTTTATATATTAAGAATAAGAAGAAGATAAGATTTTAAATAAAATAGCAAATATTGATTAAAAAATCTTCTTTTAATATCTAAAATAAATAGAGTGAAACTTCGATATAACGCACTTCGTTATAACGGAAAAACTCAATGTAAACCATTTTTTGTTCAGTCTCTTGAAAAAACCTCTCTATTCCAAAATGTTTTTCATACAAAAATATAAATTATAAAGTCTCTTTATAGGGAAGTATTCTTTCAAGAGCCTCTATACAGCGAAATCAAACTTAAAAAATATAACAAGGTCCCATTATCAAAAGTTTCTACATAACGAAGTGTTGATTCTAAATACAACCCCTATACAACGAAAGGTATAATTTTGTATTTACATTTTGAATAGTGAATTTTTATTAAATAACGTTTCGGGTAAAAAAACTGTAGGTAAAAAGAAGTTTTTTTTTGGTATTTATTAAAAGTTGCTTTATACCAAGGTTTCACTGATACATACAAATGTAAAGGGTGTTTTTTATAGACGTATAGAACTTTAAATTGCAATAAAACAACGATGGATTATTCGATTGACATGAATTTTATTTATCCGAAAGATAATCTTGTGGCATTAAATTGTAAATATGATTTCTGGCATATGACCGCCACGGCTGGTTCGGATGTAGTCTGGACGTCCAATTTTCGATGACTTTTTCCAACATTTGTGGCCGTATATCGGCAATAACACGGCGAATGTTGTCTTCCAAATGGTCAAGCGTTTGTGGCTTATCCGCATAGACCAATGACTTTACATACCCCAACAGAAAGTAGTCTAGCGGTATTAAATCACAAGATCTTGGAGGCCAATTCACAGGTCAAAAACGTGAAATTAGGCGGTGACCAAATGTGTCTTTTAATAAATCGATTGTGGCGCGAGCTGTGTGACATGTTACGCCGTCTTGTTGGAACAACAGCTCCTGGACATCATGGTTGTTCAATTCAGGAATAAAAAAACTTAGTAATCATGGCTCTATACCGATCACCATTGACTGTAACATTCTGTCCATCATTGTTTTTGAAGAAGTACGGACCAATGATTCCACCAGCCCATAAAGCGCACCAAACAGTCAGTTTTTCTGGATGTAACGGTGTTTCGACATACACTTGAGGATTAGCTTCACTCCCAAAGCGGCAGTTTTGTTTGTTGACGTAGCCATTCAACCAGAAGTGCGCTTCATCGCTAAACAAAACTCGCTTATGAAAATCGGGAACAACGGCAATCTCGTTTTGGGCCCATTCGACGAATCTACGCCTTACTTGATGATCGTTTGGCTATTTATGATGAATTGCCAAACCAAACTGAGACTAAATCACTTGACAGCTGTTAAATCGGTCGCCATCTTGAACAGTAATGCCAACTTAAAGATCTATACGTCTATAAAAAACACCCTTTATAACGAATTATTTTTTGATCCCCTTTAAATTCGTTATATCGAAGTTTCACTGCAATTAATTTCAATTAAAGAAAGACAAATTAACGACAGTCACTAAAAAATATTATCTGAAATCACTATTTTAACATGCAATAAACGCCCATGTTCTGAAAAAAGCACGTCTTCAAAACGAAAAACGTTTTGCAAAACGCCAAAGCATGTTTTGGACACCGCGCGTTTTGCTTACGTTTTTTTCATAGAATATGAATGGGAAAACGCCAGTTTATAAGTAAACAATTCACACACACAATTGACAAAATCAAAGTAAATTTTTAAAATCATATTTTTTATAGAAAAAGGCCAATTTTTTTTTAATTTTGGTTGAAATAAAAAGAAAACATATATAATTTGAATTGTGCAACATTAAATTTTCTCGTATGTTTGTTATCTTGTGAAGAAATCCTCATCGATAAACCATAGCGTGAAAAGCCAAAAACAGTGCGTACACCCGAGAATATTGCTGCTGTGGCAGAAAGTGTGCGTGAAGCACCATCAACATCAATTCACCGTCGTTCTCAACAATTGAACACTTCGGAGACATCATTGAAACGAATTTTGCATAAAAACACCATACAAAGTCCAATTGGTTCAGGAGTTGAAGCCAACTGACCATCCAATGCGCTTTAGCTTCGCTAAGTGGGCCTGCGATCGACTTACAGAAGATGCCGATTTTGCCAGAAAAAAAAAATCATCTTTTCAGATGAAGCTCATTTTGATCTTGGCGGGTATGTAAACAAGCAAAATTGTCGCATTTAGGGCACAGAAAACCCGCACGCATACATTGAAAAGCTGACGCACCCAAAACGAGTCACTGTTTGGTGTGGATTTTGGTCCAGAGGCATAATTGGGCCATTTTTCTTTGAAAATGAGCAAGCAGTGGCCGTTAGTCAATGGTGATCGTTATCGGGCCATGTTGAACGAATTTTTGTTCACAAAAATTGAAGAGGAGGATATTGGCAACATTTGGTTTCAACAGGACGGCGCTACGTGCCACACAGCCGAAACTACACTCGATGTTTTGCGCCCTGTTTTTCAAGATCACATTATCAGCCGCAGAGCTGATGTCGTTAGGCCACCTCGGAGCTACGATTTGACACCGTTGGACTATTATTTGTGGAGTGCCGTCAAAGATAAGTGTTACGCCGACAAGCCAGAGATAATTGACGCTTTAAAGGACAATATTCGTGAAGCCATTGGTGAAATACAGCTGCACACAATCGATAATGTGCTTAAAAATTGGGCCGATCGTGTAGGCTACTGCATGGCCAGCCGAGGCAGCCATTTGAATGAAATTATTTTCCATTATTAACCGGAAGGACTGTACTTTCAAATAAAAACAGAAATTTGAGAAAATATTCAGTAGTTTTTTTTATAGCATTTTCAAAACAAAAAAAGTTATTTGGCGTACCCTGTATTTAATATCAAATAAAAAAACTCAAATTAATGGCAAATATCAAAAAAGCTTCTCTCTATAAGAGACGCACATACATACACATATTTATATAAAACCGATTTCTTAGTTTGGTGTGTGCGCCAATACACATTACGCACATATACGTACAACTTAGAAATTTCCATAAAAAAAACAAAACAGAAAATAATAAAAAACTAAAATTTCGGTTGTATTTTTGTTTTTTCTAGGCCAATCGTGATTGATTTACTATGATTTTTATACAGATGTTTGATTTCTGACAAAACTTATAATACATAAAATGTTTTTTGTCCGTTTAATATTTTACACCAAATACGCTAAAATTCAATGAGAAAAATTGTTAAAAAATAGAGTTAGTCGTGCTTATGGACCGATCAAGCTGAATTTTAAAATCAACCTGAATGCACAATTTTTATGCTAAGCTTTTGTTCATATTGCCTAGGCACCTTAGAAAGTTAATTTCAACGACTAGACGGTCTACATCGCAAAATCGACTCCTCGACAGAGAGAGTACTGCATTTACAAATATTTTTATAGAGATTTCTAATAACGATAATTTGAGCCTTTATTATATATTTGACAGCTGTTGTCTACCGCATACTAGAGTTTTATTGAAATACTTGTAATATAATTGTATTTGCATAGTGCTGTTGTGTAGTTGTTATTATAAACGCTGACATTTTATTGCATCCTGTTTGTTGTTTAAGCACGATGACAATCCCAGAAGCCTACTAAAAACTAAACACAAAATTATAATTTTATACTTTTATGCTATTGCCTCCAAATTCATATTTTTGCATTTATAATTATTTTATACTTTTATATATTTTTAAGAAGAGATTTTTATTTAAATATTTAGATGTTAAAAAAAAAAATTTTTTTTAGTTTGATCAGTGGATTGTATTCAGATAAAATTAATATCGTGTTTTAGAAAACTAAATTTTCAGTTTACTCTCTTACTTTCATTATAACTGTGTGTGTGTACTGGAGATTTATATTTTCCTTATTGCCAATAAAAGAGGAGTTCAAGTGTGAAAGTTGGTGGCATTAAATGACAGTTACTGTTTGTTATTTGTCATTTATGTCATAGTTTCGCAGCGGCAATTATATATTATTCAGTATTAATATGAATTTTATTCACTGGATGCACTGGCATCCCCACTGGCTTACTTGTGTGTAGAGATTTTGTTTTATGCGATAATCAAAAAGTTGACAGGCTTGTATGAGTTTTGAATTACGGTGTTAAATAGTTAATGCTGCTGTAGTTGTTTCTTGTTAAAACGTAAAAACAAAATGATTTTGTGTGTGTTTTGTATTCATTGCTTACATATATTTTTGGCATTAACATGAAGGAGGGGAAGAAGGGCGGAGGTCCTAAGATGTTAATAAAATTACTATTACTTTGTAATTAATTTGACCGAGTTTAAATGTTTTATACAAGTTGTATTGAAGTTGAAATGCCCTTGAGCATGTCATTAATTTGAATTTAATGTTTGTTATTATCATTATCACTAAGGCTATAATCGCACCGCGACCTTTAAGATCTATTGTGCAGCCCAGCTCCCAACTACAATCCGAAACTCCTTAAAAATCTCGTAATTGCTATAGGATTAATCATAACTAGATCCTTTGGGACCAATGCCCCTCTACCTATTAAGCTTGTTCTGCGTCTTGCCACCGCTGGGGATTCGCATAGAATAAGTTCGGACGTTTCCTGTCCTTCCCAAAAGAAACTACAGGAGTCGTCTTATACCACACCGATTTTACTCATGTGGTAGTTAAGTCTACAATGGCCCGTAAGTAGCTCAACGTAGAGTTTTATATCATTTCTGCTGAAGTTCAAAACAACATCTGCCCTAACGCGCTCGGGGTTGATGAGTCTTTTTGACTACCGCATGTCCTTTTCGGGCCTTCAGCAGTCTTGTAGACCCTGTCCATCCCCCTTGCGCAGCAAAGCACGAGTTGTAGCTTACCCCGTAGAAAGACTTTGGACCTATGAAAGGGGTATCTTTGCCCTTTTTAGCCAGATAGTCTGTCATTTCGTTGCTCACATTCCCTTCGTGACCCGGCACGCACAATAGAGTAACGGTGTTTCTTTCTGCCAAAGCAATGAAAAGTTTATAGCAGTCCCAGACAAATCTTGATCGAAAGGAGTAGCCCGCCAATGCACATAGAGTTGCTTGACTGTCTGAGAGAATATTTATTCCGCTACCACACGTGCCACTCGTAAACATTCCTAGCACAAACTCTAAGGCGTGGACCTAACCCTAAAAAATGCAAGCTCTTTTTCCCATTGCAACTGCCCTACGAAAATGTGGTCCTGCAGTTCCCCCACCAGCACTGCCGTCTTCCATTTTAGACCCATCGGTATACCACAATTGTCGATTTCGATCCAGTATTATTTCACCGTTTCTCTAAGAAGAACTTTCACTAATGACCACTTCAAAGCGCTGGAAAATGTGAGAATCTAATTTATCCTATCAGAAACAGCACGGTATGAAGAATTCCAGATAGATTATAGAATTTTCATATACCCTCTAAGATAGCCCTCTTTAAGATAGGATCGACTAGGTAGCCTTAAGGTGGAACTAGCTGCTACTCTCCTAAATACAATATGCAGAGGAGTGAGCCCAGTGATCATACCCAGGCTAGCGTAGGGCATATCTTCATCGCCTCCGTTACACCTAAACAGGCTATTCGATGCACCTTGTTAAGGATTATCTGAGCCCGATTTTGTTCTACCTTTGGTCACCATACTAAGGAGGCATAAGTGAAAAAAGTAGACTAAATATATATTTTAAATCCTATGTATATATACTAGACGTGGGCTCTGTAGGTAATTTTTCTGACTCGTTAAAATTTTTCAATTCTTTAAATTCGTTCCCAATGGGCCCTGAAAGATGACTGCCACTTCCGTACTAGTATTTATTTTACACCTTATTATATATTAAGGGTGGTTAAATTTTAAGGGTAGATGTTGATTTTGAATAAAACACAAATTATTTAGAAAATTATTGTCATTTCTTTTTATTATGATAATATAGTATGGTTCAATTATGTACAGAATAAAATATTGGCCATATGGCCGCCGTGACCTCAGCAGCACACCTCCATCCGATGGTCCAAATTTTCAATGACGCTGAGGCATAATTGAGGTTCTATGTCGTTAATGTGCCAAATTATCTCATTATTTAGCTCTTGAATTATTGCTGGCTTATCTTTCAAATAACCCCTAGGAAAAAAGTCCAACGGTATCAAATCACATGATCTTGGCGGCCAACTGACATCGCCACCACGTGAGATAACACATCCATTGAATTTGTTGCACAAGAGTGTAGCAATTAACGATGTAAGGGAAAGAAAAGTCTACAAACATGGATAGACTATAGCACTAGCATGCATATATTTCCAGCATCCGGCTCGTCGGCTAATGGGGAGGTTCGGGGCTAAGTCGTGTCAGTAAATAAAATCATGGCTACAAATACAATTATTTTATTTTTTGCATGCTTTGTTATGGGAAGATTAAAATCAATCTAACTATAAAGAAAAAAATATATACAAAGAGCAGAATCAAAAGAGACAATGGATTTGGATTCGTTAAGTATGTACGTAGTTAGAGGTTTCAACGTACTGACTACCCATCCAACCTTGATCATGCTATTAAATTCGGCCTTCTGCAACACGATCCCTTATGGACTTAACTGTTTGCTTAGCTAGTCGGAAATAATTAAGTACGCTTCTAGTGTATCATTTTTAATAAATATACAAATCCATAATATTTATTTACACATTATTAAATGTCTTATTGTTAACTTTACAGTCTCTGTTAACATGTACTCCAATAGTATTTTATTTCACTTAACCGGAAATAAAAGGAAATATAAAAAATATATATATAAGTTAACACAAACAAAGTGAATAAACTCTATTCTTTAATAATTCTGTTTATTCATCTTTTTAATAAACGCGGAAGTAAGTTGCAATGTTTTAGCAATTAATTAGGTTAATAAAAAATACTTTGTAATCAATTAATAAGAAAACGAAAAAAGGCAATTCTCGCTTATTTGTGAATTAGGTCAATAAGTATTTTGCAATAAAGTTAGTTTATAAGTAGATATTTTGCGATTGCTAAGTAAGCGTCTTCAATTAACTAGGTCACAAAATTATAAGTATTTCACAATAATTGCAATAGTGCAATTATTGCTAAAATGTAAAAACACTCCACCTTTAGAATTAGGTCATTAAGTTTAATATAAATAAGAAAACTTTGTAAAATTAACTGAGTTCTGATTTATTAATAAAGTGCGGTCGCGTTGACCGCTTAAACAAAAAAACCAAAACAAATTTTTTTTTAGAAATTCCAACAAGGAATTACTTAAGTTATAAATATATATATTCTTTGTTTTTTTTCTAAAAAAAATTTTAAATTATTTTCTCTTTCTAATTATTTTGGTTAAAAAAAAATTCCATTAGTAATAAACGCCACCTGAGATAGATGTCGAACTCGTGACCCTCTGTTTATGAGCTGACGATACTCTTAAAAAGCTACCTACTGGTCAACAAGGAAAAGATCTAATATTGTATTTTGTACATGATTAACAGTTCTGTCACACAAAAAGAAAAGTTTTGTTTTTCTTCTGTTGATTTATGCTCATGAACACTAACTAACTTTAAAAATATCATTGATAGATAATTTTTTTTCTTCTACCCTTTCTTTCTCTTTTTGTTTATATGATCAGTGGACGATCATTCATTGCCACGCAAATTGTTCTAGTTGACTTTAACAACAAGTTATTGTCAGCAATGAAGGACCGTTCACTGTCACTATATAAATGCAAATGTAGAGACACAGAAAAAACAAAATTTGACTTACCCTCTAAGAAGACATCCCTCGTCGAGAGATCTTTCGTTGAGTCGTAGGTAGTTATTGTTGAAATTAGACAAAGTTTATAATTAATTGCATTTGCATTTATGTTGAATAGTTTTGCTGGGTAGGATCTAAAGAAACGATTTAATAAACTATTTTTCATGGCAATTAATATTTGATACTTAACAATTCAAAGAAAATTTTTTTCTTTTTTCACTTTTTACTCTTTGTTTCGCAACTAGTGGGTTTACAAAAAAATCTACATGAAGGTGCATACTCCTGTACACGTGTATATAATTTTCCCTTGTAGTGTGTGATATTAAAAACCCAAGGAATCAGTAACATCTTATTTTGCAGGTTTCTGTTGAGGGTTACCCATTCCCTAGAAAAACGTGGTAGACTGCTGACCACAAAAATTTACTAGAACACTTCCCGTGATAGTTTCTGTTGCAGCTTAGTTCTCCCCGACCTTAAATTTGCCTGGCACTCCCTTTCTTATGCCACGTATGCTATAGTTAACAGGTCTACATCAAGCTTGATTGAAATTGAAATTAATTTTTTTCTTTTCTCACTTACTTTTTAAAGTTCTTCCTTTAGTTATTTTATGTTAACTTTTTTTTTTAATTTTTTTTTCTTTAGCAATCTTAAGAATCTTTTAACTAAATCAATACATTAAAATTAAAAATGGGCGAGTTTTATTACTGTTTTTGAGTATTTATACCTCGGTCACTGGAAACAAAATTACTTGGAAAAAATGCGCTATGTCCGTGTTATTATTTTTACCAAAGTTTTCTTGTGTTGTAGCAACCTATACAACGCTTTGTTTTGACATGCACTGCATTATCGTAAGATTGTATATTAGCGAAAAACGTAAGTCTTAAGGATGACTGTTAAAAAAATTTGATTAAAATTTTTACATTTTGTTATTTTAAGTATTATAATTGCTAACTACTGTTACTACAAGCGCCACTACAAGAGAGCCATTGTTTCGTCAGCTGTGTGGCAAGTGGCACCGTCCTGTTGAAACGACATTTCGTTCACATCCATATCATCTCACGATAGCGAACACCATTCACAGTAACTGCCTGACCGGCCTCATTTTGGAAAAAATACGGCCCGATAATACCGCCAGCCCATAAACCGCACCAAACAGTCACTCTTTGTGGGTGCATTGGTTTTTCGACAATCACTCTTGGATTATCAAATGCGGCAATTCTGCTTATTGACGAATCCACTGAGGTGAAAATGTGCCTCATCATTGAAGAAGAAAAAATTACGAAGTGCACGATATGAATTTCGATTTGAACGCTCATTTTCATAATAAGCCTGAATAACTTTAACGCGTTGCCCGATGGTTCAAATTGAATTAGTCTGAAATTGAGAAATGTCAAATGATATGCAGAAAAAAACTTGACGTTTAGGTGTGATTCACGTTCAACATCGTCCCTTAAAATTTAACTGTAACTGTAAGATCGTTTATAACAAATATCTAGACCTACAACATACAACGATTGCTCGATGAACGAAATAATTTTAGTTCATTTGAACTAAGTAGGTCGTACATCAACGCCACAAGTCTACTTGCAACACATATCACCGCTCATTTATTGCAAAAATATTATTTTTATGCTAATTGTAAATGAATTTTTTTTTGTTCAAAATTTATATTAAAAATCTTGAAGTTTTCTGCTTTCCGCAGGGAATTTACAACACAAAAAAAAGTAATTTAAATTAATTTGAGTGTCAAATATTTATCCCACTTAAGTTTTAGAATAAAATTTGTTTAAAATGTTTAATTACAAAAGTTTTTATTTATCCGAATGAAAAATACTAAAACTGCTAGACTTACACTTCTACCAGCCAAAAATTAACATCTGAAATTGTTGTTTTTAACAAACAAAACCTATTGAAAAAAATCAAAACATAATAATTCCTCTTTATATTTTTCTTAACAATTTTCATAAATGAAATACAATTAGAAACAAGCCGAGTCTTATACACCCTTCACTGTTATAGCCAAACATTTACACTTTCAATTTTACACATTCTTCTTAAAAGAAAAAAAAATATAAAAAAGAATTTTTAATGAAATCAAAAATAAGTATTGATTAAAATAATACTCTTGTAATTCTTAAAATAAATAATTAATTTCAGTTAAAGAAATAAAAATTACCGATTATTTTTAAAACCAATAAAATGACAGTAGGTACTCAATTTTTATATATTAAAAAAAGAAGTTATATGAAAGAAACAATTTTTTAAAATAAATTTGATTGTTTTTCAAGAATGCAAAATGAATTTAATTTAAAATATCAAATAAAGAATTTCAAATTACCTGTAAAAGTTAAAAACTGTCTTTCAATAAGATTTCTGTATTTTTAGTTCTGTTACACAAAAGGCGTTTAAAAGACACACATCCATACACACGTTTGTATGTATAAGACCGATTGCCTGGTTTTGTGTGTATGTGCACAAACATTACGCACATATGTATACAGTTTAAAAATTTCCATAAAAAAACTAAATAGAGATTATTGAAAAATTGAAAATTTCGTGGCATTTTTGATTTTTCTCGGCCATTTGCGGAACGATTCCTCTAATTTTTACACAGACTTTGTCATTGTAATTTCTGACAAAACTGCATAGGTTTTGTACTTAAAATAAAATATGTTAAAGTCCACCTAGCAAAATGGTCAAAAGTAGAGATAGCCGCGGATTTTGAGTCATAGCTCAATCATTTTTAGACCGATCGGCCTGAATTTCAAATGCAATCTGAAGACAGCAACAAATGACAGATTGGTGAGCTAAACATTTCTGTATGTGGTTTAGGGACTTCAGCAAGTTGTTTCCAACGACTACACGGACAGACAGACATCGCTAAATCGACTCTTCGATAAAAAAATTTTCTTTATTCACAAACATTTTTTTTAGTGATTTCTTTTAATACAGCTGTTGTATACCGCACATACTAAAGTTTTTTTTATTATTTTCCCACAGTGCTACAGCTTAAGAGCATTAGCAGTTGAGTTAAGTTGCTAAAGTTTTCTGTACATTGTTCCAACGACTACACAGACTACACAGTCGACTCCGCTATTTATAAGGATCCAGAATATATATAATTTATAGGGTGGCGAATGTACGTTGTAGAAAGTACAAACGGAATCACAAACTTATATAATTTTACCCTTCTTACTTACAGTGAAGGATATAAAAAGCAAAAGTCAGGTGCAGAACATTGTTACACTCGTACCAAAGCAGCTTTTTCTGTTGAAATGTTAAACATGCTTTTAGTTTAATCTTTTTATAAATTTATTTTAGAGTGTATTTTGTTTGCTGCAAATAACTGAAAGAAAAAAAGGGTACAGGAAATAGCGGGGAAGCATAGCATAGCAATTTAACTTCCGTTGTATGTAAATGTAAGTGGCAGTAGCATGAACTGGTTAACAAATAAGCGAAAGTGGCAATGTGGCTTTTGTGTATATTTTCTTTCTTTTGGTTCTTTTTCATTTTTTGAGGCAATAAACACTTATTCTTTTTCACTGTTTCTCTTTCTTTTTTTGTTTTTCCATAGACTAGAAATAATAAATAATTTTGTTTTATTTTATGAAAGCACTCGGCAGTGTTACTCTGAAAAATAAATATATAAGAATTCTCTACAGCAGACATTGTTATGGTTGTTAAAAGCAAAAATTGCTAAGCATGAAAAAGTCAGTTTCAGCTTTATATACTCTATTAGCTTTTGTTATTTTTTCTCTCTTTATCTCTCTCTCTTTCCCTTGTTTTAATGCCTTTCAAGTTTAAGGACGCATTGTTTGTGTGTTGTGTGTGTATTTTAATATTCCCTACATCTTTTTGTGCGCTTTTTCTTCCATTTTGTTTATAAATAAATATTTCAAATTTTAAAGTGTCATTTTGTTGTTTTATTTTTTCGCTTTATTTTCATTGAGAGAAAGTGTTGTAACTTTATCATCGCCTGCCCACAAAAAACCACTTTAAAAAAATTGTATTTCAACAAAACCAAAATACAATTGTTTGTAAATAACGAGAAAACTACGCTGCAGTACTTTTTTTTAATGCATTTTTACTTTGTTAATCATGATAAAATTTAAATTTATGGCCATTTTGGTTTCTCTCAAGACTTGAAGCACTACAGCAACCAAACAGCTAACTGAAAATAAACTGTTCTTGTGTCCACTTTTACAAGGGCAGTGGTTAGCAAAATGCTGTAACGAAATGCTGCTGGAGCTGCTAGTAATTCAAAAACTATATTTAGAGTTTCATTGTTCATTGTTGTTATTGTTAAATAAATACATATTTTATGACTTTAGATGAGTTTTTTTTTGTTATTCCCTTTTTTTTTTATCAATTTAGTGGATTAAAAAAAGTTAAATAAATCGAAAAACAGAAGTAAAATTGCATGCAAAAGGAATTTAAGAAACACAAGCACAATTAGAAGAAGAAGTGAAATACAATTTTTTACTACTTTGGAATCATAAGCAAAAAATTTTTAAACAACAAATAGAGTTTTAATCATCAAAAAATCTATCTTACTTGTTCTATCGAAAAGGGAACTTAGAAGTAAGCTTGACCTCAAAACAAACGTAAAATAAATTTTATTTATATAGATTTTTTGTTAGAAATTTATTTATTTATTGCAATACAAGCATCAGTTTGCATTAAAAGACATGTTAATAGGGCGCAAAAGACATGAAAGCCCAACAATAGCAATAAATACAAAACAAAAATTAATAAGCCAAAACAACATTATTGACGTTCGATTTTCTCCAATGTTATGCTTTCTTCTGTGTACGCTTCATTTGTTTCCTGTTAAGTTTGTTTTTGAAACTAATCAGACATTCAAAATGCATAAAATATTAAAACGAATTGAAAGTAACCAAATAGAGTATGAAGAAAGCAAGTGCAGCAAAAACAACAGTGAATAAAATAAATAAAAAAGTTTTCAAAACAGAAAATAACAAGAAATAGGTACTCGTATTAGCTTTTGAAGAAGAATGAATTTTTAGTTATTTAATTGTGGGCTGCCTTGTGCAGTTCGGTAACCGCAAGCTCAGCCAGTCGAATACACCAACTTTTACAAGGCGCTCCTGCCACTATCAGGTTATACAAAATCTTCACACATGCCTGATTCTTTACAATGTTCTTTCTTGTATCTAACTAAGCCAAAAAAAAAAAAAAATTAAAATGGATTAGAGTTAAAAATCATTTCTCTCTCTCGCTCTATCTTTTGCTTTCTAATTGTAGACACCAGCTAAAGTCTTCAGTACAACAAACACTGAAATGCAAAAAAGTATTTGCACATATATAAAGCGTGATCCATTTCGAGGTGCCCTACTTTTTTAAAGGAAAAAAAAAAACACAGAAAATACAAATTTAATGGAGAATGTTTATTATCATTTGAAAGAAAACTCTTTGGCATTTATTTCTTGAAGATTATGTCTATCAAATGCTGGCCGTTGTTGCGTCGCAGATGGTCCATCCGTTGACTCCGATTTTCGATGACTCGTTCGAGTACTTCGACTGGTAACTGGCGAATGACACACGTGATGTTTTCCTCCAAGGCCTGAATCGAAGCGGGTTTGTCCGCATAAACTTTAGACTTTACATATCCCCAAAGGAAAAAGTCTAACGGTGTGATGTCACATGATCTTGGTGGCCAATCTACCGGCCCAAAACGTGAAATTATGTGCTCACCGAAATGTTCTGTCAATAAATCCATTGATTGATGCGATGTGTGGGAAGTGGCGCCATCTTGCTGAATCCAAATGTCGCCGAGATTACGAGCTTTAATTTCAGGTATCAAATAATCAGTTATCATGGTACAATAACGGTCGCCATTGACGGTTACGGTCTTCGTGTACACTTTCAGCTACGGCCGCTATATTTTCTTCACAGCGTGCTGGACCTGGTCTATTCGTTCGAATATTATCCAATAATGAATACTGGGTCTCAAAATGGATGATGGTGTTGCGAATAGTACGCTCAGTAGGCCGATTATGTTGACCATAAGTTGAGCGAAGTGCACGAAACACATTTCTCACAGAACGTTGTTCATGACAGCATGACACGACTCACACGTGATCTGTCAAAAAAAAGGCTATTGAAAAAAGTATCTCTACTTGAATCACTCATTACTTACACTTCTCTGTGTATTTTGGGTATAAAAACAATGGCGCACAGTAAGTAAACAAATTTTGACATACAAATATCGAAGAAAAAAGAGGGGAACAAAACATGTAAGTTTGTGTTGAAGATTTTACCTGATGTTCTTCTGCCATGCCGTGCAGTAAAACAAATTACATTTTAAATTATGGATTAATTCTCATCTTAAGTCAATAGTGACTAAGAAAGTTACACAGTTGTGAGTTAAAGAAGTTCTGATGTCTAACAGAAACAAACAATCTTCTAATTGAATATTTTGCGTCTCTAAGCATAATTTCATGTTTGATTTGATTTTTTTTTATTAATTGCTTTTATTGTATCTTCATGTACCTTATGAACTAACAATAATTATTCAAATCTTAAAACTAAAACAAATGTGTAGTATTAGTCCAGCCAATGCTAGACGACAAACTAGTGTGCAATTGAAAAAAATAAAATAAAGGTTCATTAACAGTTGATTATCTGAGAGCGGTGGTGTCCTTCCTTTTCAAACGAATATGCCCGCGATGTTGTAAGATATTACGAGCAAGAGGATTTGGATGAGTTTCCAGTTTTCTTAAATAATGAGCCACGTATTTTGAAATTTCACTTTTGACCAATGGGACATCCAGATCCTTGTGTAGATTGCTGTTTTTAATGTACCAGGGGGCGGCAGTTACCATTCTTAGGATTTTGTTTTGACGATGTTGAATTTTCTCAATATTGGAAGCAGAAGCAGTGCCCCATAATTGGATCCCATAGCACCATATTGGCTTCAAAATTGACTTGTAGAGTAAAAGTTTGCAATCCAGCCTGAGAACGGAGTTTCTACCAATGAGCCAATGTATTTGAGTTGCTATCAGTTTCATTTGGGTCAACTTTGAATCTATGTGATATTTCCATGTGAGACGCCGGTCCAAGTGGATACCGAGATATTTAACGTGCGGGTGTTAAGGCACTACTTGGTTATTTATCAAATGGAGGGGCAAGATTCCTTTCGTAGGGTAAATGTTATGTGAACACATTTCTGCTCGTTGATTTTTATTCTCCATTCCTTACTCCATTTCTCAACTTGGGTTATGTGGTGCTGTAATTGCCTTGAGGCATCTGTTGGATTTTTGTGAATACTGAGAAAAGCGGTGTCATCTACCAACGTTGAGGTGTGAGTTTGATTGGTTGTTGGTATGTCCGCTGTGTATATTAAATATAGTGTTGGGCCCAAAATACTACCTTGTGGTACACCGGCTAGGATTGGTTGAGGGCTGCTTATATAATCTCCTTCTTTAATTATAAACTGACGGTCGATGATATATGTTCGTAGTAAGTTGTAGACATTTACCGGCAAGTTCTGCTGCTTGATTTGATTTGATTTCATTTTATTTTTGGAATATTTTAATTCTTTGATATTCACTTGTGTCAAATTAATCAATTCGTCAGTAATTGAATATTTTAAACTTGAAATTTTTTATTCCCATAAGGCAACTTAATTTTCAGTAAAAATTTAAAGATTTTGTTATGCTCACAAGTCCATACTTTCAAATGAAGATGAGTGTTTATTTTGTTGTTAAAATATAAAAAAAAAATCTTGGACGATGTGCGTGTTTGATTGCGAGTGTGCATAATCTTCTTAATTTATTATTGTTGTCGAGAAACGTAAGCTAGATTTCCTTTTTCAGATAATGACTCTCGTTTTATTTGCATTTGCTGTTTCAAAGTCATATTTGTTGTTGTTTCTATTTTCCACTATTTTGCTTAAAAATTTTTAATTTTTTTTTTTGTTTTTAATTTTTATTATGGTTCGGAAGAATGTAAAGCAGACTCTGCAAAACGCGTTTAAGCTTTTAAATTTACTCACGAGCACGTAATACATATACAAAATCAAAACTTATTACATGCAGACCAGGACTAAGGTTTTTGTTTTGTTTTACATCTTGCCTCGTAAATATCTAAAGGGTGTCCCAACAAGAACGCAAGATTTAAATTTTAAATAAATGACTGATGCAGCAATTGAATTGTTTCTCTGGCTGTATGACATGTGGCGCCGTCTTGTTGAAACCACAAGCCCTCCACATTCATTTCTTCAATTCTAGGCAAGAAAAAACTGGTTATCATTTCACGATACCGAACACCATTGACTGTTTTCATAAAAAAAAGGTCCAATGATTCCTTCAGCCCAAAAACCACACCACACAGTGACACGTTGAGGATGCATTTGCTTCCCGTGAATCACTCGAGGATTTTCCTCACCCCAAATGCGACAATTCTGCCTATTGACGAAGCCATCAAGATGGAAATGGGCCTCGTCACTGAAGATGATTTTATCGGCAAAATCAGCATTTTTATCTTGTCTCTCCAATACCCAATTAACGAACTCCCTTCGCTGTCCATGGTCATTTTTTACTAACCTCGTACTAGCAAACAATAACAATTGTTCAAATGTCAAACAATGACACTTCGAACGGCGCCAAATTTAAATCTTGTGTTCTTGTTCGAACACCCTTTACAATATAAACTGCAATCAGCGTTGCCATTTTAGCCTTTTTCTGGTATTTGGCCTCAAAACTTATCATTTAGCCTCTAGCTTTTTTCTAGTCTTTTTTGTTTTTCAAAATATCCTTAAATAAAACAAATCATACATAAACACACTGAGACTGAAACCAAAATAGCTAAAGTAATATTTTCGATAAAACTTTCAAACGTAAATTGATAAATTGGTCGAACGAAGGTAATTTCATAAATAAAGAAAAGTATTTTGCTTCTAACTTGTAAAATAAAAATTTACTTTATTCCTAATTGATTAATTATTGTTCTACAAGGTGGGCCAAAAGAAGTAATCCGATGCTGTTTGGCTCTAATTTTTTTTTCTAAATGAAAATTAAATGTGTGCCGCTGCTCCCTCCTGTTGGAACAACATGTCCTCCTGTCCTAAGTCGTTCAATTACGGCAGAAAAAACTCGGTTAACATGGCCCTATAGCGCGCACCGTCCACTGTTATCCTGTGACCAGCAGCGTCCTCGAAAAAATGGCTCCTCGTGCATCACTCGTGGATTTTCGGTGCCCCTGAAGCGACAGTTTTGCTTGTTCACGGACCCGCTGAGGTGGAAATGAGTATCGTCGCTCATTATGATTTTGGTCGAAAAATCGTTCTTGGGGAGTGTATCGCTCCATGGCTTGTTCACTTGTATTCTACATCTGTCTAATTCACAAATGTCAAAACAGATTTGACATTTGCCGCCATTTACAAAAATAAGAGCATCCCACCTTGTACTACGATTTAATAATGCTGAGGTTACTCATTTTTGCGTACGATAAAGCAAGCGAAATATCAGAATGAAAAAAATTATTTATTATTTAAAGGAATTTTAAATATTATTTTTTAACATTGCAGTTGAAAAATAATTGAATTCGCTTATAAGTTTATAAAGCCGTCTGGAAAACGATCTTATTTTCTTTAGTTTTTGATACTTCATGTTTTTTTTTTCGGGGTTTTTTTATAAAAATTATAGTTAAGTTTCTTAATGTAATAAGGAATTAAGAAAATTTTGAATTTTAAGCTGTAGTTTTTTAACTTTTTTCTAGAGTATTTTTTTCGGCGTGATTTAGCCTTTTCTAGCGTTTTTTAAGAAAATATAGCTTCTTTTTTTCTAGCTCCTGGCAACACTGACTGCAATACCAAGCGTAATTTGAATTAAAAACAAAAAAAATTGCTTCAAACTGATAACGAAATTTATACATTGAACAGAATATTCTCTTCCTGCCTTTATTTTTGTTTGTAAAGTTCTCTGAATTGTTTTTATGGGTTTTTATATGCTTTTATTGGATAGAAATTTTGTATGAAAAACACTCAAAAATATTTAAAAAAATCTAATCTTTTTCTATAAAAATATTTTTCATTATTTGGATGTCAGAACAAAACTAGGTAAAGTATTCTCTACAACACACACTTTGGTATGTGTCAAATACGTCTGCTGGAAAAAAAAATATATTCAAAGTATTTGCACTTACACACTTACACTTATCTATGTATTTTGAGCAAAAAAACATTGGCGCTCACAGGAAGTAAACAAATTTTGACAGATATCGAAGAAAAAAAAAGGGCAAAAAAGTACATCTGTATGGAATATTTTACCTGTTTTTTTCTTTTAAATATAGTTAATTGTAAACAACACAAGCATGTTGTTCCTTACCTCAGAATATTTTTTTTTTTACAAACTTTAGACAAAAGGTCCAACTTCTTAAGACTTTTTCAAATTTACAGATTTAATTTGTATTTTATTATATACGAGTAATTGTAAGTTATTTCGTATCTTTTTAATAAAATATTTTTTTTATTTTAGCTTCAAAGCATTAAAAAGCTGTCAATCGAAGCAATAAGTAAGGGATTTTAATCGGCTCCGAAGTTTTGGCATATCATCAAAAAATTTTGTTAACTTTTGAAAATTTTTTTTTAATTATGTATATGACCTGCTATATTTGAAAGTGGTATAAGTCCACTTTTTTCATAAAATGTATCAACATTAATTCTGATCTTACTAAAATCACAGATAACTCATTATTTTTTTAAGTAGACTTATACCACTTTCAAATATAACACTTCATATATCAGAACAGTAATTACAATTAGTTAACGATCCAAAAAAGTTAAAGTCAACTTTAAAGTCAACGGTATCGAAATTTTCAATATAATTTTTTGATAAGTTTTACTTTAAAGTCTATGCCAAATTTTTTTGGATAAGAGCATTAAGCTTTAACATGAGAACCACACTACACTGTTTACAATCTTATTTGAATTATATCAACTTGGAGATTACAGTGAAGACCAAAAATGTTTATTTTTAAACTAAAAAAAAAAACAAGTTCAATTATTTTAAAAAAAATGGCAAATATTAATAAAAAAATTTTTTTTTGTTAAGCCTAAAATAAATAATTAATTTCAGTTCAAGAAATTCAAGTTAACGAAATCTAAGAAAAGAAAATCTTTTCTGGGATCTTTCTTTTTAATAACAATAAAATATCTGTAGATACGCAATTTTTATATTCATAAAAAAATAAATTCTCATTCTTATAATAGGAATTGCAAAAAATATAACTTAATTTAATTAAGTATTTAATATCAAATAAAGAACCCAGGTTTGTATAAGACCGACTATCTTGTTTCGTGTTTGTGTGCGCAAACATTACGCACATACTCGTATACATCTTAACCATTTCCATTAACAAATGAAACATAAATTATTGAAAAACTAAAATTTCGGTTGTATTTTTTGTTTTTCTCTGTCATTTGTGGACCGATTGTTTTGATTTTTTGCATACACAAGACATTCATTTCTGATAAAACTGTGTACTATGGTTTCTTTGCCCGTTTCGTAATTTTGACAAAATTCGCAAAACACAGATTCAGAAAAAATTTAAAAAAATTAGAGATATTTGCAGTACAGAGCTCATTGGGTTGAATTTAAATAGCAAACTGAAGACAGGTTCTTTCAACAAATTGGCGTACTAAGCTTTTCTGTAGTCTTTCTAAGGATTTCAGAAAGTTGATTTCAGCAGATAGACAACCAGACAAACGAACAGACGGATAACGCTAAATCAACTCCACTATCTACATATATACTTTATAAGGTGCCCCATATACGGTGTATAAATTACACACGCAATGTCAAACTTATATATACCCTTTTCACTTTTTGTGAAGGGTACAATGACTTGTATAATGTGGTGGGAAAAACAATAAGTTTTCTTTAAAGTAACTATTTGCTAACAACTATTTTGTCTTTTAAATCCTTTAGAGCGTATGATTGCAATTTAATTAATACGAGTATTTCTCAGCGCTCATACGCTCTAGGTATGCAATTTACAATGCTGAAACACTTGAACATAAAAGACATGAAATAAATAAATACAAACACATTTTATTTTTGTGTTATATTTTTGTTGTTGTTGTTGTTTTGTAACAGATACCAAGAATAAAAATATAATTTTTCGACTCATAAATCTCAGTACAACAATTGCTACATTTTTGTAATTTTATATTGTTGCTTGAATGTTTTAATATTTCATTTATTTATTAAAATAAAATTCTAAGTTTTGAGTCATAAACTGAAGCACACACAAGAAAGCATTATTATTATTTCATTATGGCTTTTAAGGGTATTCTCCCCACTATGTTTCTTCTGTTTTTTTTGAGAGCTAAAATAGGATAAGGCTTAAATAAAAATAAGTAAAAACATAAATATTAGACCTGATTTGTTTCAATGTTTTACATTTTAAGCAATTCTTTAATATGATAATAAAATAGGGATGAAATGGGCTGCAGAGCAATAAAAATATATTAATGCTCGCTTAATGAATCAGGAACTGAGCAGTGGATACCGAAGAATCCTTATATCTTAACATTTTTTGTATATAATTATAGTCTAATGGCGTTTTCTGTTCTCAAGAAACATTCTGCCTCTAAATTATGTAATATTTTAAGCCGGTTGCCCAAAACTGCAAAAAGTTATGCCTTTTTTATGGTTTCAATAGAGTAGAAATAAGTTTATCATGCAACATTTTTATATGTTTACAGCTGACACAAAAAACTTTGCACCTAAAATAAAATAAAAATTAATTTTTGCTTCAAAAGTGACCAATAATGGATTTTTATGAAGAATATCTTAACAGAGAATATTAAATAATTTACTTAATTGAATAAACAAGTAGTTGACACAGTTATAAAAAAGGGCAGTATCCCACCCTCACTTATAAATTGAGTGCAAAACATGTACCATTGAAGCGTCATTTATATGCAACATGTTGAGAATAGAACGTGATATTGATTTCAAATATAAATTTTTTTGACAATAGAACGCAAACATTCTTGGATGGTAGAATATATGCAACAGAAAAGAAAACGAAATAAATGTAGCACAAGAGAGAGTTTTATCGCCACCCTTATGGGCTCTTGCAGTTTCTTGAAGATTTCGGACACGAAGTTCAGGAATTGGGACAAGTTTGACTCTGTGCTTACCAATCGAATACAATTGGTTCTTGACACCACTCACAGATGGTGGCAGGAGAAAGGACTTGCGATAAATTGGGAGACAGTGACTTGGGAGTATCCGAAGAGATGCAATATCTAGAAATAGTTCTAGATAAGACTTTTACTTTCAACAAAAATTTACTATTTTATGTGCCAAAGGCTGTATGGTAAGCCGTGGGGCCTACAACTAAAAACTATGGCGTGGCTCTGCAAGGCTATCACTGTACCCATGGTTACTTATGCTGCCTTTGTAGAACAAAAATAGTTTCAGATAATCCTCAACAAGGTCCATCAAATAGCCTTTTTGAGCTTATCGGGAGCGATGAAGACGTGCCCTTCACTAGCCTTCTGAATGATCATTGGGCAAACGCCCCTGCATATTATGAGTAGGGGAGCAGCAGCTAGCGAATACTTAAGGCTACCTTACTTATGCCATCTTATAGAAGGCGATCTTAGTGGGCATGTGAAAATTCTAGAACCTGTCTGGAACTTTCCACGCCTCGGCGTCTTCGACAGCATGTATAAAACACTGATTTTTGCCAGTCGTTTCGAAGTGGTTATCAGTGAGCGCTTAGCTTGCAGCAAACATTGAAATAACATTCAACTGGAATCGACAATTCTTGTATACTGATCGGTCCAAGATGGAAAATTTCAGTGTTGGTGCAGGAATGAACTAGCGGACTATCTAGCTAAAGAGGGTGCAGAGACCCCTTTCATAGGTTTAGAGCACTTCTTTGGAGTGAACAACGATTTCATTCGTGCCCTACTACGTAAAGAGGAGAAACAAAGTCTACATGACTGCTGGAGGGCACAAGCGTGTATTTAGCAGTCAAAGAGACTAATTAGAAGTTGCTTCAAGCCTCAGCAGAAATGACATAAAACTCTACATTGAGTTGATGAAGAACCATTTAAACTAAGCCACCACATGATTAACAGTCCCACGTCATTCTTAAATAAGAGCCCTAGAGGTAGTGTTAATCATCTTGATTAATAAACCCAATAAGGTTAAACAAAAATAAAGCTAAAAACGCTAAATGTTATTACTGGTCAAAAATAATAAAACAAAAACTAAAAAAACAATTGTTTTGCAGCCAACTTCACTAAAAAATGCGTTCTCGAATTGCTCAGCGCTGCAGCCACACTATTTACATTTTGTATGGGCATGAGAATTTTGGAGACATAAAAAACGCTTGCAGCTCAAATTTAGAAATGACGGTAGTGTCAGTGTGGTAAAAAACAGCTCTTGTCCTCTTTGTCAAGCAGGACGGGAATGCCCAGGGATGGCAAGACGCAGAATGAGCTGCTTAGGCAGTTGGACATTAGTCCCAGAAGATATAGTCATGATTAATCCTACAGTCCATGATGATAATATATTTAGTAACTGTAGCTCATTAGAAATTCATCTTAAACCATTTGTTCTCCTAATGGTTTTTTTTCTGTTGTCGTTAGTCTTTAAAAAGTAGTTAGTTTTGGCATAATCATAATAAAATTTATCCAACTAAACTCACACATATTCTTCTTCATGTACTGCAACAAAACACAAACAACAAAAACAATGACAATAGAGTTGATTTCATAGAACTTTTACAAACTCTCATGGCTTAGACAAAACTATTATAAACCTATTTGTCAAGAACATTTATCATTTCACACGTTCTGGTGTTAGAGAAAAAACAAAAATAACAGCAACATAAAATAATAATAATTTACACTGTACAAAAAAGCAAAAAAAAAAAAAAAAACAACAAATCCAACAGGCAGCCAGCCAACCGATGAATCAACACAAAACTTAAAAATTATGTTACTAAAACCTAAACACAAACAGAAATACAAACACACTTGCAAACAATTAAAAAAACATGTATAAAAATTACCATGTAGATGGTTGAGGGTACATATTTTTTATAGCAATTTTTTGCTTATTCAAACAGCTTTTGATGTAATTTCTGAAAAAATCCTTTTTATATAATATTTTTAATTTGGAAAGCAACTCTTTTGTCTGAAAAATTTAAAGGTAAAAAATTGCTGGCAATAAAAAGGTCCCATGTAAATTCTTAAAGCTGCGTAAAATTCTGTATGAGTTCTTTGAGTAATGAAGCTATTTCATACATACCTCGATTCCGTAACAATATGCGAAAACTTGTCACAATATCAAATAGAAAAAAGTGTATCGAAAAAGAAGATGAACACGAAAAGAAAAATATGATGGAATATGGTCATCTCAAACATAGTTTGTACTCCACAAAAATATTATTGTTAATTTGAAGCATCTAAACATTATTATGATCACGATAGGCAAATTTCTAGTTATTTTTAACCATATTATAGTTATCGTCGTAGTTATGGTTGAATATATCATATTATTTTTGATAAAATTTTAACTGAAACCATAAATATGTTTATAGTAAACATGTTGTGATTCGAATAAACATAAGCGGCCATAATCATAGTCAAAAAAGAGTTAAGAGCTGATTTTTGTTCATAAGAATTGCATGAAGGTAAAGTCGTTTTTAAAATGATACCGTCTTTAGTGTGACTATGATTTTATTAAATTAGAAACGTATGGTTGAAAAAATAAATAAAAGATCCTTCAAACTCAACTGAACTTTATGACTAAAGCAGTTGAGTGGCCAGTTAAATCTTCTTCACTGCATATGCCCTATTTCGAATTCTGTTAGTGTCAAATAAATTTGAAGAGAAATCCAAATCAGCCTTTTAATGTAATAAATAAATGAATAAATAAATAAATATAAGTAAATTAACAGTAATGAAACAATCAGTAGAATAAACAAATTTTATTTATGGAAAAACTTTATTTAAAGAAATTATATCAAAATGCTTTGATATATTCGGATGAATATATTTAAAATTTCAATTATAAAGTTGCGGTGGTGAACTAAAACCCTTTTTTTTTGTTTAATCCAGCTTA
This sequence comes from Thelaira solivaga, assembly GCA_947397855.1. Taxonomy (NCBI): domain Eukaryota; kingdom Metazoa; phylum Arthropoda; class Insecta; order Diptera; family Tachinidae; genus Thelaira; species Thelaira solivaga. Next base: position 52,565,038 of record OX377611.1, on the reverse strand, counting down.
TGTCTTCACGGCTTTTATTTTAATTTTATTTATAAATTTGATAATTAATTTAAATTTTTAATTTTAAGTTTTACGAGTAGTTAGAAATTAGAATTGTTCATTTAATTTGAGATTTGATATTTTAAATTTTATAACAAGGACAGATCACATCCTTTTTTGTTTAATGATTAAGTAGCAATGATTCTAAGTAAAGGGTGTTTTTTATAGACGTATAGAACTTTAAATTGCAATAAAACAACGATGGATTATTCGATTGACATGAATTTTATTTATCCGAAAGATAATCTTGTGGCATTACTTTTTAAATATGATTTCTGGCATATGACCGCCACGGCTGGCTCGGATGTAGTCCAATCTGGACGTCCAATTTTCGATGACTTTTTCCAACATTTGTGGCCGTATATCGGCAATAACACGGCGAATGTTGTCTTCCAAATGGTCAAGCGTTTGTGGCTTATCCGCATAGACCAATGACTTTACATAGCCCCACAGGAAGTAGTCTAGCGGTGTTAAATCACAAGATCTTGGAGGCCAATTCACAGGTCCAAAACGTGCAATTAGGCGGTCACCAAACGTGTCTTTCAATAAATCGATTGTGGCACGAGCTGTGTGACACGTTGCGCCGTCTTGTTCGAACCACAGCTCCTGGACATCATGGTTGTTCAATTCAGGAATAAAAAAGTTAGTAATCATGGCTCTATACCGATCACCATTGACTGTTACTTTCTGGGCATCATCGTTTTTGAAGAAGTACGGACCAATGATTCCACCAGCTCATAAAGCCCACCAAACAGTCAGTTTTTCTGGATGTAACGGTGTTTCGACATACACTTGAGAATTAGCTTCACTCCAAATGCGGCAGTTTTGTTTGTTGACGTAGCCATTCAACCAGAGGTGCGCTTCATCGCTAAACAAAATTCGCTTATGAAAATCGGGAACAACGGCAATCTCGTTTTGTACTATTTGCAAGCGTTGTTCAGGTGTGAGTCTATTCACGATGAATTGCCAAGCCAAACTGAGAGTAAATCAACCAACTTAAAGTTCTATACGTCTATAAAAAACACCTTTTATAAGTAGAGAAAATATAAATTCCACGTAAATGAAATAGCGAGTTAATGAAGATACTCGTAGTATGTGTTGCTCACTTAATGGTTAGTTATTATTACAAAAAGAGAGGTGAATTACTCAGTTTAATGCAATGTGAGCAATATAAATTTGGTTAATAATTTGGCGATTTTTAATTTAGCATTCAAAGTTAATTCAACGGCCATTAATTTTCTTTTTTTGGTGATTTGTACAAATGATATTTAATTTAATTAAAAATTTTCAATAAAAATTGTGTATAAATAATAAAAAAATTTATTTTTGCCCTGATCTACTGTTGAGAGACATTTTTAATATGTTTGGTTTTGAAATCACCCTTTTCATGAAAATCATTTCATTCGAATATTGTTCCCTTTCACTGTAATATTACTTACTTTTTTACTTTAATCTGTTCATTTAGATTTTGCTGGCGAACTAGTAGTTCAAGTATTTTTGTTTGATTTTTTTTCTAAAATTTACTTTAGCAAGCAGAATTTAGGAGTTTTTTAAGAAAATAATTAAAATTCTATAAACAATTCAATTATTTCCTTATAAAATCGCTTATCTTATAAAATTCTAGAAATTCTTTATTTTACATGCACTCGACACTGAAAGCTGTTAACAAGCAAAGTCGACCAATTTATCACAAGAACCATTCCTAAATTATAAAAAATTATTGCTTTGTTCTTGAAAATGTAGAAAATTTAATAAAATTTTCTTTATTATACTCACTTTGCTCTGATAACGTTAACAAAATTTCAGGTTATATTCTTGGTTACCTCGAGGGGAATAAAAAGTTTTAAGGGAACTCAAATTTCGCTTTTATTCACGATAAAAGTTAGATGCATTCCAATTGAATATGGTTGCTCTCAACCATATTTTTGCTTTTCAACTTGACAATTTTGTTCGTACAAATGTAAATTAGTTACATACATATGAGATATTAATATTAAGCTACCAGAAATCATTCAACTACATTTATTTTAAATACAAGATTATTAAGTTATTAACTGAAATGATTTAAATTTATTATTTTTCATGCTGTCATTACCTTTTCACTCATATTGCTGCCATTTTGAAATGTGAAATATTTTGAAAGTTCTAACGAGTAATTTTTTTTAAAAATTTTACTAAAGTACATCAAGTTTACTTAAATTAAAGATGGTACTTGCAATGTAAATTTGTACAAACACTTGTGTGATAAGGGACATTCTGTTTTAATTCTCATCGTCTTCTGCTCAAATCTATTGTTTCATGTGAAATTTGACTCTATGCGGAAGTTACAGAAAAGGGGGTTTTGTTAAAACCTGACATTTGAAGGAATTTAGCACAAATTTCAGAGAATTCCATTCAATTTAGCTTAATTTAATTATTCTCTATTCAGTATGTGTGTGTGTTACATTCTATACTACCCCAGCGGATTCTCTATTGCTTGATACCTTTTCAGTCTAGTCTGTTTCTATAAAGACAAGCATTGATTTTGCTCCCATTTTATTTTATTCATTTCTATCTCATTTTATATTATACCAGCTATTTTTCACGGTCTCTCCCGGGTCGCCGTGTACTTTTATGATGTGTAGGAATTCTTATACTAAACAGATTGTGTAAATAAAATCTGGCAACAAAATGAAATTAAAATCAAAATCAAAATCAAAATCAAAAATTGCAGCTTAAATGGGTAAAGTAACGAAATTTTAAGTTGAATTAAAACGAAATGGAACTCTACATCAATGCCCCGGAAGAAATAAAATAAAATATTAAGTAAGTTAGGGAACGAAATGGAAGTGGAACATATCAATTTTAAATTAAAATTTATATTTTGTGTTTGTGTATGTGTTCATGATTTTAATCATGAGGATTAACTCGTACAATTTTTAGACACACATACACAAAAAGTGAAATCGGGTTTTGCAATTGTAAACAATTAATATTTAGAAAATTATGGCTGTTAATCGTCATATTATTAAAAAACAGCCATAAGAATGTAAGTTCGATTTTTTGATTGATTATTTTACACCATATCAATTTATACTTTCCTGTAAGCAATTTTTTACTCTAGTACATTAACTTTTTTTTATCAAAAGTGAAGCTTAAAATTACTTTTTTTTTAAATATGTTTTGTTTAATTTCTCATAGATATTACAGAGTTTTTGGTTTTGACTTCTTCTGTAAAATTTGTTGAACGCAAAACAGAGCTTTTAGTAGTTCAAATAGCGATATTTTGAAGAGTATTAACATGTAAATTGATTAAGGCGGTGAAAACTTTTACACTATAAAAGTTGTTAGTTTTAGTTTATTTAGGATAAATTGAAAAAGCCAAGACAAATTTTAATGGCAAAGAATTGTTTTATTTAAAGTAAAACTAAAAAATAAGTTTATATTTCAGTTTATATTTTTTTTATAACAATAATTCATCATTTAACTTTCTTAACAAGTTCTGTGAACCCTTTTCTAAAACGCTGGATCTATTAGAATTGATTTGTATACTCAACTAAGCATTTAAATTAAGTTTTGCACAATAAAATAAATAAACCTGTTAAACTCATAAGATTAATACGGCTTAAGGGTACCTCATTTGATGTTGCTAAAAAACTCTTTAAGTATTAAAGTTTTGTTTTTGTTTTTGTTGGTGTTATTGTTTAGTTTCAACCCTCTTTTCATTAACTTTATGAACATTATCAGTTTGGTGTTACAAACTAAAAAAAAATTCATTAACATAAACCGTAGCAGCAAGGTGTTGTTACCACTATACTTGTGCTCCGTAGTTCTTCATTTCAGTGAGCGCTCTTCTTAATTCAAAAATTAAAAAAGAATAGTTTGTTCATTTGATCTTTTGTCTCTTTATCACTGTTAAGGTGAAGGTACAATAACTGGCTTGAACAGTTACGTATTTAAATTAATTTACATACAGTTAAACCGCGATTAACTGGGCCTCTATTAATCGGTTACATCTCTAAACCGGCTTGCGGTTCTTTTTATTTTTTCCCTCTATTATCCGTGCTTTAGTTTTATTCCTCTATTAACCGTGCTTTACATCTATTCTCCGTGCAGCATTCGTATGATTTTTATTATGTAAATTTAAATCCGGTGGTTCCCCTTTTTAAGTTCATGTACACACACATAAGTGAAATTTGATCTACTAACACCTATTTTGGAATGATGGCTCCTTCAGATAGAAAAGAGCAAAAAAAGTTCTTTCAATTAAAGGCAAAATTACTTTGATTCATGACTACGACAAAAACATATCTGTTTAAGTTCATTCGCTAATTTTAAATGAAGGACAAACAAATGAACTATGGGGGTTTAAAAAACGGACTAGCTTGTTCAGTTCAAGTGAGTGAATAGTATAATAGAAATAATTCGTTTATGAGCTACCCAAGACTACTTACCTCTTGTTTTCTGTATGTCTATCTTGTATGACTATCTTGCAGCTTTTCAAAAGCAACAAACTATTGAAAACAAAATAAAAGTGTATCAATTGCTATTGTTTCAAAATCTTAGCAAGCGGAAGTAATCTGGTTGTTGGTTTTTTTTTCTGATAGTAGTTACAAAATGTAATAATAATCTTAACTAGGATTTTATAGCGATCTTAAAGCAAACAAACAGCCGCTTGCCACCATTGTATTCATTTAGTGACTGTTCTGTGGGTGTGTGTGTGTGGGCGAATTGTGTTTGTAGTGAAGAAACAATCACTATTACAAGCATTTGTAAGACTAAAACATACGAGTACATACTTGTTTCACCTACATTTCGATATGAATTGTTGTACCCAGCAAACATTTTTGTTGGATTTTTATTTTTTTATTGGCAAATATTGATGATTAAAGGAACTTGAATTGCGCTATATAAACTTTAACAAATTTAATTGAAGTTAAGGAATTACTAATGACACACACAATAAAGCTGATCGTGATCGCATTAAGCTATAGTATAATAATGACAGCGATTGCGATTCTGATAGAAATTTTTTTGGTATTAAAAAAAGTAAAACAAAAGTTTTCCAAGTTTTACATTTACCGAATAAAATGTTTACTGGGTATTCCAACCTTATACTCGTGCACAGATAATTTGCTATAAGCTTGTGGTTTGAATGTGCTCATGTACGAGAGTACTTTGTAAACGAATATAATTAAAATCGTAGTGTTATAGTCTGTCTGTGTGCTTGTTTTGTGGTGGATTTGAAGACCGAGCAGGTGTTCTAAAAAGATTGGCTACAAAACCCATACAGGGCCAAAAGCACTCATGTTCAATTTGCATACAAACCTTAATAATAAAATGAAACACCTGCATAGGAGCACCAAAACTCATAATAATAACTTGTTTTTCAAACTAGATTTTCACAAGGATAATTGAATTAATCTGCTGCTACTGCTGTAACTGTTTGTGTAATGAGAATATTTCTGCAAATTTTGAAAAGACTAAAGAAATATGAAAATTAAATAAAAAAATTCAAGATAATTTGTGAATAAAGACAATAATGGCATCGAGTAAAAAAAATTTTATTAAAAAACTATTAATCAAGAAAAAGATTTTTAACAAATTCCTAAATATTTATACGAAATAAGTGGTATTAAAACCTGAGGTCAGGGATAGAGATTTTCACTAAAACAATAACATTAAATATTAAAATTTTTTATAAATTATTTTAACTTTACAAATGTTTTAGTTGAGCAACAAATTTCTCAATAAAAATTATTAAACTAATTCCTCCCGCTCTTCTGCAGCGCTTGTAATTTATTTTGATTATTAAACGTTTTTTGTTTTGTTTTATTTTAAAACCATCATAAATAATAAATTACTAACCCACTTAACGCAATCACATTTCAAAGCTCTTCTCACTCACCACTCAAACACATTCACACATGCACTTAGAGGAAAAGAGAGGAATTAAAATGAAATAAAAAGTCGTCGTGCAGTAAGTGTGTTAAAACTCCCGCAAAGGAAAGACTCAAATTACCATTTAATATCTTGTCTAATGAGTTTTAACTGCCATTGTTAAACAATGTAAATGATGGATGGTACGATGGCTGGCTAAGGCTAATATGAAGCGACAGATAGAGAGAGAGATAGAAAAAAGAAAAAGGAAGATTAACTAAAGCTAAAGATGTTTTCTTTTTACCAGCTGCACGCAAAGAAAAAATATGGTTGAGGCAACCATATTCTGGTGGAAACATAGTATGTTTAGATTTATGATTGCTTCTAACCATATATATTTTTAAATCAAAGATATTAAAAATAGCTTTAAACTGCAGATGTTGCGGTTCAACCCCCGGTCAAGGCAAGAAATTTTTTTTAATGCATACATATTTTAATATGATTTTTAAAAAAATTTTAATTTAAATTTTTTGTATAAATAAAGTTTTTTTATTCCATTGATTCTTCTTTTCTATCAATTTGTATTTATTTACATTATTATTATTTATATATTACATAATACATCGAGTTTAAATTTATTTTTTAAATTTTAGTTGACTCTACCAGGGCTCGAACTTGCGAACACTTAGTTAAGAAGCATTAACTCGCCACTCAACCACTTCAGACACAAAGCTCAGTTGAGTTTCAACGATTAAGTTTTTCTTTTATACTCACTTTATTTACATGGTTGCGGAAGAGACAAAATAGAAAACAATTTACATTCAACCATATTTTTATCATTATTATGTTTGCTATGAACATATTTATGATTTCAAGTAAAATTTTATTAAACATAATATGATAATTATATGGTTGATCTAAGACACTAAACATAATGTGGTTAAAAATAACTAGAAACATGTTT
>OX377611.1:52292473-52557976 GCA_947397855.1 Thelaira solivaga | reverse complement strand
AATGGAACTTACCAGAGGGCTAACTCCCAAGTCCAAGATGTATTATGGCGCTCTCTTTTTGGCATTTGTGAACAGTATTTTCTAACAAATCATCGTGAATAGGTTACTCTTTAATCTTCTAACAATCTAAAAGTCGGGCCATCGTTTTTTGAGTACATCTCCAGTACAAAAAAAAAATAGCTCTTTGATATTTATTCCTATTTTTCTGTTTTTAAAACAACTTAGTCAGTAAGGTTATTCATGAATTGCAATTATTTTAGTATTTTGTAAATAGAATTTTATTGTTGTATTAAATTCTCAAGTAGGGAAAATAAGTAGATAGATCTCTTGACAACACTGTTCAAACTAAAAGGTGATTTTATAAGAACTATCGGAAATTAAAAAAAAAAAAACACATAAAATTCAGAAAAATGCATGAAATATTTATTTGGATCGATAGTTGGGTCGATATAATTTAATGTTTGAAGATTATTTCATGCAAATGTTGGCCGCGGCTGCGCCTCAAATGGTCCATCCGCTTAGTCCAATTTTGGCATACTCTTTCCAACATTTCGGCCGGTATCTCACGAATAATGTTGGCAATGTTGGCTTCCAGTGCGTCAATCGAAGCGGGCTTGTCCCTATAGACATTAGCCTTAACATAGCCCCACAAAAAATAGTCTAGAGGCGTTAAATCGCACGATCTGGGCGGCCAATTGACTGGTCCCAAGCGTGAAATAAACTGTTCACCGAACTCGCTTCTCAATTGGTCCATTGTTTCGCGTGCTGTGTGGCATGTGGCACCGTCTTGTTGAAACCACATGTCATGCAAGTCAAGCTCTTCCATTTTGGGCAAAAAAAAGTTTGTTATCATCGCACGGTAGCGCTCACCATTCACAGTAACGTTGTGATTCGCATCATCTTTGAAGAAATACGGCCCAATGATGCCGCCAGCCCATAATCCGCACCAAACGGTTGTTTTTTGTGGATGCATTGGTAGCTCTTGCAATGCTTCTGGCTGCTCTTCACTCCAAATACGGCAGTTTTGCTTGTTCACGTATCCATTCAACCAGAAATGAGCCTCGTCGCTGAACACAATTCTTCGATAAAAAAGTGGATCTTCATCTAACTTTTCAAGAGCCCATTCACCAAAAATTTTTCGTTGTGGTAGGTCGTTTGGCTTCAATTCTTGCACCAGTTGTATCTTATAAGGCTTCACACCCAAATCCTTCCGCAAAATTTTCCACGTAGTGGAGTAACAGAGGCCCAATTGCTGCGAACGGCGCCGAATCGATAATTCACGGTCATCACCAACACTGGCCGATACGGCTGCGATATTTTCTTCAGTTCGCACTCTACGTAAGCGTGTTGGTGGTTTAATGTCCAACAATGTAAATTTGGTGCGAAATTTTGTTACAATAGCCCGAATAGAAGCCTCAGTAGGTCGATTAAACTGACCATAAAATGGAAGAAGCGCGCGATGAACTTTCTTAACAGAGCACGCATTTTGGTAATAAAATTCAATAATTTGCAAGCGTTGTTCGTTTGTAAGACGATTCATGATTAAATTATAGACCAAACTGAAGATGTTTGACAGTGACACAAGATACAAAACGTGCGTGAGCTGTCAAAACTAGTGTTGCCAAAAAGATAATAGCAAAAAAATCACTCTTTACATACCACAAATAATCCGCAAAAGTTATAAATTATACAGTGGGACCACTAGGAAAGGAGATGCATGACCGTCAGCTTGGCATGAACGAAGAGCTGCTTGGTAGGTAGAGACAATCATTTACCATACACTACTAACTACTTAGTGAGTAAGGAGAATCATTTGCGGTACATCAATAAACATTCGGGTGTTCATATAAGATCCTTGGTAGGTAAAAGAGCTCGTTTACCGTCGCTACTAAGGTTCTTAAGCGATGAGTTTTAATACGTTTTAAAATGAATTTTTTTGTGTCTCCTTCCTGTCATATAGCAGGAATATATTGTTTTGAAGGCACAATTCTGACCGCTGCTGATCTACCCCAGCAACCAGCGGGAACGTGTCGGCCCAACAACTTAAGCTTAGAGAAATATCAGCCAACATTTTTAACTGCCACAGTTTGTTATTTTATATATTCGTGTGTTTCAACTAAGTTATTTTTTCTTGTTTTTAACTCTCAGATTTTAATTAAAAAACTCTATTTTAAAAAATTTTAAAGGTCAGAAAAAGGTTATTGTGAAAGTTGCTGAACAAAAGGTAAAAATTATTTTCCTATAATCTCACAGTGGCTCATTTTCCAAAAATCCGTTGTGAAAATCAAAAATTCTACTATAAGATTTATATGTCAAAGGACAACTTTCTGATGAGGAATCAAAAACCCGTTCTTAAGTCAGATTAAAATTATGAGTGTTAGAACCGCTTAAAGTTGTAACTTTTTTAGACTGTTTACACAAATTCAATTGTCGCCAAAAAGTTTAGACTTAAAATTTTTTTTTTTTGAATTTACGAAAAAGGAATGTTTGTTTGCGTTTTAGCCTGATTAACACAAAAAATTCTTTAGTTATTTTACATTAGCGGATGTGGTTTTCCGCCGTTCGGTCGTTTTTGAAAATTAAATAGATTATAAACTACAGAAGTTACACGAAATATTACATACACACTTTTATTATTTCATTAACTTCAAGAAGAAAAAACTGACCCAACTTTTATATCGCCAAGGTTTAAAAAGCATTTCATAAAAAACTTCTGACTTCTGAGTACTAATATATTGTGTCACGCCTACAAAGGCCTTAAATATCAATACTACTCACAATGTTTTCAGTAATAAATAAAATAAATATTATTAAATAACTACAGTCCTTAATTTTTTAAATCTTTTTCTTAAACAATATGAATTCGAAAAGCTACTTGCCAAGGTCTAGATAGGAATCGAACCTGTGACAGGCCGATAGGTAGGTGAGTGTATATACTACCTACTGTTCTAAGGGGGTTGCTGACTGGATTTCCCAAAAAACAATAAAAGAAACAGGACAAAACTCAACAACAAGATAACCTCATAGTAATTGTTTCTTATTGGCATTTTGTGTCTTATGTTTTTTCTTTAGAAAGCAAGCGATGCGACAAGTCGTGTCAAGTCACAAATAAATAAGGTAAAAAATAAATTATTTAGTCATTATTTAAATTGTGTTTGCTATAAGCGAAAGTTTTATTATACTGAGTGGCAATTTTATGCACACAACAATTTATTTTAAAAGAGCTGTGATGTCCTTAAAAAATTCAGAATTGTTTGAGTTATTCAGAAGATCGGATGACGTGGGCACATTTAAATTGACTCTTAAACAAAGTGTAAATATTTTCATAGAGGAAGAACGAGGATCTGAAGAAAAAAATGGTAGACATCTAATCGCACAAATGAAAATTTCATATGAAAAAATTCCGCTTGGTTAGATGAATATACAATAATTAAAGAACATGAAAAATCTCATACATCTACTGACCAAATAAGAGGTAGACTGGCAAAGTCTCTTGAAGACTGTGCACCATATACAAAAAAAAAACGAAAAATTCAAGATGCTACCGTCTTAATAGCTGCACAACATTTAACAGCAGCGTTATCTATAAAATATCAATACGCAAAACGAAAAAGCAAGTCCAATACGGCTGAACAGAATAAAAGAGAGTATGCTTACGCCACCAAACGCTTTCTCTACCAGGTATACTTTAGAAGAAGCCTTAACATTGTTTATGAACTTGGAGTTGTCAAAGCAAAAATATTCCATTTAACGACCCTCTTTAAAGTATTATAGCGTGAATGTACTTCCTTCATACCATAAAATTACTACTACAAAAAAAGAAGCAATTCCAATCGGGTTAGAGATAACTGAAATGTCAGCAGAGGTAAAACTTCAATCTTTAATGGATCATATTGCGAGACGTCTAATTCAAAGTCCACCTGAAGAACAGGCGTTACTAATTCTGGAAAAACTCACATTTTTTAATAAGAGGTGTTGTAATGGATCATCCTTACTTACAAACAAGTAATAACTTTAAATGACATGACAGTTGTAGATGCAAATATGTTTATGGCTTAGAAGTGGAACCTTAGAGTACTGGAAAAATCTCTGCCCATCATCAGTACATTTTTGCCGTCCAATATTATTTCAATATTCAAAGAAGTCTTCAGAAGTAATCAAGTCTACAGTAACCAATTTTAAAAATCAAATTGATAAACTTAATCCTTCTGTTTTTGAAATAAATAATGAAAAATTTGTTACTGTCAGCTATGAATTTTATCTTATAATGATTGAGAGTAAATTATGATTAAAATGTGCTATTTGTGAAAGGACATAGAAAAACTTTCAACCAGTAATGAGAACAACTGCGAATGTGGAATTTCTCAAATGCATGCTGGAATAAAGTACATGGAGTACATTGTAAAGCTGGCATATATAACCCACGGGGAGAAGAAACTTTTGACGAGAATACAATGCCAAAGGAAAAGCACAAAGAAAACAAATCATACAAAAGGAATTTTTAAAAAAACTCGAACTCAAATTAGACTATCCAAAGTATGGATATGGAAATACAAATGATGAGGTGACTGCTCAAATCACTGGTATCGATTTTAATTTAATAAAAATATTTGCTGTGATACTCGTTTTAATGTACGAAACTATAGAGAAAAGATCAATGGAACAAAATTTGAAGAATACGCTTAAAAAACCGCCGAACATTTAATTCAAATGTATCCTCAAAAAAAAAACTTACCCCCACAGGACAAATGCTTTTAGCTCACTTAAAAAAACTTTATTGAATATATTGATATATATCAGTGCTTACCATCATTGCCAGGAGCTAGAAAAAATAACCTTACTTGGCCTTAAAGAAAAAAGTTAAAAGACACAGATTAAAATTCAAAATTTTCTTAATTTTTTATGAGAAGTATAATTATGATTTTTATAAAAACTAAGAAGAAAACAAAAAATAAGGTAATTTTCCACATGGCTTTAAATACTTATAAGTCAATTTAGTTATTTTTTAATTTTAACTTTACTTTTTTCATGTCAATGCGATTTCTTTTCTGATATTTAACTTGCTTTTTCGTATTAAAGAGCGAACAACCTCAGCATTACTAAACGATATTACTAGACAAGCAAATACTAAAATGATCAACTAATAACAATTTTCTGCAGCATTTTTAAGCCATTTAGGAAAATGTGTCTTGACAAATAAATGCAAGGAATAAAGTGCATTTATTTTACAAGGTAGAATCCAAATACTTTTTTTCACTCCTTTCGTTCGATCAATTTACATCAAAGTCTTGTCAAGCATATTTAGCTAATTTGGTTAATATTTTGCCAAATGCCCAAAGGAAATGTAAAATTTTTTTTTACAAACAATGCGACTTTTTCTGAAAAAATTTAATTTAGTAGCAACTCAATTACACATTATGCAGACAAAAAAAAAATTTAATTCAATTCAATTAGGAAGCTTACAGAAGAAACTCATTTGCGTTTAGCAATTTTCTTCAGCGTTAGCTTGTTTCAATTTTCCCAAAAAAGGCTATTTAAGGATATTTTGAAAAACAAAAAAGGCTAGGAAAATGATAGAGGCTAAATCATAAATTTCGAGGCTAAATCTAGCCGTAAAAAGGCTAAAATGGCAACGCTGGTGCTTACCAAATGGAGAGCTTTCAGAAGAAGCATAGGAGTGTAGTAATAGAGATTATAAAAAATTTAGGTCCACAAACACTTGCAAGATTTCATGCATTAGAGAGCATGAAGATTTCTTCAACATGTTGCTTTCTTCATCAGATCCACTTATTTCATCACGAAGACATGTTAGATCACAGAAGAATTTAAAAGAAAATAATTTTAGTTTGGAAATCCTAAGTTAATTATATATCGCTCGTAATGTATGTGAATATTTTGTAAAATAAAGAAAATATTTTACTGCCATCGAACGCCAAAAAAGACAGTTTTATGTAAAAAAAAAAAAACAATTTATGGCTAAGTCTTTAGTGTTAAAAATATTTAAAAAATATGAATTTTTGATACAAATAAAAAATCTAACGCAAGTTAAACATATAAAATTTAAAGCAAAATAATTTTTTAAAATTGACCCCTGTGGCTGTCGGAACAAACGTGATAAACTATTTCAAAGTCAAAAATGTTTTCTTTCAACATCTTTTTAAATTTTTTTTAAATATCTTCATTAATTCAAAAGTTATGATTTTTGCAACGAAAAAAAGTCAAAACGAGCCACTGTGAAACGCTGCTCTAACTTATCTCTTTGCTGTCATTGTTAAATTATATTTATCAGTGCAGTTCTTTTGGTTTGTTTTTGGCTTAATTTTTTTCCTACCCATTCCAATTTGCTTGGCATACGAAAAGTGTACTTAATAAATTGGGATTTCATACCCTGAGGAATTTTAAGTAATTTAACGCCAGCCTTATACAAAAACTTTCTAATGTTTTTTTTTTTTTAGATTTTTTGTCTTAGTTAGCATTTTGTGGGTATATTTTCTTTGGTTCATTTTATCTTTGTACATTTTTTTTTTGGCATTTTAAAAGTTTCGCTTTTTATGATTGTTGTAGTTGTTGGTGGGCGCTACAAGTACAACGGCCAAGCAAATTATAAATAAAATAGAAACACATTTTGCCTTTAAACCAAATAAACATAATTTTGCGTTTTTTTTTCTCCTGTTTTTAGATTTGGATTTTCTGGGGAAAAGTTTCTTTTGCAAAAACTTTAATTTTTATAACAATAGCTATTTTATAGGTCGTTTTAAAAACTCATCTTACTGTGCTGTGCCCAGTCGCCCTGTGCTGTTTTTTCTCTCTTTTTCTTTTACTTCCCAAAATATTTAGTGAAAAATTGTTAAAGGCTTTGAGGCCTGTGTCTTCTTTTCTTTTTGTTTCAAAATAATAAAAAGAAAAGTACTTAAAGATAAAAAAAAATAATAAAAAGCGAAGTATAGTCTCATAAATACAAATTTCAAAATTAGCGCCATAGTTTTGCTTAAAATATTAAAAAAAAAACAGGAAACTTTTACACACATTCTATTCATACGTTTATATTTAAAACCAAATGGGTCTATTTAAGCAACTCTGCATAAGAAATTCCTATAACTGTTATGTTCAATCTGCTTGGCGTGTAGAAAGTAAAATTCAACCATAATTTTTTGCCTGCAAAAGTAAAACTTTTTCATTTGCTGTTTGAAAGTATATAAATGAGTGCATAAATATATTATTTCAATGGAAAAACATATTTTATTTAATCAGTTTAATGATGATAAAAGTGGTCACCAGCTGTCAGCATGTGTTATAAATCGCACTCATTCTTAAAAAAAAAACAATTTGGTTTTGCTACACAGGGCTCACAAATAAGAAAAACAGTAGCTAGGCTCACTTGGGTCCTCTGACGTGGTCCCATTGTTATACCTGTATACTCGTAGAAGGAAGTGAAGAAGGATAGCACTGAAGATAGAAGAGTTAAAGGAAAGGAAATAAATAAGAAGGCATATAGAGAATGTGAGTCCGTCACTTAAACCAACCGCTACTTCTAACGAAGCCATATAGCATGTCGACCCTTATATTCGAAAGACCCTTCAGGCGACGCTAGGCAAAGTGAATCATGCGCCGCTCCTCCGACAGAGAAGGTGTTCTATAGTCTCCTCTTCTTCCTCGTCTTGACAACTTCTACAGTAATCGTTATATGGAAAACCTATTCTCCTATCGTGGTTGCCAAAATTACAGTGGCCTGTTACACATTTCTTAACCGGGCTCTTTGGAGTCCCACACAGCTTAGTTTTTGGTTGAAAAATTCAGCTTCTTTTCAGATTTAATTTATGAAACCGAGCAGTACAACGTTGTCTGACTCGGTGAGATAAAATCTTAAAATTTTGTTCGGCTAAATACATTAATAAAACACGAATAAATACTTCGTTGAGATAAATTCTTTATCTTTTAAGTGACTAACTATCAAAACACAAAATCACACTCAATAATATATTAAAGCAGAAAAGCCAAATGTTTTCTTTATAATTTAGTTTTTGGTTTTCTATGGAATTCTCTGAAATAGTAATTAGTCTTCAAATTCGTACAATTTAAATAAATAAATTAAATTACATTGATTCTTTAATTATCAAAATTATATTTTTCAACGGATGCTTCTAAGAATCTTTTCAAGATTGTTTAGCAACACGTGTCTGTGGTTCAATTAATTTTTTTAAAGAATTTTATTTATTTAATCTTTTCTATTCAATGTATTTGCCGTGAGTGGACGTGTTTTATTCTCTCTCTATCATCAACATCATTAAAATCGTTATAAATCTTTAATTATCGCCTAAAGAGTTAAGAATTACCGAGTTAAGCATATTTCGGTTTTACAAAATTGTTTTCCATATTCTAGGAAATAAATCTACGAAAATCTTATTATTTCATTTCATTCTTCATAACAACAATTAAAACATTATTATTCTATACATACATTTTTCTCAAAATTAAATAGCAACAACAATAATCATATTATCGTTTGTTAACAATAATTGAACAAAACGGAACAAACTCAATAATACATACAACAGCAGAAACATATCTCCGTTACCAAAAACAAAATTTCATTAAAATACATTTTAAGAACTAGTGCCGGTTTTTTATTATTATAAAAAATATAAACACAATATTAAAAACAGTGAAATAAATTAATCAAACAATATTTACTTCCATTTTATACTCATAATTACTGACAATAGAACTTAATATAAATTTAATTGCAAAAGAAATACCTGGTTCTATAAATCCCAGCAAACTTTCTTCTTTAAATATACGTGTACTAGAATTTCACTTATTCTCCCGTATTATAACAAAATATGAGCTGCCAAAATAAAAGCTGTAATATTTCCGGAGATGAATGTATGGTGTCTTGTTGGCTTTGTATAGGTAACTTCCATCTAAAATATAGTAGCCTCAAAGCGTGTGATGCTGATGCACTATCAATCCAATCATCTTCATTGGACCTGTCCCAGTTGCCGTATAATTGGGGTAGAATTCTACAACTTTTTCAAAAGCCAAAAAAATTGAATTTGAAAATATCAAAAAGGATTTCTCGGCCTTGCAGAACAAGTTATCTAAATTTAGTGAATTATACACTAATTTTAATAACTTGGACAATTTTACTGCCTCACCTAAACAAAAGTGCAGAAAACCGACTAAATCCACTTCAACTCCACCTAACTCTAACTGCTCAATAAAACCAGAAGTCAGAACTTACCAGTGAATGGTACATCATATCGCAATCCAGCTGATATCGTATCTATAACACCATCGACGAGTCAAAAAGGGTCTAGTAATTCCGTTCGTGATATCGTAAACAGTCAATCTACATCATCAGTAGTTATTCCCTGCTCATCTAAGCCTCTTCGAACTATTCCTGCAAGAAATAAGAGGAAATCAATTTTCGCTACTCGTTCGGACTAGATACTACTACCAATGACATTGCAGCCTATATTAAGCAAAATATTGCAGATGACCTTTTTAATGATGTCCAAGTTTTTAAAATGAAATCACGCAACAGAGCATCCTTTAAAATATTAGTACCTGTGAACATTTTTGAAACGATAGCTGATCCAGTATTTTGGCCTACGAATACGCATGTTCGTGAATTCATATATCATGACTACAATAATGTGAATCTCCTTCATCATTCCTAACAATAAGAATAGCTCGATAAGTTCTAATATCATCAGAAATTACCAAAACGTTAGCGGTATGCGTACGAAATCTAGTGACTTCATATTGTTTATGTCCGGAAAAGAATATGACATAATTATTATTACAGATAAAATAAATAGCGCCGAGTTTTTTGATAATTATTATATTGTCTACCGTCATGATCGTTGTTGCACATTATCGGACAGAATTAGGGGTGGTGGAGTATTAATCGCAGTAAGAGCTGACATTATGTCTGATTTCATTACTCTTGATTTTACAAAACATATCGAACAAATATGTGTAAAACTTACATTTGTTAACAATAGTAGCCTTTTTATTCCATGTTCATACATTCCCCCTAATAGTACTCTTGATATGTATCGTTATCACTTAGAATACTCAAAAAATTATTGATAATCTCTTTGCAAACCAATACGTTGTCGTATTTGGTCATTTTAACTTATCAAATATCTAATGAAATTTAAAAGATAATATATTACTACCTTTTAGTGTTGTAAATTATTCAGATGATTATGTAACTAGCTTCTTTACTTTGAACAATTTTAAGCTATTTAACTGCTTTAAAAATGATATTGGAAGAATCCTTGATCTTATTTTTTGTAACAATTATATAAAAGCATCTTGTAGTCTTGCCTCTAAAAACACCGTGCATCATAATTCTCTGGATTTTAAGTTTGAGTTTTTTGCTTATGACATTGACTCTACTGATCCCACAATGCAATTTGGTTTTAACAAAGCTAACTTTGAGGGCTTAAATAATTATTTTAAGGCAGTAAACTGGTCTGCGTTATCATTATTACCTTGCCCTGACAATATAAATTCCTTCATTTGCCATCACTTCGACACTGCAATCGGTATAAATGTTCCTAAATTCAAACCCCAGTGTAATAGGAAACCGATATGGTATAATTCTCGACTATGTCAGAAGCGAAATATTAAAAATAAAGCATTTACAAATTATAAGAAATCTGGTAACGAAGTTGATCGTAACAAATTCTTATTGGCACGCAAAGAATTTAATTTTCTCAGAAATTTTCTATACAAACAATATATATTTAGTATTGAGACTAACATAAAATCAAACTTTACTGCCTTTTGGCACTTTCTGAACAATAAAAGGGATAACAATGGTATTCCTAAACGTTTATATTATGATACTTTGACATCTAATGGTACTCCTGATTCCTGTGATCTTTAACTTACCAACAGTTACTGACTTAAGTCCTATGAAAGATATATCCATAAGCATTGAGGACGTTCTAAGTGCTATCGGCGCCTTAGCAAATGATACCAAATGTACAGTTGGATTTTATCCCCCTTTTTTTTTTTTTCAAAAAATGTTCACTCAATATTGCAAATGCAATATATATTCTTTTTAATGCATGTCTAAGCCATGGCAAATTTCTAGATTGTTGGAGACTTAGTGCTTTCGTGCCTGTTTTTAAGTCTGGTGATCGTAGCCAGGTTGCTAATTATAGATCTATTGTTATTCAATGCTCCTTTGCTAAAATTTTTGATAAAATCTTAAAAGAAAAACTTCTTTTACATGTTCAATCGTCTATTTTCCCTCGTCAACACGGCTTTGTTTCTGGCAGATCCACTGTCATAAATATATTATTACTGAATCGTGACATTATAAATGTTATGGAGTGCAGATTGCAATGCGATGTTATTAACACCGATTTTGCCAAGGCTTTCGACACCGTCGCTCATGATCTTTTACTTCAAAAACTTCTTAAGCTAAGTTAGTCTATAAATCTCTTAAAATTTTTCAAAAGTTTTCTTTCTGGCAGAAAATTTAGATTAAAAATTGGGAGTACTTTTTCCTCTTCTTTAATTAATGTTTATTCTGGCATACCGCAGGGAACTTATATTGGTCCACTACTTTTCATAATATTTATCAACGATTTGCCACCAATATTTGATTTTGCAAAATGTCTTTTACTTGCTGACGATTTAAAATTATTTGCTAAAATCTCACATTCTCACGATTGCATAAAACTGCAAGCCGATTTAGTTAAGCTATCGGAGTGGTGCTCCAAAAATTAATATATCTAAATGTCCTGTAGTGACTTATTCTCCTATTTTAAATCCTGTTATATTTAATTATACCATTTGCAGTTCCTCACTTAAACGTGAAGAGAAAGATTTGGGAGTTATATTCGACAATAAATTAAGGTTTTCTAGTCATATCGATTATATAGTTTCTAAAGCTTACAGTATGCTTGGTTTTGTAAGAAGAAATTCTACTGAGTTTACCGACGCTTACACTCCTAAATCTTTGTATATATCTTTAGTAAGGAGTGTTTTGGAGTATTGTTCGATTATATGGAATCCGTATTATACCTGCCATTCCAATCGCATCGAGCGAGTACAAAAACTATTTACCAGAACTGTCTTAAAGCTAATTTGGTCTTATGAGCTACTATCCTACAATGTTAGAAGAAAGTTAATCGGCCTTAAATCATTGAGTGACCTGTCACTGAGATCTTATTTGTCAATAATGTTTTCTTATAACATAATATCTGGGAATATAAACTGTGATGAAATTACACATTATTTCTCTTTATATTGCCCTCCAAGACTCTATTCGTATCGTATATTTGAAGAAGATTTCCATAGAAGCAACTATTCTCTAAACGAGCCAATTGCACGGTGCTTGCACTTAATAAATAGCAGTAGACCAATTTTAAATTTTAATTTAAGCTATACATTGTTTAAAATATCCTTATTCAAATATTATAATTAGGTAATCTGTAAGAATTTAATTCTGTAAATAAAATAAATAAATCTTCTACTAACCACGCCCACTTTTTGGAAGACTATAACATTTTATACAAACGCACTTTCAACTCCTATTTCAGATCGTTTCTTACAAAGTTCTTTAATTTGCATTTAGAAGTCAATCACTTATATTCTTTTGCATATTTTTATTCCTCTATTTAAGCGGCCTGTTTGTAAGTCTGCTTTAAGTTATCTTCTTCAATTAAATAGAAACTTAAGTAGGCAGTAGAAAAATTATTCCAATGCCTAGCATTTTATTAAAATAAAATGCCCTTAAAGTCATACAAACTTAAATAATAAAAACAAAAATAAACAAAAAGCTTAAAGAAGCAATACAATAAATGATCTAACAGTACAATAACGATTTCTCAATAATAAAAATTTTTTTTCAATAACAACAATAATAACCATAATAATAACAATAGCAACCAGAATGGCTAAAAAACACGAGCAGTTTAAAGGAAAATAAAACATAATAATAAAAAAAAAAATAAAAAAAAATCTCTTAAGTAGTAAAAGCGATATTCTAGTACCACAATAGTAACACCAGACTAGTGCTCGTACTGCTGCTCCACACAAAAAGTCAAGTACTTTTGAAAGCTGTAAAAATTAAAATCATTACTACAAACTTGACAAGCATTTAGCTTACAATACGAGACATTTATACCGCAATAAAAAAAAAGTTAAATAAAAACAAAGCACAACACACAACAAGACTCATAACATTTTACCGCAACAAATGAATACAAGTATTATACTTCTGGTGGGCCCTAACCACTAACTAAATTGTTGACATCGTAATCATCAACAACAACATCATCGTTATCAACTTTAGTTTGAAGTTTCGGCTTCATCTTTAGCTTGTCATGTTTCGTCTTTAGGGATGATGCAAAGAGATGATGATGGCAAAAGAGACCATTCATAGACTCTGACTACGCAAACAAAACAAATCTTTTTCTGGCTGTTATTATTGTTTGCTTTTTTAAAATATCAGCTTAAAATTCTTTTCTTATCTTTGTTTGGTTTGTTGTGGCATGGCATAAAATGGCCGGGAAATAGTCCTTGTAAACACATACAACTACTTAACTTATTTTATTGTTGATTTGTTGTGATGTCCTTAAAAATGGCTTTAGCTTTAAAATTTCTTGGCATCAGTAATAGTACACACACACACAGCCAAACAGTCTTGAAGGAATTTTATTTTAATGTGTTTTGCTTTCTTTTGACAACCAATTTGATGTTGATTTGTTCCTGGCTCGACAGCAATATAATTTTATTGACTGAATGCTGTCTGCATAGATTTTTATTAAAGCTTTTTTTTTTTTTAATAGTTAAAGGTTTTTCAATAAGAATGATATGATTTCTTAAAAAAGGAAATTCAAAAGTTTTTTATTTAAAGTACAATCGAGACAATTAAGTTCTAAATAAACGTCTTCTGCAGGAACGAATTCGATGAACCCAATTTTCGAGCACTTTTTCCACTAAATCAAGTTGTATGTCATGAATGGCACGTTCAATATTGACTTGTAAAGCTTGAAGAGAGTCTGGTTTATTTCGAATGACCAATGACTTCAAATAACCCCACAAGAAATAGTCTAATGGTGTTAAATCACAACTTCCATTTAATTTCAAAATTTCTTGAAATAATCGAATCTCCAAACTTTTCTCGCAATAATTCATTGTTGCATTTTCTGTGTGGCACGTAGCACCGTCTTGTTGGAACCAAATGTTGTCAAGATCAACCTCTTAAAATTTCAGGCATAAAAAGTTGGTTATCATCGATCTATACCGCTCTCCATTGACAGTAACGGTGTTACCAGCTTCATTTCGAAAAAAGTACGGTCCGATGATTCTACCAGATCAAAAACCACACCAAACAGTCAATTTAGGTGAATGTAATGGTTTTTTTTATGAATAATTTGTGGATTTTCTTCACACCAGAATCTACAATGTTGTTTATTTACCGCACCACTCAGATGAAAGTGAGCCTCATCGGAGAAGATGATTTTCTAAAAAAAATCGTTATCGTTTTCAAGTTGTTCCAAGGTAAAATCAGCAAATTCACGACGTTTACGGTGGCCCATTTTTTTATATTTTTTTTTTATTTAGGACCAGCACTCTGGGAATGGCCCCTACTCATGCAATGCATTGTGATGGAACTAGGAAGGAGGATAGAGGGAGTAGTGTCTATGAAGATTTGATTTGAATTTTCCCAAATTGTAGGATTCAGGAAAGACGTCAGCAGAAAGTTTATTCCACATTCGAACTGTACGGCTAAAAAAAAGAACTCTGTCTGTAATGCGTAGCGCGATCCACTGGCCAATCGATCACAAAGGCATGTGCTTTTGCTGAAAAACGAGTGGCTCGTGTGAATGAACGGTTTTCGGGAACAAGATCCCTAATTTCATTAGAACACATTTCGTTGTAGTAGCGATAGAAAAGTGAAACACACCCCACATTGCGATGGTGTTGCAGTGAGTCAATAGAGCTGGCTACCCTTCTGTCACCGATAACCACTTTCGCCTTCTCCTGTATGTGGCCGAGTAATTTCAAAGTAGACTTTGAAGCAGCGGCCCACGATGAAATTGTAAACACTACTGAATACAATGAAACACAAATGACAGATCATGAGATATTATAAATATATGAAACGTCACTTCAAAATCATATCATCCCTATTTTAAAACCCTTTATTTCGAAATTGTTAAAAAAAATAAAATAAAGACATTGAAAAATCTCAAATGAATTTTTAAATTTCTTTTCAAGAAATAAGAAAGAAAAGAAAAAAAAATTAAAATCTATTTTGGAAATTGACAGAAAAATGTTTTCATAATTAATCCTAAAAGTCTATTTCTTTTGTTAAGGACGTTTTATTAATATCAAGAAAAAAGAAGAACGTATTTTCCAAACAATTTTACAAACACAAAAACATTTATTTTAATTTCATAACATTCCAAATTACTTGACTGGATTTTGGGTTGTCTTCTTCTTAATATTTTTAATAAGAAATTTTAATATCACAATATGCTCATCTACTATTTTACGTTTTCTATATAAACATGCAAATTTTCTGTAGCAAATATGTTTGCATGGGGGTGTATTTGTTCCAAGCCTTGAAATTCTCTACTTTTCATGTATTCCAATAGCAGAAACAACAACAGCAGCACAATTCATACCTTAAAAAAAGTATATAAACAAGAGAACCATTTATTTAGCTGATATCAGAAATCAAAGCAACAAGAAAATAATTCAATCTGTTTTTTGTTGTGCATTCGCATATAAAAATAAGAAAAAGAAATCATGATGGGATGCTGCTGATAACTGAGCAATTTCGTGGATAAATGCTTTGGAATAATAATAAGATTTACAGCCTTAACAAATAGCAATACAACAAACAACTATCAAGAATAAGAAAAACTCGTATTATATATTTTATTTTTCTTATTTTTTGTTTTTCTTTCGAACAACGTTTGTGAACCATCAATTGGTTATTTAATTTATTTATAGGTAGTTCTTCTTCTTGCAGTTTTATATTTTTAATTTTACTTTTATTTTGATTGCTTTTCTTATCAATTTTAATTTTATCAGTTTGTATATTAAATTACTAAGAGATATTGAATCATTAGGTTTTTCTAATTACCCAAAGGAGAAAGAGAGCTACATTACAACACCAGTTCTTAAGAATTAATGAATGGAACGGTTTCAATTAAAATGTTTTTAATTCAGAATATTATTGTCGTAGTAGACGAGTTCAATTGGCTAGTAATTTGATATCAAGTCTTACTTATGGCTGTGAGTAATTTTCTAACTGTGTTAGCACTAGTAGGAGAAAACTAGAGGTTCTGTATAAAAATATTATAAGATATGTTTATGACCTTAAAAGCCGCGATCATGACTCTACTCTTGCAAAAAATCTCTACCTCCAGAAGATCATATATACTAAAAAGCCGATTTACCTATTTCAGAAAATTAAATTGGCTCAATCATAAAAAAAGGAAAAAAATAATAATCCCCAAATATAAGTTTCTTGTTTCTCAATGGCAGTGCTTCATAATTCTTGTTCGTCTTTGGAATGCTCTTCCACACGATCAATGAGTTTTAAAAAATTTCTTTTTGAACATTT
This sequence comes from Thelaira solivaga, assembly GCA_947397855.1. NCBI lineage: Eukaryota > Metazoa > Arthropoda > Insecta > Diptera > Tachinidae > Thelaira > Thelaira solivaga. The sequence goes on along the minus strand of OX377611.1, from coordinate 52,541,367 downwards.
TTCATAATATTTGTTATGAGATCTATATCACAAGATATTTTTTATGAAATCTTTTTCATGAAATATGTATATTATAAGTAAAAGATTTCTTTTGATGTAGGTTTCCCATATAAAATTATTCTTTAATATATTTTTTAATCTTTAAAAAAAAACTTTTGTTTATTTGATTCAATGTCTACGTAAGTCTTTGACCAACTTCCGGACGAACCATAGAAGATTACAGGATGGGACAAATATCATTTTAAAGAGGAGGTCGTCTAGATTTCTAGTCTACTGTCCAAATACTCAGAAGTTACTTTGGATTATTAAATTTTTTTTTTTTAAGTTCCATATACCCCAGTGCTGTTGCTGCAAGAGATTTTAGCGACTTCCGTTTATTTATGAACGGATTTAGCTGAATTTTGTTCCAGATGGCAGAGTCTAGAAACGTGTAAGCTTGCGCATCAATTATGGCCCCGCTGTGATGGTAAACGCTCTGCTCAGCGGAATAAAATGGACATTTAAAGACTTTTGGCTGTGATTGAGAGCCGTTAAGCCGCTACGTAAACCAACCAATCAACCATTGCTATAAATTTCAAATTATTTAAGTTAAAGGTTAGTCCAGCAATGCTGAGCTTTGCTTCCTAAACTTTACATTTTTTACAGCTCCAGAATAGTACAAGTATTTAAATGAAGTAAATCTTTCTATAAAATTATATTGTATTTAGTATCTTATTTCATTACATGCAAAGAGCCGGTATTGCCGAACTGTTAAGTATTTGTCTAGAGGAGTGTATAAAGTAAGCGACTTAAACTCTATTTAAAGAAACAGTGAAGAGAATCAAGTACGCATGAAAGTATTTTCTTTCTACTTTTTTTTCTAAATATGCAAATTTATATTGCCATAAGGGAAATCAAAAATATACCTTTTGTACTTTAACAACAAAATTATCTCAAACATAATCAGACATTTGCGTGCGTTTGATTTAGGTTTTTTGTTTGTCTTGCTGTTATTAAAAAAAACTTAATAAAAACAATCATAATTTGAAATTTATGTTAATAATTTATTAATTTAATATGAAATTAATGTTTGCGATAAAAGAAATAAGCGAACTTCAGAGTTGCTTATTGGTGCATCAAAATGGACTAAATCGTTTGAAGGGTTTAATATTTCCCAATGAAAATTAAGCTTACCGCCACACTTGCGTACGTTTGCACTGTTTGTACTTTTCCCACTATTTACCTTCCATTTAGTAATTTAACAACTATTATTTAATTGATTTATTTATTTATCGGGTATAAGCAAAAATCGTTTGAAACTAGTTTTCATATATTTAAAAAAAGAAAAAAATAATGAAAAAATAGAGTAAAACTATTTTTAAGAAATAAAAATAATTTACGAATCTAATAAATCATTTAGAAAATTTAATGTTGCAACAATAATTCTAAAACCCAAAAAAGTGAAATGAAATTTGTTAGCAGTCGGACGTTTTGGTTATTGCGAAGAACTGTGTGACGACACTAAGAGTCTCTTCTTATAAGTGGCTACTGAAGTATCAAATGTTTTGGTAGCGTATTGAAAGCACGAGTCACTCTGACACAACGCGATCTTTCTAGTATTGAAGTAAGTCTAAGGTATTGTAGGCTGTGTACTTCAGGTAGATCTACTAAATGCAAACAACGCAGCTAAATATTCAGGTGTATGTAGCTTGTAAATTATATAGAAGTGAGTGAGGTTTCTAAATTTTATAAAACCAATAAAAGTGAGGAACACGAAACGCAAAAGAAATGATGATACATGTTGCCTCAAGCCGAGTGAATGAATTTAGTTAAATTCAACCACCTTGATTACAGGGCCCATGAGATCTACGTCCAATAAGTCACTCTTCATGATGCTAAATTGACTGAGAAATTAGCACTAGTGGCATTCTCGCCATTACGTGCTGCTTATGAATGAAACCATACATCATTAGGACACTCGAACATAATTATGACTTGGAGCGAGATCCGTGGTCTCATTGACTCCACGTCACTCTAAGACCTTTCCTACACAGGTACTTCAGTTTCACGATTTCAGAGATCTTATTCTCTAAGAGAGGCTCTAAGAATAGTTTGGGAGTCTGTATTGAGGAGTCTGGAACTAGTATATCCTTCAAATAGCAGATTGAGAGTATGTTTTTGAGTAGGGCACAGTGCAGATGGAGAAACGAACGGGCGTGCAATACAGCTAGAATGATCTGGCCTAGGCTTTACAGTAATCGCAGTAGAATTTGTCAAGACGAGGAAGGGTAGGAAACTTTGGATCACCTTATCTACTTCTTCCCTGCCCTGGCGAATTAGCACTCTATTCGGAGAGTTCTACCTACAGAGCCTCACGGCACTGTCGACTATAGAGGTCGGTCGGCATGTTATATAGCTACATTATGACTAGCAACTGGTTTAGGTGATGGAATCGTCTTTTTCATCTTTTCATTCTCTACCTACTTCTTTTCACTTCTATCTTCTATTGCTATCCGTCTTTCGTCCTATACAGGTATCACAAGGGTACAACGTCAGAGGACCTAGGTAAGTTCCCCTCTGTTATTCTTTATTCCGATGTCCAGTGGCTTAACTTAACTCGAAATGTTGACCCCTGTTATTTGATCCTGTTTTCACTTTCAATTGTTCTGACCAACAACTCCTTTTTGCTTAATATTGCTGCTGCTGACTGTAGCCTAATCTTGTACCCACACTTTATTTACTCTTTCTTGTATTATGCATAATTACATAACCTAAATTTAAAATTTTCATTAAAATTTTTTTCTAGTCCTTGCCACAATTAACCTGTTGCTTTTTGTTTTGAAACACAAAACACTAACTTTCCTAATTATAAACAGGGAATTTGCATTAAATTTGATTTACCTGAGAGTATTTTATTTAAAGTTTAAACTTTATTTTGTCAGTTGCACTTGTTGTTTGCAGTACTTTTTAGTAAAGACCATAAAAAAAATTAAAATAATATTTTTAGTAGAAAAAACTAAAATAAAACTGAAAACATACTTATTCATACTCTTATTTACTTACAGTTTAATAAATTAAAATTTATTTTTGTAGGACTTTTTGGCTTTCGTTTAGTGATGGGTTGCTATGGCTGGGTGTTTGTGTTTTTGTCTGTTTCTATGTCTATGTGCTTATTTGTGTGGTTGTGTTTCTCTTTATATTTTCTTGTTTAAGTTTAAGTTGTTTCTTTTACTTTACTCTTAAAAAAATGAAAAAGGAAAGTCTCATGAATATAATTTGTCGTATATTTGCATTTTATAACTTCCAGCACAGACTACGAGTTGTTAAGCAAAGTTGTAGTTTAAGACAGGTTTTCCCATTATGTTGTTGTTGTTAGAAAGTGTATTTTCTTTGTGTGCAATTTTTTAATGTCGCCTAAGGGTATAATTTTCTTATTTTTCTCCGGGGAAATGAACTATGCTTAGAAGAGCTGTCACTAGACTAGTTTTTAAGGTCTAGTTATTGGTTCTAGCTTTACATTTTTTTATGTTTGCAATAGATTAGCCACTTATTATTAACAATGGTAATTGGTTTTGTTAATCTTGTAACATGTACTTGAACTAACCTAAAATCTAAGCAAGCTGTCAAATGGAGCGGCGGGCTAATGACTTAATTTTTTTTTTTTTTGTTATTTTTAAACCGTTTAACACTTTTTATTACTAAGAAATTTTGTCGAGTATTTACGATGTGTGTGAACAAGCCTTTTTGACTTTAGTTTTTGTTTCGAGCTTTTTTTTTGCTTATTTGAAATGTGTTTTATTTCAATTTAGTGCACTTTAACTTTACTTTAAATGATACTTGCTTTTCGGCATGCCGCTTAGTCCCTATTTAGACGAGGAAACATTTGGAAGAAAAACATTTTGAATTCTCTTTTGTTTTTTCTTTCGCGGTCACACAGACGAACATGTTGCCGGCAACATTCCATTATTATTTGCACACAAAACAATGAAAGAAAAGAAAAGTAAAGCAAATATCAACAAAGAATATGTGATCAAAGCGTATCGCCGAGTACCGAACACAAAAATGATTCTCTCTTCTCCACCAGTAATTTGCCTACAAACGAAATGTTGTCTTCTAAATGTTTCTTCGTCGAAATAGGGACTTACTGCATTTGTGTTGTTGTTACATGTCACGAAATAAGTCTTTTTGAATGAAATTAAATGGGTGCATTCTTTATCACAAGCAATGAAAAGTGGTATTGTCTTTTGTCGATACCGCCAAGTGGAGTTTCGGTGAGCGTTCACTTGAAAAAAATGTTGGTTTTTTGCCCAGTCCTTTTAGAAAATCATTAAAACTGTTTGTAACTCTCTGCTACCAGCTAAAGTTCGTAATTGGAATCTATAATGAACTTCTATTCATGCTAGAGAAGCCTGAAAAATTTCTTGATCGTGTAATCTGTTTCGCCCAGTTGAAGATCCATAGATTATGTACAGAAACCGCAAACAGTTGTTACATAAAAATGTGCAATTAACTGAGGAATATTTTTAAACTTTGGATAAAAATATGAGAATGGAAATTTAAATTCATCTTACATAAATTTATGCATATTTCTTTAGCTTAAATTCTGCTTCACAAGCATTTTCTAAGATTTGCTTCTTTTGTTATAGGCCGTGACACTACCTGTTAATTTTGCCCTTAGCGGGTCTTATGTTCATCATGATAAAGTATTGGTTTCGATTTTAAATATTACGAAAATTCTTTAAATCGAAATCATCCTTTTTTTAATTAATGTATAAAATATTTCCTCATTTTCCTACCCTGTTACGAGAAATTAATGATAAAGTTGCATCAAAAACTTTTTATCAAGTCTTTTTCAAAAATAAAAAAAAAAGTATTCAAAAATTTTTTCTTCTTTTCTTAACAGATGGACATGTTTGTTAAACTTTTTTATTTATTTTTTGTTTGTTTGTTATTTTTGTTGACTTTATTTTTCATAATGTATGCTAAATGCATAAATAATATTTTTATGTAGTTTGAAAATTGTATTTTGTTGAAAAGTTTATGGCAAAATTTTTATTTGTAAAAGAAAACCGAAAAGTTAAGAAAATTTGTTTAAGTACAAACTAAAGAAAAATGTACTACAGAAATAAGTAAACAAATATAGAACAGTGGGGTTAACCGACGATAATATCAAAGAGAAAAAACAAAAAAGCAACAATAAAAAAACTACCTGAATACTCGTATTTAAAGTTGGATTAACAAAGTGCTATCTCTCTCTCTCTCTCTTGCACATTTTTATATAATATAAAGGGTGTCCCAACAAGAACGCAAGATTTAAATTTTAAATAAATGACTGATGCAGCAATTGAATTGTGTCTCTGGCTGTATGACATGTGGCGCCTTCTTGTTGAAACCACAAGCCCTCCACATTAATTTCTTCAATTCTAGGCAAGAAAAACCTGGTTATCATTTCACGATACCGAACACCATTGACTGATTGCGCTTGACCTGCCTCATTTTCATAAAAAAAGGTCCAATGATTCCTCCAGCCCAAAAACCACACCACACAGTGACACGTTGAAGATGCATTTGCTTCTCGTGAATCACTCGAGGATTTTCATCACCCCAAATGCGACAATTCTGCCTATTGACGAAGCCATCAAGATGGAAATGGGCCTCGTCACTGAAGATGATTTTATCGGCAAAATCAGCATTTTCATGTTGTCTCTCCAATACCCAATTAACGAACTCCCTTCGCTGTCCATGGTCATTTTTTACTAACCTCGTACCTTCTACTAGCAAACAATAACAATTGTTCAAATGTCAAACAATGACACTTCGAATGGCGCCAAATTTAAATCTTGCATTCTTGTTCGGACACCCTTTATAAATAAAATGATAAGTGTGACCAATAACGGTCCCATTGCAATTTAATTTTTAAACAGAAATATTTTTTTTTTAAATTCCCAAATTGCTTCAGAGATGTAATTAAATTTGATTAATAGTGAGTTTCTTAGACCACCCTGGCCATATGGTCCACTCCAAGAAATAAATTCTGTATAATCAATGTTTCGGACTCTTTGGAGCATGAGTATGCCACATTATGTACCCTTCACCATATATTATTAAAATGAAATAGGCGTTTGAGCTTTTATTTAATTTTTTTGTATTTTTTTGTTTATAATAAAGGATTGATTCCTGTAGAAATTCCCAGACTCAACAGTTAACCGTGATCCATGAATGTTGAAAGCACACCAGAGGCCAATTTTGCACTTTTGATGTGGTGAAATTTTAAAATATTTTTATTGTAAAAAAAGGTAAAGCGTTAGACGATTTGATTGCCGAATTTTTTTTAGGTTAGTTGGTTGGTTGGCTTACGTGTCGGCGTAAACGGCCTTCAATTAGAGTCGCAAGACTCCGTTTTGAACCACCTACCAAAGACTAGTTATCACCGCCACCTGTCTGGAAATGTCTCTTCTATTCCTACTCATTAACTGAATAGAGCGTTTGCCATCATAACGGGGCCATAATTGACGCGTGACTTTACACGTTTGTAGACTCCGCCATCTGGTATCTGCCCTTTCCCGGTAGTGATTAAAAATACCACTCCTGATACTACCAAGTGATACAGTGACTGAAACCTCCATGTTAGAGCCAGCCCTAGCCAATTCATCCGCCTGCTCATTACCAATAAAACCACTGTGTGCAGAAATCCATACCAAGGATACGTCAGCTTGACGTCCTAGGTTGAATAAAACAGTCTTGCATTGGCCCACTAGAGCAGAGAATGTAACATACGATTGAAGTACCAAGAGAGCCGCTTGGTTATCTACGAAGATGCCTATTGCTTCCCTGATACTCCTGTTGTACAGAGACTCACATGCCTCCTTGATGGCCAGTATCTCCGCCTGGAAAGCAGTAGACCTATCGGAAGTCGGAGTGAGAGTCTCATATCAAGTTAACTGCAATACACTCCAGAGCCCACACCGCAGATCATCTTACATCCGTCAGTGTATACATATGTTCCCTTTTTCCACTCCCGCCTGGAAGGATAAACAACTTTGAAAGACCTATCAAAGTCTATCTGCGGAACTATGTAGTCGGTAGCGACCCTAAGATCCGGATGCAAACGATTCAGGATCTTATCATGTCCATATGTTCTATGCCTCCACCAGCCGGATGCAGACAATCTAGTCGCACTGCTGGCTGATATGGCCATCAGATGTAAATCTATAGTAATAAGGTGCAGTACTCAGAGCCTCCGACGGACTGGTACGCAAGCACCCGGTAATTATTATACAACCAGATGCAATGATTGTTTTCCTAAATTTTTTTGAGTTGTTTTAGACTTGGAGGACTTAATAACTTTTTTGTATGCAAGAGAAATTTTTTTTATATTTTTTTACCAACAAACTCTAGTGGTTGCACTGTTTTTTGTTAGCCAATCTAATAAATGTAAGTAATTTTAAACTTTGATGAATTTGTTTGTTGTTTGTATGTATTTAAGGTTGGTATTGGTAGAATTAACAAGGTACTGACTGTAGAACAGCGTACATCTCTTGTTATCTGTAGTAAACGTCAAAATTTGTTTGCGAGCCGATGTTTTATACCCACACATACATAGAAAGTCGAAGTGTATGAGTGCATTCCATTGATGTTTTTCTCTTTTAGTAGTATATGTGTTTGACACAAAGGCGAAAGGGGACGCCTGTTGTTTTTGCATTTTAATGTTTTTTGTAGATTTGTCGCTTCCTTGTATAATTCTGCCATGGGTTGGTTAATTCCTTATATTGGTCGTGCTTATTATTAGAAAACCTTATTACTGGAATTCAACGTTAAAAAACAAACAACAAATTAAAAGAAAAACATTTTTACTTCAGCCAATCAAAGGAATAAGCAGAAATTTCCATAAAAAACGAGCCGACAGAATCTTATTATAAAAACAAATATGCTTTACATATTCGCTTGAGCTCGTATGTTTGTTTGTTTTTATATTTTGTTAATGTTATTTTCATTTGTTTTATGGGTACTTGGGGGAAAACAAAGATTGTGCTGCAACATATTGTTTTGTTAACTCGTTCATTTCTAATGAAATTGACATTTTTCTTCACGAACAATTTTCCATAAAAGAATGTGCTAGAAAAAAATCTTACAACAACAACAATAGCTAGGGCCTTCATTAGCATTTTACAGCAATTTTTTTCTCAAATATTTTCGTAACTTCTTTTTTTTCGTCTTTCCTAGTTTTTCGTTGTTGTGAATTTCTGTATTTTGATTTGCAATTTAATTTCCGTTGTGTTGTTTGTCGTGTATAGTTTTCTTTCTTTTTTCTCCGCTTTATAAATTTTTTTTATGTGCCAAATGTTGAATTCAAATCATTAGTAATCAACGTTGCTAAAGAAATAAACAACAAAACTATTCCATAAAATATGAACAACACAAAAACTTAAATAAAATTTCGCTTGTGCTGACTGATTTATGCAGTTTTCTGTAAGAAAATATGCTACAATACGAGGAATAAATGAATAATGTTATTAAAAAAAAATTAAATTTATTTGACTGTCAACATGAAAAGTTAACATGATTTGTTATTACGAGAATATTATCATTCTAACGAGTAAATACTTTTATTTTTTAAATTAGTTTAGTTCTTAGGAAAAGGAAATGTAATCAGCACTCGTATTGTAATCGTATATTTCATTAAACACTTAAATTTAATAACAAGAATAGAAAATATATTTAATAGATTTTTTTTGTTGGTCTACAGCTTCAAAATTAATTAAACTTGCTCATAAAAAGTATGGATTGTATGAGAAATATGTAAATACTTCAGAAATAAATATTCGTCAAGACAATTTTCTTTGTTTGTGTATGAATAAATATTTTAAATTTTACCCCTCAAACTTGACTTGAGAAAAATACTCAAATAAGCTTATAAACATAAGCTTTACGCTTGAAAAATATTTTGGACAATATTGAAAAACTAGATCGTAACAATTGTGGAATAATCAAAAAGGGACCCTTGTGAACAATATTATAGCCTTATTTATTCATAATCGTGCATTTGGGATTTCAAATTTGTGCAATTGTAAATATTTCCCATCAATTGCGAAGAGCCTTTTTAGTTTAAATTGCAATACTTTTTTTATTAAACACAAAATTCACAGCTGATTGGTAAAAAGAAGAAATTTTCCTACTAAAGTACTTTACTAGCAGAAACCAGCAACGAGAGTGTAAGAAGGAATTTTGGAAAAAAGCTCTCAAAAATGTTAAATGTTAAATGAACGCTTTACCAGACAAAAGTTGAAGAACTTTTGTAATGTAAGATAGAGCCAAAGTTCAAACTACAAAATATTCTACTAAAAAAATAAGCAAATGTTTATATGGTACTTTTTCGATATTTGTACATTTGCGGAATAAAAAGGGTAAAAACCATTTATCTTGCAAAGTAACAATCGCATCACAATAACTAAATTGTATTCTGTCCTGTTTAAAAAGGTCTCCAATGTATATAAGCACTTTTTGTAAATTCGAGCAAATAAGAAGAAAATATGTACTATTTTTGCTACTATTTCTAAATATTTACTTTCATGTAAATTGATGCAGCATATAAACATTTTATTATTAATTTGTAACACCCAATAAAAAAATTTTTTTTTCAAGGGTGAAAAAAGTACCAAAAGGGAGAAATATGATTTGTATTTTAAATTTAAACAGGTTTAGTGGTATTTTTTATTTTATGTGCAAACCTAGAATTATGACAGTAAAATTTGACAGAACTGAATGAATAGTAAGGAATAGTAAAAGGGACATTATAGTACTTTTTATTCATTTTAGTTGTACTTTTTGATATTTTAGTATTAACAACCCTAGAACTGGGCTCAAACTATTCAGGTCAAAGTAAAAAATTATTAGGGCACAAAAAGGTACTTTTTATACATTTTAATGGTACTTTTTGATTTTTTAGTATAAGCGAACCTGGCTGTACGATATTTGCTCAAACAAACCTAAGCAAAGTGAAAAATCGTTAAGGACACAAATGGTACATTTTATTACTTTTTTGCTACTTATTGACATTTTATTATTAAGGAATTTAAAAGTACGAGATTTTTCTCAAATTATCTTAGGCAACTTGGACAGCCATATATGAGACACAATGGTACTTTTTATTGATTTGAATGGTACTTTTTGAATTTTTAATATTAACGAACCTTAAACTATTAGACTGAGCTTAAACGATTCAGGACAAGGTGAAGAAAGCGGTACTTTTTATTCATATGGTATAATGGAACTTTTTGATTTTTTTACGTTTCCGAATCGAGAACAATCAGACCTAGCTCAAAAGATGCTCACGAAATAGAAAAATCAATAAACTGACAAAATGGTACTTTTTATATACTTTAATGATACCTTTTGATTTTATTTGTATTAAAAACCTAGAACTGAGACGAAATGGTCTACAATGAGATAATAAATTATAAAGCGATACATGGTACTTCGCTGACGAAGTACCCAGTTAAATGGTAGTTATTAATAAATATAATACTTTTCTTAAATAGCTGCTAATATCAGTTTTATTTAATGTTTTTTTTTTGGAAACTAATTTTTTGGCTAAGGGGAAAGAGAAGGTTTTGTGTTTATTAAAAAAAAATTAATTTGAATCACATTTTTGTGGTTCTCTTATAATTTTACACTTTTATAGAAAAAAAAAATTTTTTTTTCAGAAATATGAAATTTAAAAATAAATATATATGTATATTAGGGCGGGTCGATTTAAAAATCGCACAAATTACAAGGAAAATCGTATTCTAGGGATCAAAATAAGAAACTTTGCCGAAGGAACTATACCTCTACAATGTATTTTTATGTCCCGACTTTTGATCCGAAGGGTCAAATTTTGAAAAATTCTCACTTTGACCCATTTAGAGTGCCTCAATCGAGTCAAAATGTATGACCAACCCCTACTAACGTTGGAGGGCCGACCCACCAATGCCAGTTTCACACCCCCTGGAACCACCCCTGGCGCGTTACCCATACAAACATTTCAAAAGAATCACCATTTTTGGCACTTTACAAGAAAAAATCGGCGAAATGGCTATGTTTTTTATTTTTGGAGTTTATTTTTCTCTTTAGAAATTTATTTAATCAGAATGAAATGAAAAAATGAATTTTACTTAATAATAGAAAAGAAAATAAAAAAAAATTATTGACCCTTTGGGTCAAAAGTCAGGACATCAAAATACATTGAAGAATGGTTCCTTCGGCAAAGTTTCTTATTTTGATTCCTAGAGTACGATTTTCTTTGTAATTTGAGCGATTTTTTTGCCTCCATACAAATCGACCCGCCTTAATGTATATGGTAACGGTGGCTGTAACGTTTATTCCAAGTCGAATTGTTTTAATTAAGTTTTATAAAAAGTTTTTCTATGCGAAAATTGTTTAATAAGCGCTTATTAAACCAAAATGTTTTTATGAATTTAGCCGGATCGATCCATAAATGGCGGATATATGAGTCAAAAACCGCAAATACCTTTATTAGTTTCTAAGTGAATTTTTTACGTATTTTGTGTAAACAGATACAAAAACGTGATATGCAGTTTTGTCAGATATGACAGTCATAATATTTTTGCTAAAAATCAAAAAGACCGATCTACAAATGGCCGAAAAAATTTAAAACTACAACAGAAATTTACGATTTTCATTAAATTGTTTTTTTTTTTTTTTGAAATTTTTAAGCTGTACATGTGCGTAATATTTATAGACGCAAACACGAAATCAGTCAATCGGTCTCATACAATATGTGGCTTTCAAATGTCTTGTATGTAAAAGAACCAAAATTACAAAAATCTTATATCCAGAGAAGTTTTTTTTATTGCAAATTAAATATTTGCTTAAATATATTTGGTTTAAATAATTAAAAACATTTTTTATTTAATAAATTAAGTTCAATGTATTTTTCTTTATCATTAGATTTTTTTTTTAATAAAAAAATTGAATACCTACAGACATTTTATTACTTTTAAGTATAAGACTCTCATCCCAGTAAGTATTTTTTTATTAGATCTCGTTTATTTGAATTTCTCTAACTGGAAATTATTATTTTAGGTATTCAAATTTCTTTTATCAATATTTTTGCGATTTCATTGAAAATCTGTATATTTTTTTCTTTACGTTGCAAACATCTGCGTCAGTATATCTGAATCACTTAAATTACCGATGAAAATTTATGCATTTTCATTTGTCAAATTATGTGTCATAGTGGGATCTTAGTTTAAGAAATATAACCCGTTAACTTTTAAAGATAGTTTATTCGAAGGCACTCTAAATGGAGTTAATGAATTTACAAATAATATAAGATAAATCAGTAGTGTATCATTAGATTCATATGCCTCTAAAGCTACTGGAAGCTCTAAAATTTTAATCATTAAAAACCATCTTCAATTATATTTAAAAAAATAGGCGCAAAAGTTGTATGAACACAAGTGGCCGTAGTCGGTGCAGAAGAAAAGGGAAACTTATCTTGGAGTATAAAAAGTCTCAAAAAATCCGTTAAAAAATAGGATTTTAACTACTAAAAAAACAATTTTAATAATTTGGTAAAAAAGTAGAAGTAGGAGTAGGCATGGTCGGTTGAAAAGTATATATCAACGTTTCTTGAGGTATAGTGAACATATGTACCGTAGTGCATCGCACAATTCTATACTTCACACACAGTACATAGAACAAATATTCATGTTGTATTGCACTCAATTGAAGGCAAAACAAATAATGTTGCGATTGGTAATTGCAAACAGTGCTGCCATCTTAGTCTTTTGAAGGCTAGATTTAGCCCCTTTTTCTTGCATTTAGCCTTAAAATTTTTGATTTAGCCCCTAGCTTTTTTCTTGGCCTTTTTTATTTTTAAAAAGAGCCTTAAATAACTTTTTTTGGAAAAATGAAAACAAATCATACATAAACAGACTGACACTGAACCCAAATTAGCTAAATTAATATTTTCGATACAACTTTGATATGTAAATTGATAAATTGATCAACGAAGGTAATTTCGTAAGTAAAGAAAAGTATTTGCCTGCCAACTTGTAAAATAAAAATGCACTTTATTCTTAATTGATTAATAATTTGTTCCATTTAGTATTTAGTTATTTCGTACTAGCGTTTAGTAATGCTGAGGTTGCTCGCTTTTGAGTAAGGCAAAGCAAGCAAAATGTCAGAAGAGAAATAGCATTAAAAATCAAAAATAAATTATTACTTCAAGGAATATTAAATGTTATTTTTTAATATTGAAAATGAAAAATAATTGAATTTGCTTAAAAGTATTTAAATACTATAGAAGATTATGGGATGGGACACATATCATTTTAAAGCTAAGGTTGTCTAAATTTATAATCTACTGCAAAAGTACTCACTGCCCATTTTAAAGGGAAGGCTCTCTAGTTTTAATTTATTGCTCAATTACCCAGAAGTTACTTTGAATTATTTAATTTTTTTTTTAAATTTACATATACGACTACACCAGGACTGTTGTTCTTAAGGATTTTATCAGTTTTCATTTTGGGTCATAAAATAAAAACTACGAACATTTCCGAAAATATTAAAGCACTTCCAGAAATTTCAGAACCTACAAATTAAAATACTTTTTGATTTTGGTAATTTTTATTAGTAAAATCGGGAATGCTACCTCGAAAAAATGGGGAACGTTAAAAATCCCTCAAAACCCTGGGGTATATAAATATTTCAAAATTTTTTTTAAAAATAGTCTGAGTATTTGAGAAATATATTACAAAATTAGTCAGCCTTGATTTTAAAATGGTATATGTCTTCTTTCTTAATCTTCTATGGTTCGTCCGGAAGTTACTATGGATTATTTTGAAATTTGCGTATAATCCAGTACATTGCTTTAAAGGATTTTAGCAACTTACGGATGAACTATAAAAGATTACGGTATGGGGCATATATCATTCTAAGGGGGAGGTCATCTAGATTTATAATCTACTGCCCAAATACTCAGAAGTTACTTTGAACTATTTTTAATTTTTTTTTTAAATTTCCATATACCCTATTACTGCTGTTCTCAATGATTTTGACAGTTTGCATTTTGCATCATAAAATAAAAACTACGAAATTATTCGAAAATATTAAAACACTTCCAGAAAGATTAGAACCTACAGATTAAATTTCTTTTTCATTTTGGTAATTTTCAAGCTGAAAAAAATAAGATGGAAAAACCTTAAAAAGCTACAGCTTAAAATTACAAATTTTTTAATCCTTTAATTTTAGTTAATTATAATTCTTATAAAAAAAACGTAATATTTATCAAAAACTAAAGAAAATAATGTCGTTTTCCCCATGGCTTTAAATACTTACTCGTATAAGCGAATACAATTATTTTTCAAGTTTAATTTTAAAAATAATATTTAATTAAAATTGCTTTAAGTAATAATTTATTTTTAATTCGATTTCTATTCTGATATTTCGCTTACTAAACGGTAGTACCAGATAACTAAATACTAAATGGAACAATTAATTAATCAATTAGGAATAAAGTCAATTTTTATTTTACAAGTTAGAAGCAAAATACTTTTCTTTACTTATGAAATTACCTTCGTTCGACCAATTTATCAATTTATATATCAAAGTTGTATCGAAAATATTACTCTAGCTATTTTGGTTTCAGTCCCAGTTTGTTTTAATGTTTTCAAAAAAGGAAAAAAGCTAGAGGCTAAATCAAAAATTTTTACGCTAAATACAAGAAAAAAAGGCTAAATATAGCCTTAAAAGGGCTAAAATTGTGCTGGTGATTTTCTGTCATGATATGATATGATATGACATTCAGCATGATAGAAATTCATTAGATATAGACATTGGGTAAGTAATTTCTGATTTATACTGTCTGAGAATTATTAATATGTTTACCTTGTGCATTGCACAAAGTACACATGTACGCTACACATTGTTAGTTGGTCTATTAAGTTTTGGTAACTTATTCACGACGGCGTTATTAAACAGTACCGTTGGTATACATAGATTCCATATAAATGTACGCTACATATTGCAGGTTGGTCCGTTGCTATCTTGTGGCTAGTTTGTAACAGGCTTTTGATAGCCAAAGCAAATGCAAGCTAATGAAAAGCAGTCACTTACATTAGTTTAAGAAAAAGCTGTTTATAATAAAGGGTGTTTTTTATAGACGTATATAACTTTAAATTGAAATAAAACAGCGATGGATTATTCGATTGACATGAATTTTATTTATCCGAAAGATAATCTTGTGGCATTACATTTTAAATATGATTTCTGGCATATGACCGCCACGGCTGGCTCGGATGTAGTCCAATCTGGACGTCCAATTTTCGATGACTTTTTCCAACATTTGTGACCGTATATCGGCAATAACACGGCGAATCTTGTCTTCCAAATGGTCAAGCGTTTGTGGCTTATCCGCATAGACCAATGACTTTACATAGCCCCACAGAAAGTAGTCTAGCGGTGTTAAATCACAAGATCTTGGATGCCAATTCACAGGTCCAAAACGTGAAATTAGGCGGTCACCAAACGTGTCTTTCAATAAATCGATTGTGGCACGAGCTGTGTGACATGTTGCGCCGTCTCGTTGGAACCACAGCTCCTGGACATCATGGTTTTTGAATTCAGGAATGAAAAAGTTAGTAATCATGGCTCTATACCGATCACCATTGACTGTAACGTTCTGGCCATCATCTTTTTTGAAGAAGTACGGACCAATGATTCCACCAGCTCATAAAGCGCACCAAACAGTCAGTTTTTCTGGATGTAACGGTGTTTCGACATACACTTGAGGATTAGCTTCACTCCCAAAGCGGCAGTTTTGTTTGTTGACGTAGCCATTCAACCAGAAGTGCGCTTCATCGCTAAACAAAACTCGCTTATGAAAATCGGGAACAACGGCAATCTCGTTTTGGGCCCATTCGACGAATCTACGCCTTACTTGATGATCGTTTGGCTATTTATGATGAATTGCCAAACCAAACTGAGAATAAATCACTTGACAGTTGTTAAATCGGTCGCCATCTTGAACAACTTAAAGTTCTATACGTCTATAAAAAAACACCCTTTATTTCAAGTTAATTTTATATCTGCCTGTAGCCACATTAAAAATTTCATAAATTAAAATCAAATTTCTATATAAAACTCGCTTGAATGTGTAAATGGTGTTACGATTTGTAGTGGGAAACAAATGAAACGTTTATGGGTAGAGGTAGAATGTTTGCCTGCCAGTAAAACAACAAATTTCCTCCTGATCTCATTATTGAATAAGAATCTATTCATTTCTGTAAAGTTTATTCTATTAAAATAATAGTTTTATTGACATTTTTAATAAAACAATTGCGTAATTAAATTATATTACATAATAATTTTCAATTCACTTTTATTCTAATGGGGATTAAAATGTCCTTTTGTGTGTATGTGTGTGCGTGTGTCTGCTTTTGTGAATTTGTCTGCTTCTGTATGTATTTTAAAAACACATTTAATGTAAAAATCTTTTAAATTCAGTAAATTAACAACTGAATTGTGACCACCAATTATGCAAAATGACAGCAAAGAAATATTAAACATTTAAAAATGTTTATTTATTAAATATTCATTAAAAATATTTAAATGAGTATTGAATCCCATGCCGTACTGGAGGAGGCGTTGCAGACAGGCTTAAACTTTTAAATATTTATATTTGAAATGTTCATAAATATTTATTTACTTTAAAAAGAAAATAAATGAGAAATAAATTTGTAAATGAAATCAAAAAAAAAATTGTGGCCACAAAAAAAGAAAATTTTGTTTAAACTAATTAAAAGTCACTCTGGGTAATTGAATAAAACAATTTATTAAAAAACTTTGTGCTTTATTATTGTATTTTATTATTAATTCTTTTTACAAATATTTCTTTATATTTTATTATTAATTTAAGGGTTATTTTAATTTGATTTTGAGTTATACAGTTTTAATAGGGCTGTTCTTTATATATTTTGTTTAAATATTTTAATAAGTTGTGTTATTTTGTTTATTTAACTGAAAATGTTATTTTAAATTTTAGTATTTTTTTTATAAAACTAAAATTTTTTTTGTCAGTAAATTGTTTTTATTCGATAAATGTTTTTTGTTTTGTTTTTATTTGTTATAGTCGTACTGTAGTCCGATATGCTTGAATGTGTGTATGAGTTCGTTTGTTTAAATTGTTTTCTCATTGTTTATTAATTTTTATATAAACTACATATTTTACTTTAGGCTAATGATGATGATGATGTAATTGATTATGTAGATGATTTTTTTTTTGTTTGCTTCGTATTTGTTAAACAAAAAGATTTAAAAAACTTAAATACTCAACCTAAGTAAATAAGAAAAGAACTTTGATTTTGGGTGAGAGTGTGAACTCAGTTCCTGGGCACCTGAAATACAACACTGAAGAAACAACTTTGATTGTGATAAATTTGTTACCAGTAAAAAAATCAGTTGTGATGATTGAATTTTTTAGTTGTGTCTATAAAAGTTCGGTAACATTATTGAGAAAATTAAAAAATTCGATTGTCACAACCGAGTTTTTAATTGCTGATAAATTCAGTTCTTGTCTGTTGCAGAACTTTTGGTCTCGTTAGCAAAGCGTTCAGTGAGAATTATAATATTATATCCATCCTGTTATTTATTTATTTACTTGTTAGTCTATAGAATAGACAGTTAAAAAGTGGTACAGCCATATTGCACAATGTTATTTGTGAGTCACACTTAAGCCTCAAGTTTTTTTACTAAACTTAATTTGACATTTC
Source organism: Thelaira solivaga (assembly GCA_947397855.1). Classification (NCBI taxonomy): domain Eukaryota; kingdom Metazoa; phylum Arthropoda; class Insecta; order Diptera; family Tachinidae; genus Thelaira; species Thelaira solivaga. The sequence goes on along the minus strand of OX377611.1, from coordinate 52,523,614 downwards.
TTTTTATTTCAATGTTCAGTGACAAATTCAGACATGGAAAGGTACAAAACTGAGCAGCGCATTAAGACTTTGTGGTCAGCATTATTAAGTAAATGTGTTCACAATCGGGAATATTATACGCAAATTTAAGCAAATTGGGTCTGTAGGAAATTCTTGTAAATGCTCACCCAGTTCGTTCTGCTGAAAACATTGCTTGTGTTAGCAATAGTGTGATAGAGGTCGGCAAAGCAGTTACCGTGAATGGTGTTCGCTATCGCGAGATGATAACAAACATCTCTTAGCCAGAAATTGAGGATATGGACCTGCACGATATGTTGTTCCATCAGGATGATGCCACTTGTTAATGAAGCAATGGCTCTTTTGCGCGAGAAATTCATTGGCTGTATTATATTGCCGATGTTAATTGACCGCCACGATTATGTGCTTTGACACCAGTGGATTTTCTTTCTTTGTTGCCATTTAAAAGAAAAAGTATACATCAAGAAGCCAAAAACAAGTCAAAAGCTCACAGTCTCACAGTCATTGAAAATATGAACCGTCGGATAGAGATATGCTCTCGAAGCCTAGCGATCATTTGACCATTATTTTGTGTCAAACATTGTCCTTCTATTACAATAAAAAGTGTTAAGATAGTTCTCTGAAAACTTTTTACACTGACAGAATTATGATTCATAAATTCAATGAAACAATTTCATTAAAAAAAATTTTTTATAAGATTAAAATGAGCAAAATAAGTCAATGAATCTACACAGTTTTTTAAAAATGTTGCACATCCTTCCTTCTAAGCGGATCGGCATCGGCAGGTTGGGTCTACAAAACGAGACCGAGACTCTACGACGAGATACTTGCTGTGGTGACTAGATTGCAATTTGATTTATCGAAAATTCTTTAAACATTTTTAATATATGTAAAGTGCTTTCACATTTTCTAATGTTGGCAGTTTACTAAGAGCAAGTCGGGCAAAGTATGATGGCAGGTTGAAAGGGTTAAAATGTAGTCCTCTAAGATAAAACAACAAAAACTTATTTCAAGCCTACTCTATTGCTATGAAATGTACTTGGTATAAGCGATCCCAAATAACAGAACCATATTCTAAAGTTGAACCAATTAGAGCAGCGTACAACGATTTAAATAGTAACATGCATAGTTGACAACACGTCAAATTCTCTTGATCAGAGTTTTATAAAAGCCAGCGTAACCGTAGCCCTATTGGTAGTATTCGTAATATACAAAGGAAAATTTAGTTTTGTGTCCTGAGAAGCGTCTACAGCAACCACTCGAAAATAACCCAACACATAATTTTGGTTTTTGGAAAAAAATTCCCTAAATCAAATAATAATATGTTAAAAAAGGGAGAAGTTTTGTTTTTAATAAGAGAAAAGGAAAAAAAACTCTCGGAGAATTTTTATTCAGAATTGGGCTGAATAAGTCTTAGAAATCGCATCGCAAGAAATTACTCTATCTAGGGAGGCTGCCAGAGCAAGATGCCAATGCGCCCTGTATCATCCCTCTATCGGTCTGTAAAAAAGAAATCGAGAGCATATTCTTGCGAAGGACAGAGTCCAGATGGAGAGACGAATGGACGTGTAATACGGCGAGGATGATCTGGCCTAGGCTGGATAGCAGTCGCAGTAGGGATTTGTTGGTGCTCCAAAGAGCCCGATTGAGAAATGTGGTGGCTGTAATAACAGGACACTGCAATTATGGGAACCATGCTAAGAGAATGGGTTTGCGATGTAACGACTACTGTAGAAGTTGTCAGGACGAGGAAGAGGATTAAACTGTGGAACATCTTCTCTGCCAGTGTCCAGCCCTGGAAGAGCGGCGCATGATCCACTTCGGTGAGTGACGTCTGCAGGGTCTCACTGCGCTGTCGAATGAAAGAGTCGACATGCTATATGGCTTCGTTAGAAGAAGCGGTTGGTTTTTGTGACGAACTCACTCACTTTCTTTCTCTATCTCTTTCCTTCCCCTTCACTCTTCTGTTACTATCCTTCCTCTTCTTTATTTTCCTCTATACAGGTATCACAAAGGGACCACGTCAGAGGATCCAAGTGAGCCCAGCTCTTGTTTTCTTTTCTTATCGGGCGACCTGTTTAACTTAACCTAACCTAACCTAGGGAGGCTGCACTGTAGTATCCTTAGGCGCAAGGTGCTTGGCAGTGACCCCAGAGATTGTTGCTAAAGTTAGTGTAGAACGTAGAGCAATCCTGTTATTAATAAACAAGCTATTAGAAAGAGCTTGTTAATGATTATATGAGCGTGCCTTGGATTTATATTTGGCCTTCAAAGCAAGGAGCCGTAGCTTACAACAGGTATTGTTCTTATTCGCTATTATTTTGGTTAAAGGCCCTGTAAAGTGACGTTACAAACTTAAGTTTACTTAACAGACCAACCCGCAATATGTATGATACCAAAGTCATACAAAATTAACACTTGTAATTCTCATTAAAAAGCATCAAGTTTAACAACAAGGAAGAAGGAGAATTTTTGTTTCCACTCGAACTTTGTTCCTATAGATTTGATCGAAGTATTTTACTCGTATATATCGAATTGAAAATTTTTTTCGAAAACCATTTCGATTCGAATCGAAATAAAAGGTGCCTTTTATAGATGTATAGAACTTTAAATTGCAATAAAACAACGATGGATTATTCGATTGACATGAATTTTATTTATCCGAAAGATAATATTGTGGCATTACATTTTAATTAGGATTTCTGGCATATGACCTCCACAGCGGTCCAATCTGGACGTCCAATTTTCGATGACTTTTTCCAACATTTGTGGCCGTATATCGGCAATAACACGGCGAATGTTGTCTTCTAAATGGTCAAGCGTTTGTGGCTTATCCGTATAGACCAATGACTTTACATAGCCCCACAGGAAGTAGTCTAGCGGTGTTAAATCACAAGATCTTGGATGCCAATTCACAGGTCCAAAACGTGGAATTAGGCGGTCACCAAACGCGTCTTTCAATAAATCGATTGTGGCACGAGCTGTGTGACATGTTGCGCCATCTTGTTGGAACCACAGCTCCTGGACATCATGGTTGTTCAATTCAGGAATGAAAAAGTTAGTAATCATGGCTCTATACCGATTACCATTGACTGTAACGTTCTGGCCATCATCGTTTTTAAAGAAGTACGGACCAATGATTCCACCAGCCCATAAAGCGCACCAAACAGTCAGTTTTTCTGGATGTAACGGTGTTTCGACATACACTTGAGGATTAGCTTCACTCCCAAAGCGGCAGTTTTGTTTGTTGACGTAGCCATTCAACCAGAAGTGCGCTTCATCGCTAAACAAAATTCGCTTATGAAAATCGGGAACAACGGCAATCTCGTTTTGGGCCCATTCGGGCACTATTTGCAAGCGTTGTTCAGGCGTGAGTCTGATGAATTGCCAAACCAAACTGAGAATATATCACTTGAAAGCTGTTAAATCTTGAACAGTAATGCCAACTTAAAGTTCTATACGTCTATAAAAAACACCCTTTACATAATAACCCCCCAGTTGTGTGTAGTAACCAACGCAACTTCTATACACTTTATCTTCTCAGATAATCAGCCTTAAATCAGTGTCGTAATATAGGAAAATATTTCAAGTAAATATTTTTATTTTTATTCTAAAAAATAATTGAAAATTGATAGTGCTTTCACCCTTTATCTGGTCATGTGACAGCAATGTCACCACAACTACTACAACTAGTCCATAAAAAAGTAATAAAATAAAACTGGAAATAGTTTTTCGCAAATATTCTCTTTTGTTTGTTGAAAAAAGTTCCAGTATCTAAAAAGTGCTAAAATTTTGAGCTCAAAAATTTGGATGGCGTTTGATAAATTTTATACGAAAAATGTGATGTGGCTTTATGTTATAACCAAATCTAATAATTGCGTTCGTGTATTTCATTTTCATAAAATATTAATAGCTTTTCAGACAATTTAAGAAAAAAAAAAAATTATTTCTGTGTGAACATATTCGTTTATTTTATTAAAAGGAATAGAAAAATTTTGCCCGATAAAGGTTTAAAATTTCATTCTAAATATTAGCTGGCTTGTGGCTGACTGCCTGTCCAAAGTAACCAACCTACCCTTTTGACACGTTGTGTATGTGTGTGTGTGTGTGAACATAAAATGTTAGTTTTTCTTGTTTGTTTATTATTTATTAAAGTTTTTTAAATGTATTAAAAATGACTGATGAATAACCATAATTTTATTTAGCAATTCTATGCACTTTTTTATTTTATTAATTGTTTTTTGCTTATGCTTGCGTTTTCTTATATAAACTTAATTTAAAATTAATCTTTGTAATCATAATATTTATTTTATTTATTTATTTTATATATTTAAATACATAAATACTATTTAATATAATTTTCTAATTATGTTTAACAAGTACATATTTTTTATTTTTATACGTTTTTTAATATGATTTTTTGTTTTGCTTACTTTTTGTATATGATTTCATAAAATGAACCCTGCATATTTTTCATCTCGCTTTTGTTGTTGTTTTCATTTAAATATTATTTTTATACTTTAGCTTTAAATGAATGAATTATTAACAAAAAAAACTTTGCTTATTTAAATAAATTAATATTATTAAAGAATTATTTAAAATTGATATTGTGATTAATTTTTTATCGATATTTCACCAAAGATTTGTGTAACTTCGTGGATAGAATAACGAGTATAAATTGAGATGTAATATTTGTATTTATGAGTTTTTGCTTGAAAAACATGTCGCTCATCTTGTGCTACACGGAAAGAAAAAAATTTAATAACTCAATGAAACAATTTCATTAAAATTTTTCATTGATTCATTAAATATTTTCATTGAACTATTTAAAATATTCTCATTGAATATCAACATAATTGTCTTCCATTGAATTTTTATTACATCAATTACGCATTTTAAGAACTCTTGAAATTTTTGTAATTCTGAAATGAAACCTTTTTCTCTAAATTACTTGCTAAATTAAGTTGTTCTGAGGAAGCTCACGTACTTAAAAAGAAAAATTAAATTAATAAAATTCCTTTTAAAATAATTTTCAACTAAAAAATCATTAAATTTAAAAGGAAAATAATTTCAACACTAAAATTCATATTAATTTCAAATGACTTTTTTTCTACTGCGTTTTGTGTGTCTGCATACTGACTAATATTTGTTTTACAAGTAGCTTGTCATTTTAATTATTTTTCATGTTTGATTTATGATTTAATAACTGGTTTTGGGTTTTAATTATTTATATAAATATTTAGCTAGTTAATAAATAAATTTATATAACAGGAGAACTGATTGTATTTTATAAACTAAAACTGAATGCATTTTAACTTGTTGACATTAAACAAAACGTTTTAATTAAAAAAAATTTATCAGCCCAATTCTAAATAAAAATTCCCTGGGAGTTCTCTTCCAATTCCCAGTTCCCCTATTATAATTTTCATTGGGAGATTTTTCTCTTTTCCCTTTTCCCGTATTCGAAAATGGAAAATGCTTTCTTGGGAAAAAAGTAGGTATTACGAATGGCAATATGAGAGGAGAATGTGATAAGAAATTTTGGAAATAATTTCAGCAAAACATTGTAAGGGAGCTGAGCCTAAAAATGTAAGTATTTAATATTTTTTATTAATTATTAATTAATTTTTTAAGCGTGATGCAAGCGATGAAGGGGAGATTTAGAATTTAATTGGGATGAAGGAGTGTGTGGAAAGTGTAGCGAGTACTTTGGTTCTCACAGAAATTACAGAGAACATCGCACCTGCGCTCATAGAACTGTTGGTGACTAACGATCTCCTTGAAATGAGAGTGAATAGTGACAGGGATACGCCTCAAAAGCCGCCTAAGAAAAAAATTAAAGTAAATGCGCAAACTGAATTTTACAGTTACGCCTAGTCTACCGACGTCAGTGCAGAAGATATCCACATCCCGGAAAAGATGTTGGAAGCGATGGTGGAGCAGCAACAGTCTACCAAAAAATTTTATGGCTTTATGATACAAAGAAGAATAAGAATGAGTTGAAGGAGCAAAAGCGGCACAGTTTAGTAATGGAAAAATTAAGACTGAGGGAAGTAAAAGACAAAGTTAAAAACACCGTGGACTAATAGAATTAGAAGAACTAGCACATAAATATTGAGTAAAAATTCCTGTGATATTTAATTAGAAGTTTTGTTTTTGTTTTTGTCTTAAAAATATTTTTTATGATCTCTTTGCAACCAATAAATTATGATGAAGTATGTATTTTGTTTTTTCGATGGAAAATGCTTATTTTCTTTTTTCTTAAAGGTTTCTAAAAATAATTTGTAATTTTTGCACAGCATATTGTCAAAACAAAAAAAGCAAAGTAAAACAGCTGACTTCGAACATATGAAATTCTCTCTCCCTTACCAGACTGTTTAGAATAGGGGAATTTTTATTTCTGGAAAAAAAAACTCCCAGGAAGTTATTTCCCTGAAAGTATTTAGAATTGGGCTGAATATTATTGTGTGAGAATTTAAGTAAGAAGACCCGAAAGAGATAAAAATCCCATAACAAAGATACAAATAAAGTAGAGTTCACATTTATAATCAAATCTTAAGCTTATAAACTGGCCATTTCTATTCATATATTTAGGGGAGATTTATTTTATTTTGTTTTCTATGCAAACTTCTTGGCTTAAATTAAAAAAAAAAAAAAATTATGTCCGCTCTACACAGCACTATTTTTATTGTCAACATATGTAGATGTTAACAACATTCTCCGAGTCAGGAGGGCTCAATGTTGATATTTATAATTCATAAAGCCGCGGTATTTTACAACTCTTTCTTTAATAACCATTTCGAAACAGTGTTTTTTAAGGTTATTGTATTTTTTGTAATCTAGAATATTAAAAAATATTTAAAATAAATAGAGGTGCATTTGTAAGGTCTTCTTTACTTTTTCGTTATGTTATAAGTCTTCTAACGTATTAATATCAAAAGCACTCAGCAGATTTGATAAATTGTCATATTGCGGCAAAAATTTAATAGATTAAAAATAAGGTATGAAATTTAAAGTCCACATGATTTCAAAGCAATTCTTTATGAAGCCTCTTGTTTGGTAAGATCTTACACAACTACATATACATATATTAGACAAAGCTTTAGGTAGGGGGCGTGGTCGACTTACTTTTGTTTTAATTTGTTTTAATAAAACCTTAAATAAAATCAGTTTAATACAGCAACAGCTTTTTTTGTTAACAAAAAAGAAAATGTTTTTTTTGTTTTTTATATAAAACTTAAACGTTTTACTTTTTGCAAAATGACCAATAGCAATAACAGCATAACTGGCCAAAGCTGGTATTTAATATGAAAAGCGTTTGTTAGATGGTGGCTAGCTCTGCTATACAGCTCTTCACCCTGGCCTGGTAGACCAAAGACATCATTACCACCATTTAAACTGCCACTGCTGCTTGTTTTATCTAAAATGAAATTTTTGTTTAAAAATAAAAAAAAAAACGAATTTATTAAGATTTGATTGATAATAAAACAGAAAATTTTTTTTTAAAGAATGTTGGTTTTAAGAGCAAGCGGGTGTGATAGCGAGAAAGATTGCTTATTGCTGTTTTAATGCTTTTGCCATTTAGGGAATTTGATTAATAAAAATACTTACTTTTTTCTGAGGCATGATAATTTTTATGCAAAGAATTAGAACCATAATTATTCTCCCATCTAATGGAGTCGGTTAAATAATTCCCACTGGAAGCTGTGGTGGCAGGATATGAGACTAAAAGAAAAGGGAAGAAATAAAATGTAAAAAATTAAATTTTAATTTAAAAGTTTTAAGAATATAAATTATTAATTGAATTTCAACGAATGGTATTAAAAGTCCCAGCAGTAATAAAAATGAAAAGTTTTTGTATTTAACTTTTTTTTTTTTTACAAAATCATTTCATAAAAATATTCAGGTGTGTGAAAATAAATAAATATTTCAGTGTGCATGTGAATATAAGTGTGTAAAGCGTGTGTGCATTATTATTTTTTTCTGTTATAAAATGTTGATGTTGTGATGCTTTAAAGTATCATAGATGTGTGAAGTCCAAATGAAAAAGATTCTCAAAAGAAAACAACTTTTTGCGATTCAAAAATCTATCAGTAGTAGGCTGACGGGAATGCGATCAAGCAAAGAATACTTAATGTAAAATAAATGAAATATTTCACTAATGTTATAAAAAGTTTTGTTGGATGAAAAATAATACATTTTTTCATTGAATTAATGAAAAAAAATTCACAGGATATAATTTTATATATTTGTAAGCCCTACTGGGGATGACTAATAGAGATATAGATCGACAGATGTCTGCATCTAATGTTTATTTTTGTAGTTTCTTTAACCCTTTGGCACGGTGGTATTAAAAGTATCCCACCTTTTTGATGAAATATTGGTATAGCAGCACGCTTACTTCTTATTTAAAATAGTTGGCAGTACCATTAGCAATTGTTTAAAATATATTCGATTGCGTTGGCAAGGTTTATTTTCATATTACAGGCTTATCAAGTGTTTGTATATGCTCACTATATTTTAATTAATGTTGAACCGAACATACCTACTTATATGCCTACTTTTTAAACAAAATAATTAAAAATGGTTTTTTAATCAATTTTTCAAAATTTAATTTCTGAAATTTTGTTCAAATTCTCTTTATACTTAAAGGCTGCTTATAATATTGAACTGAAAATCTCAATTTTTGCGGCTATTTTTTAATATAATAATTGAAGATGGTATTTCAAGGATTAAAATTTTTAAGTTTTCAGAATACAGTCATGGACGAATATTAATCCGCTGCTTATTTACATAAAAAATATCTAATTTAAACGGCTAGCTTATTAATCTTTAGATCGTATTATAAAAATTTATTTATTTATTATTAAAGCGAAATATTATTTTAAACATAAAAACCTTAATAAACTTGACGTTTCAGTAAAAAAAAAAATAAGCAGATGACAAATATTGATATAAAAATTTTCGTCGAATATCTAAATAAATAATTAATTTGAATTTAAAAAACTAAAATTAACGAATTTTTATAGAAAACCTTTTGTGAGAACCTTGTTTTTAAAAGCAATAAAATGTCTGCAGGCACTCAATTTTTGAATTCACAAAAAATGAAAAGTGACTGATACACACATCAAATTTTAACATCAATCATGCATTTGTGCGTGTGTGTGTGTTTTTTTTTTTAAATTGATACATGGTATGAGAATTTGATGAAAATCAAAACTAGTTTGATTTTTGGATACGCACACAAATGCATAATTTGATGTCCAAATTTGATGTGTCTATCAGCCACTAAATTCTAAGAAAGATATCCAATAAGAATGCAAAAAAATATAATTTAATTTAAATTTGTAAACATTTTTTAAATCAAACATATTTAATTAAATATACAATATCAAATAAAAGACTTCAAAAATTAAAAAATTCTCCATAATACCGGACTCAACTGCGTAGAGCGCACGGCTAAAAAACAGGAGGTGGCTAGTTGAACTCATTTTGTAAACTTTTTAATAAAATATACATTTTTTATTGAGTTTTAAACTTTAGTATTCATGGTTATTTATTATTATAAAAAATTGTATTTCTCTGTTTAGCATAGTATGACCTTCAGTTGAATTAAATTAGTTTTAAGTTAGTTTAATTAAGTCAATTAATTAAATCGTGGCAGTCAATACAATAATTTACGAAGGGCCTTCTGTATCATGAAGTAAAAGGTTAAAGGGGTTATGTTGTACCCAAAAAACAAAGTTCTTATTAAAAAAATCGTTTTATGTTTTCGTAAGCAAAATGTTATTTATGCTACCAGCTCTTTGTATGAATTTAAATATTAAAATAGTTATGGATATTGTGAAAATATTTTGAAATTATTGAATAAATATTTGTTTAGTAATTTCTCTCTTTCTAGCTATCTGAAACACACACAAATGTGCCTGACTTTATGTGGCTTGGTAATTTAAAAGTGTCTGGGATGGGATGGTGCATTTATGTATGTTCACGGAAGTGCGTTTTTCGTCTGATATGATATTGATATTTTGTAGCTTTGAGTATATTTAATTGAAGACAATCCCAGCTTAAAAATCAATTTATTCATATGGAAAAAGTGTATGTGCGTATGCAAGCAAAGCATTTGTTTGAATAATTTTTTTATAAAATTATAATAAATTTTAAGCCCTTGATGAACATAACAAATGGCTTAAAATTTACATCTAAATTTAAAAAAAAAAACATATTAAATTGGGGATAAATAGCTTTTATTTATACAGAACATTTTCTAGAGCCTAAATAAAAAAAATGTTTGGCTTAAAAATTTTTTTTTTTCCGATTGAACTTACTTTTTTTACTGATTTAAATAATTTTTAAATTTTTTTATATACACTGAAGAACCTAATAACCGTTTTTATTTTGCAAAACTCAATTAAGTGGTATTCATCACATATTCACATGTACAATAGACAATAAATGACAAAAACTAACTTGAAAATAACCCCGAAAGTTGTATATTTTTTGTTATTTAACAATTCAATTTCATAAAATGTATGATTGAACGTTTGTACATAAATTTGTGTTCTGCTTGTTTGTTTTCTTTCTATGATGCTGATGCTGTTGTATTCAATAGAAATCGATAATGTCTTAATTGGACACCTTTTATTAAATGTTCAGCCAGCCAGCCAGCCAGTGTCTAGCAAGGACCAAAAAAAGGAAACTTAAGGTGGCTGATTTAGTTAAACATTTAAAAAGTTTTTACCCCAATTTGGTTTCATGAAAATATATTTATGTTTTTAAGATTTTAAAGTTTAAAGAAATTTATATGCTAGACATTCGTCGTTTTGCCAAAAGAACAACTTTTTTTTAAATGTCAAAAATTAACCAAAAAGTTTTAACTCTACTTCAAAAGCAAGCCCTCGTTTGTACAGCTTTTCAAATAATCATGTATACCTTTGGCTAGATTAGAGTATTTTTTTTTTTTTTTTTTTTTTTTTTGGAAAAGTCACGTGCTCATTCACCAGCTATTAAGACAGAACAGAAATAACCCCTTGCTGTTATTCATCCCTCTTTTAAATTGTGAACTCAAATCGTGGCCAAATCAGCAAAAAGAAACGGCAAAAACACAAACTTTGCAAACATGGACTACAAAAACAGAAAAACAAACCAAAAATTTGGAACAAAATATTAATCAAGAAGTTTTTCTGTTTTAGTTTTTTTTTATTTGTACAAATAAATCGACATGTACTCGTATGATTGAGTATGAAAAAAAAAAGTAATTAAAATGGTACACGGTACTGTCTTTTAAATTTTATGAATTTTAGCTATAATATTTCATAAAAATAGAAATTTACGTAAAGGCAGCAATCTCCTACGGTATTGCAACAACAGGGCAGTTCGGCGTCCCGATGACTTCTTCGGGGACATTTGAACGAAGAGCTTGTTCAGCACATGTGGTTACGTTGATAATACCCTAGTCTACTTTAATTCTTTTGCTATACTTTAATCTCCGCTGCCGTACTCTACTTTCAATACTTTACTCTAGTCTGTTATACTCTTTTGTTCTTAATTAAACTCCCCTAGTCTATCCATAATACTGTTCCCTACTTTATTTTACTTTTCTCTATATCAATGTTATGTACTCTAGCTAAGTCTATTCTATTTCGATATAATTTACTTTAGCCTACTCCATTCGGTCTTACTCCACTTTAGTTTACGCCACAGTTTGCCGCACTATACTATATCTATACTCTACTCTAATCTCTATAAATATACTTTTTCTACTCTATCTACACTACCCTGAAATACTTTTCCTAGCCCAGCGTTTCCACATGCAAGTGCAAGTTTGCAAAACTCCATATACTCAAACTTTTTCACTAACACAGTCACATTTTTTGAACTGGCAATGAAATTCTCTTACAAGTAAATTTTTGACACTTGCAGCAGGTAAATTGACAAATGAGAAACAGTGCTATGAGATTTAAATTAATTTAATAGGCCTTGGGAAAATAAAAGTTACTTTCGTAATTGATATTGAGCATATTTAACAAAATTAAGAAATAAAAAAGAACACAATGACACAGCAACATATTTAAAACTTAAATTTAAATATCAATTTCATATTTTTTACTTAAAAAAATACTAACAACAAGGTGTTGACAATACGGCAACACTTTGTTCACATATTTTTTCTCTCTCTACTAATGCCGCAGACATTAGGTCTGTTCAGTAACTAAAAATTGTTACAAATTTGTAACAATTGTTACTGGAAAGTGTTCATTAACTCAAAAAATTTGCAAGGAAAGAGCGTCAAAAGAGAGGAAAAAATTGAGAGACAAGAAAATTCTTGCAAAATTTTTAATGGTAAAATTTTTACTTGCAAAAATTATTTAAACAGCTGTTTTGTGTTTATGTTTACAAATCAAGTTTTCTAAACAAAAATATTTTGTAAAATTTAAAAAATTTTAAGTAAATATAAACTTTTAAGACTATAGAAAGTGTTAAAACAATAAGAAATCAATTTTAGTTTAACTTAGGATTAACAGCAGTTGAACTAAGTAAGACAGAATCTGGTACATCAAGGTTAGAAGATGTTGCATGTATATGTATTCAAATATTACAATACTACTTCGACTTGCAAGTTTTGACAGGTAAAGTGTTCACTTACTTTTTAGCATTTTTGAGAGCTATTTTGCAAAATTTCTTTTTACTCTCTCGTTGCTAGTTTTTGCTAGTAAAGTAAATGAACACACCTATTTTTTCACTAGAAGTGAAGCCGTTGCCGATATTTTAAAAATTAACTTGCACTGTTCTGTGTAGACACTTATGCATTAAACACATTCGAGACAGCAGGATATAGACTACACGACTACGAAAGATATTGGCTACAAATGTCGATGTGTAGCTAGCTACTTAATTATTTTAGAAGCGCTAGCAGCAATTGTTTAGGTTATAGAATGATATACTTCAGTGGTGCCACGTTCAACTTTTTAAAATGTGTGAAAATAAAATTATTTCTTCAAACTCACAAAAAAGAAAATAAACATCCATTCATTTGTGTATATAAATATACTTATAACGCGTAATAGTGTAAAAACAATTCTATTCATTTCTTGAACACCTCTTGATTGCCAAATAATAGTGTTTTTACACTAGAGCACATTTAACATCTACCATCTATTCGGCGAGATGACAACATCTTCCCATATAAAATGCATGTAGAAAAAATCAACATCTTCCAACATCTTTACAAGATGTTCCTATCTCATTTTGTTTCACTCAACATCTTTCGATAATTTTCGTGCCATCACTAGAAAAATGGCAATATTTTCGATTTTAGTGGCATCACTTATAAAGTAACATTTATTTACATAAAATAAGTACGTACACATATTAAACAAAATAAAAATTCAAATTTTGAAGCCTAATGGATTTGATCTTGCAAAGCAACAATAATGAATGATTTTTCTAAATTTATTTTAAGATATTTTTTGTTTTCGAAAATTATGCGTCTTCTTTTTGATGGATGTTGGTAGTGTAAACAACTTTTTTTCATTTTCAACATCTTCCACGCATTCCTCTAAGATGTGCTCAGTGTAAAAACACTATAAAATGAAATACTTTCAAACGCTCATTATTTATTATACTGGCAGCACTAAATTGTTCATTACCGCCGACAAAAAGAAATTAGCCTGAGTTAGTGTTAGCTACAACAATGGCAGTGTAGCCATGTAGCCGTTCTGTCTTGAAAATAATTATTGCAATATAAACGCTTGTATTCTATTTTTGACAGGTTGTAGTCGGTAGCCTGTTGTCTCGAATGTGTTTAATGCATCATTCAATTTATAAGACTTTCGGCTTTTTTCGTAGTTTATACTTGCATGTTTGAACGTAGAGTTATGAATAAGCTGATGCCGTAGAGTAGAGCTTTATTAATTTTATGTACTCTACTTTATTCTTCTGCATTCCACTGTACTCTATTCTAGAGTTGCTCTCTTTTTTACTTTACTCTAAACTAATCTGGTTAACTTTACCTTGTACCACGAGTTTCTTTACTTTATTTCTCAATTCTACTGCTCTATTTCCCTCATTTCAATGTAACATCTTTAACGGATAATGCGTTTCGTTAAAGTAAAGACTTCTTAATTTCTATAATATTGAATATAAACACAAGTTCATCCTGAATATTACGAAAGCAACTTAATTTTTCTCAGAGAAAAAAAATCAAAACACACAAACTTTTAAACAGAATAAAAAGTACGCTGCTGCAAAAGTTAATATCACGTAACATTATGTAATTACGTGACCATCTTAAGTTTCTTGCAAACTTAAATAAGAAACACACAAACCGCACAGAAGAAAGAAAGAAATCACAATTGCAACTTAAAGACCAAGCAAAGCATTCTTTAAGAATGAATTCCAAGAGTCATTGGCTGACTTGTCTTATCGTGGTAAATAACTGTGATTTGTTTGCACAATGCAAGAAAGGTTAAAGTTGTTGTTTTTGGAAAACAGTAAACGTACAACACTGTTTTTGAAAACAAAAAAGAGTTGGAAATACTAACGATAAGGAAACTTAATAATAAAAAATTAAAACTTAGGCAAACGTATTTGATAAACAAGAAACTAGACGTCCAGCAAGTCCAAAGAAGGGAAAAGCGGCTTAAAATCTTAAGCCTTATGCCTATGGTTGCTATTGAAATAAATTAATAAAGACTTAAGTAGAAATTATTTATGAGAATGTTTTGTTTAAAAAATATTTGTGTCAATAGGTTCGTAGGAGAACCCAATAAATAGTAATAATTTTTACTCGAGTTCGTTTACACAAACTTTATTACATGAAAGCAACTTTTGAGAGGAAACTGTCAGTTTATCCTCATTTGTACTCGTATTGAGCAAATTTTTGTTTGTAAAATTCAGTAAGATGAAAAATCATGTGATTAAAAACTTAAACAACAAATGATACTTGATAAATGAATTACATTTTAATAACAATTAAAAAAAACTGAAATTAAAAAACACGAGGATACTTATTATTGAGTTTTTAGTGTGTTATATCAAATTTTCTTTTTATATTTTCTATATCTTCACTTTAGTTTCAGTTTTCGAACGTTGATTACTAATTTTCCGATCGGGTACTTTTTTGTTTAAAAGCTTTCTTGAGACCAAAATTTTTTGAAATTTATTCAGTTACTAAACTCTACTAAGAAAATACTCTACTTTAATTTTCTTTAAAATAATTAAATTAAATGTCATAGAATAATTGTTGAGAACAAAGCGAATTCGAATTTTTTTATTTGCAAAAAAAAATTTTTTTTTGATTATTCCAAAAGCGCACAAAACAATAAATTTTTTATTGAAATACATGAACCCAATTTAAAAAACATTTATCTCTGATGCCAAAAAAAAAAGAAAAAACAGCGATAACGCCATAATAAAAGCAAGAGGGTTTTTAAGCCATAAAAATAAAAGTATCTTGCTAACAAAGTCATAAAGTATTCCCATCCATGTGCAGAATAGCGGCAAGAGTACGTGTTTGTGTGTGTATGCACTTGAATATGTTTCTTATCTGTGTATAACTGGATGTATGTTTATGCATACGTGTGCGTGGTTCCAATTTAAAAATGTGCTTGGCTACATTGACAATAACCTAAAGGATTTTCGTAATAGATAGAAAATTAAAAAATTTTTTTTTTGATAAACAAAAATTCAAAATCTAAATAAAACAACAGACAAGCTTGGTAGTAGTCAATTAATATTTTAGTACCCCGCAGTTTGCTTAGAAATTAGTACACTGAAAGAATTCTGTTCATATATCTAATGAATTTTTTCATCAATTCAATGAAAAAATTCATTAATTTCATTACATCAATGAAAACTTTCATAAAATATATGAAATGTGTTCATTATACATATGAATTTTAAAAATGTCTTTCAACTTTCAACAACAAAATGTCGCGATTCAACCCCCGGTTAGGGACAAAAAAAATTTTTTTTATTCAAATTTATTGAACGCACCATACTCATTTTGATAAATTTACTTTTTGTTTGAATTATTTTTTATTGAACTCTGCCAGGATTCGAACTTGGGACACATGCAATTAAGAAGCTTTAACTCCCCACTCAACCACTTCAGCCACGAAGTTCAGTTGAATTTTAATGATAAACTTTTTGTTTTATAGTTATTTTATTTATAGAGTTGCGACGGAAACTGTGAAATCTAATGAAACTTCTTCATTCTCACAATGAAATTATGAAATAATTAATGAAATATTTCATTAGGTTAATGAAATATTTTTAATGAAATCGTTTCATTGGATTTATGAATCATAATTCTTTCAGTGTAGTCATCCGACAGAAGTATATGACTAAAACTATAATTTAAGTCATAAAATTATGGTAAATAAGTTTGTCTTTTTTTAACAAAAATTCCCTTCTTTGTTGTTTTCTTGAAGTTTGCAGATAAATAGGCAACGAAAAGAAGGTTAGCTTATCATAGAATTATAATTAAGAACGGGAACGAGTCACCTGGTCACGGCCGCAATAGACTTAAATATTGTAACTTTTCTTTACTGTTACAAGTCCTCCCTAAGTCTAGTATTCATGAAGAATTTAAAGACGTTTGCATTTGTTTCATTTTGTGTTTTTCAGAGTAAAACAAATAATACAAATAATAAGTACAGAAAACATTTGCTCTGATTTAGTAAAAACCCTACCAGAAACACGTACTCATATCTCTCACTAATACTTTTATGTTGACATTCATTTGATACATGTGTAAAAGTGAGATACAAAATCACACGTACACAAAGTATCTATCACCTTTTACACAATAGAAACTTTCTTCTACGCTGTGATAGATATTTCTATCAACACTGCCAATCAATTGAGTGTCACAGTTCTGGTAGGGATACAGTACCGATTACTGAAACGTAGTCAGCCAGAAAACAAGCGAATGAAAATAAAAACAAGCTAAATTCAACATTGCCGAAGTACACATATATATAAACACGACTATCTGGTTTCTTGTTGTTATTGTCCTTCCAGCCACTCCCTTATCTCGAGGTTAGTACAGCTCAGTCAGTCCGTCGAATGGTTCTGGGCCAATAAAGTCACCAGCCGTACCTTTGCCTATATATCCTTTATAACCTGACATAATAGCTTATCGTAAATTTGAATATAAAAAACCCACTAATAATAAGGCTGACTTTTTCATGAACAATTAAATTATATAGAAAGGATTTAATGTTTTGCTAAGTTTTTGTATTAACTAAACCAGATTGCAATATTTGGTATTTATTTCTTTCTAAGAATAAATATTTAAAAATATAAAGTTGTAACGTGACCGTTACAAACGAGCCACTAGACCCTATAAACTGACGTATAATAAGTAGCACACGCATATATCTACTCACGGTTATATTCAACACCACCGTCGCAACCAAGTTACCAAACCATAATAGACCAACGCACAAGCAGAAGCGTACTTGTGTGCTTGGTGCTAAAACACAACATCAGTGTGTTACAATTCTCAGACGGTCAATGTAAGAATTTGTATAAGTAGACAAGGTTTGGTAAAGAAACGGGGGAACAATTACCGACGTTGTACGAATTATAGTTACAAGCAAGCTACTTGAACTATGGTAGGAAGTTGATATTGGCGATTGTTCCCGTACTTAGCCGAGTGTAAGGTCTCTGGAAATTACCTACATTCGTTTTGAATTTTGATTCTAATTTTATAATTGTAGTTAGCCGAACACACACTGTGTTTGTAACACAACTAAACAAATGCAGGGTTCAGAGCGATTCATTTGCTAGGAACCCTTTAACCTAAACATTACTTCCATAGCACGGCCAAACCGAGTGCTTCGACTGAACAGTACACGAAGGAAGTGGGAGTCACGAAGGGTCTCAGCATATAGAGTTGGTCCGCCGTGTGAGCGAGGAGTTAAATCCTGAGCGACTGTATTTAATCCTCATTATACCAATATATTAGATCTTAAGTTACTCTGCGTTAATAAAATTATACTATGTTAACACGGATACATCTGCGTGTTTTAATTCAAAAGGAAGCAGACCTTTAATAAGGCCCCTGGGTTGACTGAGCCATACTCCAGCTGGAAAAGTAAACTGCGTTACAAAGTTAAATGGCAGATTTGATAAAAGATCTTATCAAATTGTATTTATTTAAATTTTATAAAAAAAAAAAATAACTGGCAATACATAGGCACACACACGCATACACGTATTTCAAACAAAAGCTATTTATGATAAATAAAAACACGTGTCGTTACACAACGATAAATTAACATAAACTTTGAACATACGTTTCTTGACATTTTAGTGTGGAAAAAGTTGTCTTTGGCTTGGGGCAAGAACGTAAATGTTAAATGAGAAAAGTGCGTGAGCTAATATTTTTATAAAGACTTTCTATGGTTTATTTCTTTTATTGTTTTTATTTAAAAAAATGATTTATGCCATGTAACACCAACATAAAATCGTTAATTAAAGTAATAAAGTATTTTCTTTACGATTTCTGTGTGCATTCCGCACAATCACAAATTCAGTTCTGATAATCAAATTTCCAGAATTCCATAGCACAGTCCAAAATTTACTTCTCTTAAAAATATTTCGAGTTGTAACACCGATTTTCTATTATCAAAATTAAAAAATTAATAATTTTTGATTGATAGAAAATTTAGCTTTTACAAGAGAAGTGTTTTTCTCAGTGTATGAATGAAATGATTTCAATAAATTCATGAAAATGCTGAACTTCTAGACCCAAAACTTTCCTATCTGTCACTTGAAGACGCGCTCATTGGCTAACACACAACTTTATACGAGAAAAGTTACATTAAATTGTTTTTTCTGCGATTATTTAGTATAAAATTCTTATTTTTTTGTTTGTTTTACAAGTGACTAATTTAGTTTTCAATATTAACATTCCAATAAAATTATTATTTTGCATTTATACTCGTCAACACTGAAAAATTGTCCAGAGTCTTTGTAGTCGTTTTAGATTAATTAAAGTGTGCTGAATACGACAACAAAATACCGTAAAATATTATAACGTGGACATTTGTTTCGCTGCGTTATTTATTAACCTAGACAGCAAAAAATATATAGCCTACAGTTATACTCCTTCCTTTTTACTTTCTATTATTTTCTGTTTAATATTAAAATAATAATTTATTTACCGAGATCTGTTATCTGCCATAAAAAATTAAACAAATAAACACTTTGAGTAAGAGAGAAGAGTGTGACCATTTCAAAATTATTATTTACAAATATTAAAATGACTAGATCCTGGTTAGATAAACCACAAACTTTGAAAAGGAAGCGAAAAAACATTTTTTTACCAAGTAATTGAACTTAATTTAAAATTTTCTTGGTCACACTATTAATAAAGCCCCCGCTTAAAATAGTTAAGCAATAGATTAAATGTCTACCGCTGCTGCAGTTCAAACTTAAGCATCATTCCGAAAACAATAAAATCATTTAAGGGAGTACTCGTAATCAAAACACACTTGCATGCTCACAAAACACAGTAATGGAAGTTCTTTGTGTTGTTAAAGAAAATTTGCTTAAGGCATCAACAACAAGAGTAACAATAATAAAGAATACAAGTAGTAAAACTAAGCCTTAAAAAAGGGAGAAGAGAAGAAGATTTATTAGCAACAGTAAAAGCAATAAATGAAAGCACTACATTCTACAGAGGGTCAATGCGAACTCACGCCGTAAATACAATTCTGACGAAGAACACATTATGTGGTAGCGATTATTCAGTAAAATTTCCTATAAAAAACCATTGCGTTAGCAATGACTTTAAGTCATGCGTTTTTCAATATTTAATTATTTATTATTGGATATTAGAAATTAATTTTAAGATTAAATTTTTTAGGTCTAGGATAGGTTATCGTGCAACCCACCAATCTACAGGACAGCCTAAAATTTATTTCACTTCGCAAAACAACAGCTTAGTTAGATATTAATACATATATCTAGATGTATCAAGTTATAGAACTAAAAGGTTAACGAATATTCTTATTCTAGCTAATTCTAGAACACTTAAAACTAACATGAAAAATTATTTGTGTAATGCTTGTGTGTGAGCTATAAAGTAAAATGTGTAGTATTTATATCTGGATTAGTGTATAGGTGTCATATTAGTTTCAAGTACTGTACAATAAGCTACAGGGTGGGCCAAAAGAAACCAAAGGGTGTAAAAGTTTAATAACTTTTTTGTTTATTAATTTTTTTTTATTTTTTCTTTCAGATTATATAGACAACACTTGGAGAATTTATAATGGAGAGGTTCACAACTGAACAGAGAACCAGAACAATAGAATTTTATTATTTAAACCAGAGATCAATTATTTTAACGCAAAGAGCATATCGTCGACATTTTAACGTCAGAATTTCGCCTTCTGAAGCGATGCTTCGTTGCTTAGGTAATCGTCATCACCAACATGGTAGCGTAAGAGATTTGCCTCGAACCGGTAGACCACGTTGAAGTCGCACTGCGGAAAATATTGAACGAGTACAGCAAAGTGTTAACGAAGCACCAGAAACATCTGGCAGAAGGCGTTCTGCTCAGCTAGAAATGTCTCGTACGTCACTACGGCGCATTTAAAAAAAAAGATTTACAGTTATACCCATATAAGGTGCAATTGGTCCAAGAATTAAAACCCGCAGATCATCGGCAACGTCTAAATTTTGCAGTTAAATTTCAAGAGTTGGCCAGAAATGAAATCAACTTTATTGAAAATTTGATTATGAGTGATGAAGCTCATTTTCATTTGAATGGCTTTGTTAACAAGCAGAACTGTAGGTTCTGGGGTTCTCAAAATCCAAGAGCCATTCATCAACGCCAATTGCGAATGGTGTGGGATCACATCTGAAAATGTCATTGGGCCCTACTTCTTCGAGAATGAAGATGGAAGTGCTGTAACCGTAAATGGAGAGCGGTATCGTTTTATGATAGAAATTTTTTTACGTCCTGCTCTTGAAAACAGACCTGGTATGTGGTTTCAGCAAGATGGAGCCACTGCCCATACTGCCCGAGACACAATGGCACTTTTAAGTCAAATTTTTGGAGAGCGAATAATTTCTCGACATTCGGAAATTATTTGGCCAGCGCGATCGCCAGATTTGACAGCACCCGACTATTTTCTTTGGGGTTTCTTGAAGGAGCGAGTGTATGTGAACAAGCCAGAGACAACCCTTGAACTCAAGGCAAACATTGTTGCAGAAATTCGAACGCTACAGCCACAAGTTTTGAAAGATGTTATGGAAAATGCTCTAAAAAGAGCCTATCAGTGCGAAGCTGAAAACGGTGGTCATTTAAGAGACATCATTTTTCATACTTAGTGTAAAAAAATTTCCATTTTGTATATTATATTATAATCTGAAAGAAAAAATAAAAAAAATTAATAAACAAAAAAGTTATTAAACTTTTACACCCCTTGGTTTCTTTTGGCCCACCCTGTAGAATTAAAAATGATCATTACAGTTTTGTTTTATCCAGGTGGTTCTGGGCTGAGCTGAAATGGTATATAAAACTAGTGACATTGCCAAAGCAGATCAGTTTTTGTTGAAACTTTAAACAGTAAACAATTTATGTCACAAACAACAAAGTGTCTTTGAGACGGTTATAATAAAACTCTGTGTCTATAATACTTAAGGGTGAGAAACTGAACTTCTTGTGTTTTATTTTACAAAAACGAACCTTACAAAACCAAACGTTTTTATGAGAGTGTAAAAACGTAAAACTATTGAAGAAAAAAATAAGAAAGTTGCAAACAAAATAGTAAAAAAAATCATTTTCCTTTTATTATGGGAGATAACAGACATACTCGTACGCTAAGGAAATTTTGCATAATCATTTATGAATTTATTTATATCCCTGACACAAAATTAATTTTCTGTTTGTTTGTGAGCTCCGCAAAATATTGTTTTTCAACGGTTTTTTTTCTGAAATTCATTGTATATAATCTCCACAATCTAAGATTGGTCGACGTGTACTTTTGTACTGCCCACGATCACTTGAACACCCACATCTATTGATGATTTAAATTCTATTTTTCAATGGATTTCTCCAAAATTTAGTATAAAGGCTGCTTTTATTCAAAGAATTCGAGGTCATAATGCAAAAAACCAGGCGAGAGAGGGTAAATAATTGAAAAAAATATTGACTAACAATTTAATTAAAAACTATCATACTAGTTAATTATTTATTGAAATATTGAGTTGGTAGTAATTTTTGTTTGTTTCCAGGCTATTCAATTTTTATATAAATATTTAAAATAAAATTCAATTTCGTTTAAGTTTTGCTTTAGTTCAAAACGGAATTTTGCGATTCTAATTGAAGACCGTCAGGCCAAAACGTCAGCCAACATCGCCTCAATTGTGTTTATGTTACTTTCTGTTTCAACTTTACATACCACTTGTATATTTTTTTAGTCCTTTACTAAAGAGCTGGACAGTAATACTCCTTGGATTGGGTGATTTGTACTAACATGGCAAATTCTAGTAGTACAACTTGCATTGGATGCCTTAGAGAGGCAGTCAGTTAATAAATAATTAAGCTTGTTTACATCTGTGTGTATGCGATGCCGTTAAAGCGTGTACGATATATTTTTTTTTTATTTTTGTTTTATTTTCTATTATGATTACTTTCAGTTGTAAATCACCTGGTCAGACTACCACGACAACAGTGTTTAAAAAAATGGATTTGTGTAGTGTAGTGTGACTGACGACTACTGTATTTTGCTTAACACAGTTTTAATAGTTGGAATAACTCAAAGAGACAAAGTTGCACAAAAGGGTTTTTATACAAGCGACTATTTATGCCTTTTTGAATTTAAATGCAATTGAAGAAAGTGTTGCTTGTTGGAAATACGGATTCTGTTTGACTTTTTCAGAGGTTTTTAATTAAATATTGAATGAACTTTTTTTTATCGTTCAAAAAAAAATTCGTGTAAAAAAGAAAATTAATAAAAAATTCTTGTAGAGCTAATTTAGCAATTATATTATACATAAAAAATTAAATTAAATATGTAAAAAAGAAATATCACCAGAATACTTTTGTTCATCGTCTTGTGAAATTATTTCTGAATTATCATCTGTAAATTGCATAAAAATCGTGTAAAAAGAAAATTGTTTTTTCTTTTTAAATCGAGTTAAATCAAATTCGTGTAAAAAGGGAATTAGGTGTATATCACTCTCAATGTGACTTTCTGAACGTGTCAGCCTGAATGTGTCAATTTGAAGGCCATTATTACAACTTGCCAACAAGGTTTCAAATAGTAATAGTTCACTTTAGTTATAATGAAGAATAATGTGACCTTTAACTTAATCGAAAATATATTTTAAAGTTCATGTCAAAAGTTAAAGACAACATAATACTGCTCTTAACTTATCATACACTTTTCGTTAAAGTCTACTTATAATAACGAAACACATATCTGTCCGATAACATCTGCTGTTTGTTATTGCTTATTTGTAATATTGATTAAGCCTGTTTTAGCGAAATGTCTTAAAACAAAAAAACAGGCCTTCACACTACATTTGAGTTGTTTTAGGTCAGCTGATCTGAATTAGCTAAAAACCTTACGAAGCTCCAAACATTAATACTAAAATTTCAAATAATAAGTCTCTAAATATTAAATTAAAATTTTGTTTTATCAAAAAAAAAGTTTTGACGTGCTCAGATTCAAAAGCAACCTTGTTATTTAAGTGTTTTTGGAAGTGTTTTTATTAAAAACTCGCCGCTTGAGATGCTTATTAAAACATTTAAATGTAAAGTAAAACCTGGAATGAGCCGTAAAACACGCTCAAAAACCTAGATGTGAACATGGTATAAATGTGTGTTAAGCGGCTGATACACACGTCAAATTTCACCATCAATCAGTGGATTTATGTGCTTTTTTTAAATGGAAGTCCCGTGTATACATTGTGCGTGAATTTGTCGAAACTAGCTTGATTTTTGTGACATGCACACAAATGCATTGATTGATGTTGAAATTTGATGTGTTTATGCTCCGTTTTAGTCATTGTGTCTCCCAATTGGCCAAACGATCTAAGACGACTTCAAATACGCCAATGTTGCAAACAAAAAGAGAAAATAAAAATATTTAAATGCTGATGATAATTATTAATTTTACATGCACATTCATTTGCTCGTGAGTAGAATTAAATTTGTTTTATTTCTTTTTGCTGGTATTTGTGGTAAAATTAAAAAACTTTTTCAAACATGAAAAAAGCAAAAGAAAAACAAGTTAGCAGATTTAGTAAATTGCATTTAAAATACAATTACGGAATCCATTAAAAACAACATGTTGCACACACACACACTCAAACACACCCAAACAAGCTAAATCCTGTCTGCGCTGATAAAAGCACATACTGACAATCAAACGAATATAGGAAATACAAAAAAAAAGACAGACATCCAGACAGACAGACAAGCAAACAAAGTGATATGAAGTTGAAAATTCAATTTTTTTTTGTGGGAATTGTAATGCAAGTACAAGAACATCATCATCATATTTTTATTAAATGGTTTTTGTTATGATTATCCTTGCATAGGCAACGAAAAATTATTTGCCTAAGTTACAACAATAAATTTTAAATTTTACGAACAAGAGCATATTAAAAAGGCAGTTGTAAAGAGCCTTCAACAGCAGTAGTCATTAAACCATGAATTGTAAGATAAGCTTCACACAGGATTTTTTTAATGCTACATTTGAGTAGGATGGACGAAAAATTCGTCTGCTTTAGTATACGTTATTTATTTCCTTTTATTGACCTTGAAGATTGTGTACACTAATTTCATTAAATTATCTTCTTTATGTAACAGATAGTTCGCTTAATGAATTGCCGCATAATTAATTTACCCATGTACTTGAGGCAAAATAAGACAAACTGAAATTCTCTAATTGAGAGCAGTATGACAGTTCGTTTGACAAGTAATGCTTTCTGAAGTTCTAGTTTTACTTTATTAATTAAATATTTAGAATAAGAAAATTTTTGTGGCATGAAATTCAATTGCGGAGGTATAGGAAATTATCGCAAACAAAATATTTTGTTTTCATTCTGTTTTAATTTTAAGTAACCCTTTATTACCCCTTAAGTGTTTATTTGATGCAATTACATGAATTCGTGTGTGTGTCTGTGCGTGTGCTTGGAGTTGTAATATGCCTGTATATGCTCTTTTGTATGCAACTGCTCAATTTAATTATTTATGACAACAATTTCATGAATTTCATTAAAATCCCCAAAAAGCAACCGACATGTGGAAATAATTTTTCCATGTATTTTTGTATACCTACTCGTACATTTCCCTTAAGGCGTGTGTGCTTTTTTTATGAGCGTGTGTGTTTGTTTATTCATAAACTTCAATACATATGTTTTTACTGTGCTGTCTGAGATCCTTATGCCTTTAACTATCATCATATTCTACTACTCTACAACAGCTATTACCACAGCTTCAGCTTTACAAATGCATTTTTATTCCATTAATTTATTTGTCAGTGTGTCTAGTTGTTTATATTTGTAGGTATGATTGTTTAGGAAGATGTGTGTGTGTGTGTGTATGTCTGTGCACTGTTGTACACGCCTCTGTATTTGTTGTTTGGCCATTTTTGTTTGCTTTGAAGTTAAACATGGAAAACTAGGTGTTGTTGTTATTATTTGCTGCTTCTTCTTCCTTTATTGTTGTTAATATTTTAACTCTTCAAAAATTTCATTTCTTTTTTTTGTAGTTTGTATTCAATTTGAACAGCTTTATTGCTCATTGCCATTAAACGTCATTTTGTGAATTGTATGAAATTCATCACATACATTAAAAAGATGAATTACATACAAACAAACAAAGCTACAATCATCCTCATCATCATATTTTTAAATATATTTTATATCGTATTGTTATTTTCAATAAAATGTATTTTCATTTTCATTTAAATTCTTTTATTTGCCTCGACAAGAAAAGACAAGCATTTTGAGAAGCGAAAATTTAACATTCAACATCCATCGTTGTGGTAAAAAATGCGGTGTATGAGTATGATATCAAGCTTTTATGGTTGGACCAGATTTTATTAATATTAATAGGCATGCAATTTTCTTCTCATGCATTTTATACAACCACAATTTAAATTGATATTTATAGCTGGGTGTTTTCATACACTCGAAAAATTAAAAAAAAAAAAAAGGAAATAGTTTAATATTACAAACATTAATATTCATTGCTTAACATTTTCATTATGAAGATGAGTTTATAAGAAGAAATTTTAATGGGCAATTTTACAGGAATATTCGACTGTCTAATGTAAACAAACACCTTACGAAATTCAATGTTAATCGCATAAAAACTTAAAAAAAATTTGACAAATTTGTTAAAAAAAAACTGTCATACATCGCTTTTAAGGACACAGTGTGCGAACACAGTTTTTGACAATTTTTTTTTTAATTTTGTTTGACTTCAAGTTAAAAATTAAATAAATATGGAACTAAAAATATTAATTTTAGTAACTGACAGCCAGGAGCTAGAAAAGAAATAAGCTATATTTAAAAAAAAAAAAAAAAAAAAAAAAAAAAAAACGCTGGAAAAGGCCAAAAAAAAAAAAATAAGCTAAAAAAAGTTAAAAAGCTAAAGCTCAAAATTAAAATTTTCCTATTACATTAAGAATCTTTATTATAATTTTTATAAAAAAAATTTACAAAAAAACCTGCAACATCAAAAACTAAAGAAAATTAGGTCGTTTTCTGCACGGTTTTAAATGTTTATAAGCGAATACAATTATTTTTCAAGTTTAATTTTAAAAATAATATTAAAAATTTCCCTAAATAACAAGTTATTTTTTGATTTTTAATGCGATTTCTAATCTGATATTTCGCTTGCTTTATCGTACTCAAAAGTGAGCAACCTCAGCATTACTAAACGGTAGTACTAGATAACTAAATACTAAATGGAATAATTAATTAAACAATTAGGAATAAAGTAAATTTTTATTTTACAAGTTAGAAGCAAAATACTTTTCTTTACTTATGAAATTACCTTCGTTCGACCAATATTTGTATTGAAAACAAAAACAAATTTTGGTACATTGTTTTCGCTTTTATTACAAATGTGCTTTGCTTTCATTCGCTGTGGTTTTCTTGTGACATCGCTGATCAGGCCATTACTGAAAATATTACTTTGGGTATAATTTGGTTTCATTTATTATTTATTTGTTTTCATTTTTCCAGAAAAGGCTATTTAAGGCTATTTCGAAAAACAAAAAAATCTAAGAAAAATGCTAGAGGCTAAATCATAAATATTGAGCCTACATGCGAGAAAAAAGGCTAAACTGGCAACGCTTGTAATGGGCCTAAATCAAATACAACTTTTCTATTAACAGATTTGCTATTTTATGAGAACAAAATTTAGTCAAAAGAAAGTAATGAAAAGTCCCCTTGTTTACTCTTTAAACGATTTTCTCTCTAAGGTTTATTTATTTAAAATATTTCACATTTTGAATAAAAAAATAATATATGACTTCATTGCATATTAAGTCATGAATAAAAAATTCTTTTAAATGTGTAAAATAAATGAAGTTTTAATTGATGTTATGAATACGCATGCTTAAAT
Organism: Thelaira solivaga; assembly: GCA_947397855.1. Classification (NCBI taxonomy): domain Eukaryota; kingdom Metazoa; phylum Arthropoda; class Insecta; order Diptera; family Tachinidae; genus Thelaira; species Thelaira solivaga. The sequence goes on along the minus strand of OX377611.1, from coordinate 52,495,989 downwards.
ATAAAATTGTGGAAAATAGACCATCTGCTGAAATGTAAATGAATAACTGAATGATTTCTATTGTTGCTTTAAAATCTGTGTTTCAACAGTAATAATAGTTTTTGTCCTTTTATTTTTGTACTTTGTACTTACCATAAAGTCTTATAATGCCATCAGTTTCACCACGTGGATTTTTGGCTACACATTTATAAATGCCATCATCTGAGCTGTTCACACTGATTATAGTTAATTTCATATGAGTTTTATATACAGGCGCACCAACACTGGCTTCCACTCTTTGAAAGATGATGAAAGATAAAGAAAATTAAGAAAAAAAATTTTAATGTAATTGAAATGCTCTATATAGATGATATGCTTTCTTCTTCATGAGGAAATAAAATAACTTTAAAATAACTCAACACAATTTTGGAATAAGCAAAAATAAAGAATAATATTTTGTTAAGCTTTTGAATTGCAAATAAATTTATTACATATTTTTTTTTGGAAGAATATCAAATTGAAAAGATTTTAAAACATTCACTTATATCGTTGGTCGGTTGGAAAACCATGAGCTTTAAGTCGTGGGTACCTTCTTAAGCCTCTTTTAATTTCTAGTACAACTAGTCAACATGTTTCTAAGCCCATTTCTGTAAACTTTAACAAAGCATGACATTGATAAATTTGTCTGTTTAGCAACTTAAATCAAAATAAATGCAATTGAAGCATCTAAATCCTTTTTTTTTTTTTTTGTTTAGCAGTGTTGCAAAGTTAGCACTGCTTAATTAATGCCTTCTTAAGTATATTTATTTACAGCCTCCATTGTATCGTACAAAGTATAAGCAAAAGCTACATTGGCAATTGTGTCATTGTGTTCATCAAGCAATTTTTTCTTTAAATGTTCATTTAAATTAAAATTCTAGCTTTTTAGACTGTCTTAAATCGTTTCAATACAGAACAAAAATATGTATAGATTTAAATGCAGCTCAACTGTCGTAACTTGAACATTTATAAGTCGGCAATCTTAATAGTCGTTACATATTTTTAATGTAATTTAATCATTTGAATAACTTATGTGTCTTCTCGTTGTATTCATTTCGGAGATAGCTCTATATATGTGTCTCAGAAACTTGGGTCAATTTGAAAAAAAAACCATCTGCAAATTTAAAATCAGCAACCAGAAATACTTTCAAAAGAGTTTTGAGTTGCTGCGGCTGAGAATTTACTGTGGTTTTACTGTAAATATTTAATAAACTCACTTGTGTTTTATTGAATCATGAATTATGGGACCTTCGCCTCTAGTCCAATAGTTAAGTGAAGTTGGATGAGCCTCAGTAAAGCATTCGATTGTTACATTGAAACCTTCAGGAGCGCCCACCAACTGATGTGGTATCAACAGCATAGGCGGAACTAAAATAAAAATATTTAGGAAAGAGATATAAGCTAAATAAAATTCAGTACTAAATATTTAAAAAGTATTTTATTACACAGGCCCACAAAATGAAATTTTTTGTGGTACCTAATAACCTGTTCAGACATACACGTTATTTAAGCAATTAGGCATTTTTCGCAAATAATGCCTTTATTGAGCTCAATTTACTATACAAATTTACATTAAATTATTGGGTAATTAAAAACTGATTGCAGTAGATGAAGCCAAAATCAAAATGCTACTCTTTGTTGTGCCCTTAAATATCAACTCAATAGTATTAAAAAAAACGTAAATAATTGTAAAAATAAATGTGAGGTGAAGTTGCCAGCAGTAGTGCACTTACATTGAAGCGAAATCTATTACAGTTGATACGAAATCTCTTTTTCAATCTACATTACATTACATTCATTTTGACATAAAATCAAGATTTCATTTTCGGAACAAGAACAAACTGCACTAAATTTAATATTAATATAATAAATAACACTTATAATTTTTTTGTGTATGTATTTCCATCCATTTTAAAATATTTTTTAATGTGAATTTAATTTTTTTTTGTTTTGTTTTTTTTTTTATTCAAATGTCAAATTTTCTTGCGCAGTGTCGTATTTTTTCGGCGTATGAATAACAAAACCCCAGTTGTATAGCTAAGTACACCAAGATTTCGACTAGATTTTGGCAAAATCTAGTAACAAAATATATTTTGTATTGAATGGGAAATCTAGTCAAATTGAACTAGATTTCGATCAAAATCTCGTATGAACTAGATTTGGCTTCAGTGTAAATTGCCTATAAGTCCCTATTTAGACGAGGAAACATTTGGAAGAAAAACATCTTGAATTCTCTTTTGCTTTTTCTTTCGCGGTCACACAGACGAACATGTTGCCGGCAACATTCCATTATTATTGTTATTATTTGCACACAAAACAATGAAAGAAAAGAGAAGTAAAGCAAATATCAACAAAGAATATGTTATCAAAGCGTATCGCCGAGTACCGAACACAAAAATGATTCTCTCTTCTCCACCCGTAATTTGCCTACAAACGAAATGTTTCCCTTCTAAATGTTTCTTCGTCTAAATAGGGACTAAGTAAATTTTACAAAATTTTTATTGAAAATAATTTTTAAATAAATTTTTTTAATTAACAGCAGCAAAACAAAAGAAAATAATTTTTTTATATATACTAAAGGACGGCCCAAGCATACTTGAAAGCCACACATCACTATAAACATGTGTAATATTTTCACAAAAAAAAAAAAATTTTACAATATTTTCAGTTGTCAAATGCTTAAATGCGTAAGCTTAATTGAATATGTGCGAACACCCAAATCAGTCACACAATTTAAAAAATACTTGTTAGGAAAATTGTATGGCATAAGACTGTAGACGGTGTGAATAAATTTAAAACTTTCGAGCTAGTTCTAGAGTTATTACAAATTACATGCCGTAACCTCCTCTTTTTTCCACATATCGGTAAATCTCGAGAACTACACGTGGGATTAAAGAAATAGATATACAATTTGAGTCAGGATTTCGAAAAAAATTGTGTTTTCATTATAGCTCTATATAGATTTACAATGTATAAAAATGAATTCCTATTTCCCTTGGTCACCGCATTACGCGAGACCTTCTGGACCAATTTTGCAGTTTTTTTTTTTTATTGTATTTGCGATAGCAGCAAAACGTTTTTATAAATAAGAATATTAGAAAAATTGCCATAAAAATAATCATAAGCCAGAGTTGCATGCATAGTTATTTATGAATTTACTAGCTGAAAAATAGTTAAAACGAGAAGAAAAGAACGTATATTTTCATGATCATTTTCTGTATATTTATTTTTCATTTCCAATTACAATTAATGGTAAAGTATTTTATATCCATATGTTGGATATTCAATTGTAATCGAAATATTTTTTTATTGCTTTGATGTGATAAGTGGTTACAATGTTTTTTTTTTTTATAAAAATCCAAGTTAGCCTATGACAAACATATAAAATAATTTGCCAAATCGGTTCAACCGTTTTCCGACTTTAGATAAACTTAAAAAAAGGGCTTAGAGTAATGATAGTGGTAAATTTTTCCTCAAGATAAATACCCAAGTTAAGTTCTAACGAACAAAAATTAACTAAATCGTTTCAGTCGTTCTTAGATTTTAGGTAAATTAAAAAAAGTGGACGTAGTAATGACCGTGGTTAATGTTTTTTCACAAAAACCCAAGTGGGATTATGACGAACATATAAGAAAAAAAGTAGCCAAAGCGATCCAGCCGTTTTTTGTTTTAATAATGCACGAGGTCAAATTTGAATCCGTAAAAATCGTTCTCCGCTTTGATAAACTTAAAAAGTGAGCGTAGTAAGTTTTAATTTTTTTTATAGAAAAAAAAATTTGCTAAATCGGTCTAGCCGTTCTCACGTGATGCAATTACCAACGAATGACATTTAATTTTTATATCCCTGTAAAAAAGGATTTTATTTGTATGGGTAATGTACTAAACTATCTAGTGGTTCCAGATTCGATTAATGCCTTTACCTCTGGAGCCGATAGTTAAAATTTAATCTTATAATTCATTTCTAATATTAAATGATAAAATCCAAAAAAAAAAAAAAAAACAAAAAAAATTTAAGTTCTAAATTATTTAAGAACAAAAAACAAAATTGTAATACATACGTCATCTAAAAAAATTACATACATAATGTAAGTACAATTAGTTAAGGCGTAAATTTGTAATTAATTTAATTTAATTTTAAAATAGACGATACCCTTGAAAAAGTCAACAAAAAATTAAAGAAACATTCGGTAAACTTGTAATAAAAGCTTTTTTTTTATTGACAATAACTACTACAGGCCTGATTAGCTAAGGATTGTTCAATCTAATTCAAAAAATTTCAAAACTGGCTAAAAATAACAGATTAAGAATACATGGGACAGCTTGCCGAAAATTTAGAATCGAAAAAGTTCTGTTTTTTTAAAGCTTTACAACTTTTTTAAGCGGCCACGTCCACTTTTTTCGACGAGTTTCTCCGAAATACAAATGAAAAAAAAATTCTTTTAATTCAATTGAATTTTTTTTACACTTTGCACTGTAAATAAGTTTATACACCGTACATTTGACACCCTATAAAGAGTATACGAAGTATGATAAAAAAATAACCGTTATTTTCAATTTTTTAAAAAAGTATTTATTTATTCATCAATAACTATCTTGTCCCCTTCAAAGTATTCCCCCTCAGATATAATACACTTATGACAGCGTTTTTTCCAATCCTCGAAACACTTCTGAAACGCGCTTTTTGGTATCGCCAACAGCTCCTGTTTCGATTTTCCTTTTATCTCATCAATCGTAGCAAAACGCTTTCCTTTCATCGGTGTCTTCAGTTTTGGGAACAGGAAAAAGTCTCAGAGGCCCAAATCTGGTGAATACTTTGGCTAAGGCATGATTACGGTGTTGTTTTTGGCCAAAAAATTGCGTACAAGCGACGAGCACACCAAAACACGACTAACCTTTTTAACTGTCAAAAACAAACTGACAATCCAAAATGGCTGATATTGTCAACATAAATAGCAGACATATGACTATGTCTATACTTGATGTATTTCTATTATAATAGTGGATATAACGCCGGCAGAGCAAATGTCAATTTCATATTAATAGCAGAGCATAGGAGAAGTCGTTGATGGATTTATATTATGATGAAATATATTTTATTATTATTTTTTATCATTTAAAACTTAAAAAATAAGTTTCTTGCATAAGTACGATAAATTTTATTTATTAATACGCACATACACGTATAAGTTGTAAAATAATTATTTGGTGCTATTTTAAACAAAAAGTTGAAAGTAAACAAACTTCAAAATCAAATTCATAACTAAAATGACATTTGATATCAAGATAGAAATAGCATACCGCATAGCATGCTTTTCCTATCATAACGCTATGATAACACTAATAAATGGAGCCTATACCTGGTGATTTCCTATCATGATATGAATTTGACATTTAGCATGATGTATTTCTAATACTTCAGGCATAGATCGTACTATTTGATGTGTACAAGCATATTGAATGGTGTTAAAAATAAAAAATAAAATGAAATAAATTGAAAAAGTGAATTTATAAAAAAAAGTTAATATTAATATAAATTCTTATTGGAAATAAGGTAAATAATAATTAAATATTAATAATTAGAATAGTGAAATGGATGCAAAATTGGATAATGTAAAAGTAAGTTTTTGTGTTAATGCAAAAAGGAAATTTTTAGCTAAATAAAAAAATTTAAATATTATTTTAGACTGAGGGGACTAAGGAAGCCGTACTGATGCTTATAGAAATGTGGAGGGTAAACGAATGCTTATAGAAATGTACAATCCCAACCATAAGTTTTACCACAGCAAACACTCAAGATACGCTGCATTAAATGAAATTGCAAATAATATAAAAGTTTTTAATCCATGCATTGGAGCGAATGACGTACGAATTTGTATTTTTTGTATTTATATGTAGAATAAAATAACTTACTTACGTAAGCAGTATATCCGCGAAGTGGCAAAGGCCAAAGAGTGGGGCGGGAGCGGACGATATATATGTGAAATCAGTTTTTTGGTTCACCGAATTAAATTTTTTAGACGAATTTGTCAAAATACGGAAAGATTCTTGCAATTTAATTGTAAGTATTTAATGTAAAGAGTGATTTTTTTGCTATTATCTTTTTGGCAACACTAGTTTTGACAGCTCACGCACGTTTTGTATCTTGTGTCACTGTCAAACATCTTCAGTTTGGTCTATAATTTAATCATGAATCGTCTTACAAACGAACAACGCTTGCAAATTATTGAATTTTATTACCAAAATGCGTGCTCTGTTAAGAAAGTTCATCGCGCGCTTCATCCATTTTATGGTCAGTTTAATCGACCTACTGAGGCTTCTATTCGGGCTATTGTAACAAAATTTCGCACCAAATTTACATTGTTGGACATTAAACCACCAACACGCTTACGTAGAGTGCGAACTGAAGAAAATATCGCAGCCGTATCGGCCAGTGTTGGTGATGACCGTGAATTATCGATTCGGCGCCGTTCGCAGCAATTGGGCCTCTGTTACTCCACTACGTGGAAAATTTTGCGGAAGGATTTGGGTGTGAAGCCTTATAAGATACAACTGGTGCAAGAATTGAAGCCAAACGACCTACCACAACGCCAAATTTTTGGTGAATGGGCTCTTGAAAAGTTAGATGAAGATCCACTTTTTTATCGAAGAATTGTGTTCAGCGACGAGGCTCATTTCTGGTTGAATGGATACGTGAACAAGCAAAACTGCCGTATTTGGAGTGAAGAGCAGCCAGAAGCATTGCAAGAGCTACCAATGCATCCACAAAAAACAACCGTTTGGTGCGGATTATGGGCTGGCGGCATCATTGGGCCGTATTTCTTCAAAGATGATGCGAATCACAACGTTACTGTGAATGGTGAGCGCTACCGTGCGATGATAACAAACTTTTTTTTGCCCAAAATGGAAGAGCTTGACTTGCATGACATGTGGTTTCAACAAGACGGTGCCACATGCCACACAGCACGCGAAACAATGGACCAATTGAGAGGCGAGTTCGGTGAACAGTTTATTTCACGCTTGGGACCAGTCAATTGGCCGCCCAGATCGTGCAATTTAACGCCTCTAGACTATTTTTTGTGGGGCTATGTTAAGGCTAATGTCTATAGGGACAAGCCCGCTTCGATTGACGCACTGGAAGCCAACATTGCCAACATTATTCGTGAGATACCGGCCGAAATGTTGGAAAGAGTATGCCAAAATTGGACTAAGCGGATGGACCATTTGAGGCGCAGCCGCGGCCAACATTTGCATGAAATAATCTTCAAACATTAAATTATATCGACCCAACTATCGATCCAAATAAATATTTCATGCATTTTTCTGAATTTTATGTGTTTTTTTTTTTTTAATTTCCGATAGTTCTTATAAAAACACCTTTTATAAGTATATTATTTTATAAATTGGCTGACTTCCAAAACGTTATAAGACGGTATTTAAACTTTTTATAAATACAGAGTTGCGAAACAATGCAAAAGTAAAAGCATCAACTGTGGAACTGATGCGCCAATTGCTATTTTGCGGCGTTTCTTATACTTGGCTACGACGGTTTGAAATGTGATGCATCGTCAATGTTTTGTACTTCGGCGTTAAGAAATACACGATGTTTTGTTCGAATACAATTGACGTTTTGGAAGTCAGCTATTGTAAGCTTAATTATAACTTTCTCTTTTCGTTCGTTAACAGAATTCAGAAAACGATGAAACAAACTAAAGTAACTTTTCACCAGACCAAACTGCCAAAAGACCCAAAATAAATGCAGATAAACCGGAAAGTAGTCAAATGAGTGAAGGGAATTCTGTATTAACAGCTGCAGCCTCCAGTTGCACAAAAAATGTTAATACTAAACACGAAGCATTTTGTAATTATATATTGACGCAACTGGAGGAAATAAAAGACGAAGCAAAAATGGATGAATTAATGTAAAGCATTAACATCGCCAATTTTGAACCAAAAAAAAAAAAAAAAAAAAAGAAAACAGAGAGCTTTAAATAGAAAGCAATAATATTTTTAAGATTTTTTTTTATTTGTTTTATTAATTAATAACCTATTGCCAAACTATATTTGAATATTATTAAAAACAAAAGGTCAACTTTAACTACATAATATTTTTCTTGTTTATAATATTTATTTATTAAAAAAAAAAGAAAAACCAATAAATTATAATATGAAAATAAAATTATAATAATAAAATTATTGTGTTGAAATATTCAGAGAAAGTATCCCTCATCCTCCTTCCTTCTTCACCAGAACGATTACCGCTGTGAATTTTTTGCATATCTGTTAACCTGACGTCACCAGGTTCCATTCTCAAAATTTAATTAAATTGTATTTTCAGTATCAACAGACTTTACATCAAATCCTTCGCGTGGTCGTATGAAGTTGTGAAGCGCACATGAACTCAAAGTTATCTTCTCCACTTTATCTATTGACAATTCTATCTCTGAAAAATTTGAAATTTGTTGGATAAAATTCCAAAAGCATTTTCAACCACTCTATAGTTGAAAATTTTATTACTATTGACCGACCTTTCACCATATGGTTTCAAAATTCTCGATATCAGTCGGAATGCTTCATCAGCAACAAACACATAAGGCACTTTTTTGTTAGTACGTGGTAATTGACCATCCAAAGGAAAATTGAAAAAAATTGTCTTATGCCTTCACACAGAGAAGATTCATTAAATACAGCGGAGTCATTTGCTCTTCCATGGGAACCAACATTAACATATAAAAAGTTGTAGTTTGCGTCCACAATTGCCAAAAGTATAATGCTATGAAAACCTCTATAATCTTTACATGTAATTAAGAAATAATTAATTCGTTTATGTTCACATGGTTCCCAATCAAAAAGGAAAATTCCATTTCTTCCCAAATTCGTCAGCAATATTCGTATTTCCATTAGTTGCCATTTTGAGGAAACTTAAAATAAAGAAAACAAATAAAGGGTGTCCGAACAAGAACGCAAGATTTAAATTTGGCGCCATTCGAAGTGTCATTGTTTGACATTTGAACAATTGTTATTGTTTGCTAGTAGAAGGTATGAGGTTAGTAAAAAATTACCATGGACAGCGAAGAGAGTTCGTTAATTGGGTATTGGAGAGACAACATGAAAATGCTGATTTTGCCGATAAAATCATCTTCAGTGACGAGGCCCATTTCCATTTTGATGGCTTCGTCAATAGGCAGAATTGTCACATTTGGGGTGAGGAAAATCCTCGAGTGATTCACGAGAAGCAAATGCATCCTCAACGTGTCACTGTGTGGTGTGGTTTTTGGGCTGGAGGAATCATTGGACCTTTTTTTATGAAAATGAGGCAGGTCAAGCGCAAACAGTCAATGGTGTTCGGTATCGTGAAATGATAACCAGTTTTTCTTGCCTAGAATTGAAGAAATTAATGTGGAGAGCTTGTGGTTTCAACAAGACGGCGCCACATGTCATACAGCCAGAGAAACAATTCAATTGCTGCATCAGTCATTTATTTAAAATTTAAATCTTGCGTTCTTGTTGGGACACCCTTTATGTTATCTTATTGCAAGTGTTTATTTTTTAATTCCCACCTTCAAAAATTCGTCTTTTAGTGCTGAATAAATTGCCACTAAGCAACCAGAGATGAAACTTTTGAGGTTAGAATTTTGAAAAACTCAGCTTTTTATTTTGAGTTTGTATAAAAGAGACAGATATAGTGTTTTAATATTACGAATAAGAGAAAATAAGCAAAATGAAAAATTTTTTGTTTTAAAAAACATTAATTAAAAAGTTATTTCCGTAATGAAAATGCACATGCCGGAGATTCTTATATATACGTTTATTGTTATGAAGTATGGAATTTAATGTAAAAGTGATAACAAATACAAATTTTCATGTTTTAAAATTCATGTTTACGAAATGTAAATAATGAAAGTGTAAATTTTTTAGAAATACCTGAACAAAACAAAATAAAAATTTTGAGTTCGTGCAAAAAAAGACAGAAAGAAAATGTATACTATATCTGCACTCTGACACCTCTGGTTGCTCGGTGTAAATTGCATCAACTGTTTCCTGAATTATATTACTAATGGATGCCACAGAGATTCGAAATCCATAATATAACTGTTTATACTAAATACCGCAAAGTTAAAAGCAATCTTGCTTCAGCCGAAATAGCTTCACGCAACTGTATATTTTGCTTAGAGATTAATGGATATACCTTTTGCAGCAAGATCTCAAACGTTGAATGTGACATTCTACAAAAAATTTTTAAAAGCTTTGGGTTGTTGCACGCGAAGCTTATTCATGACCATTGAAGTAAATCCTTGGCCACAGTCTCTTCTGAGTAACCAGCTTTGTCTCCACAAAGCACGACTTCTTTGCAGTGTTTTAATTTGTTTTTTATTTTTTTTAACTGCAGCTGCTATAGAAATTATGCTACATAAAACAATTTTTACTTTTGTGTTGTCCATTTTTTATATTTACGAAAGCATTTTATAAAACAGCTGTTTTAATAATTTGATGTTTGTTTTTGTCACAAAGAGGTTATGTCATATGTACATAACATACTCGTATAGATGTGTGAACACAAAAATTATAAACAGTTTTTCAATAATTTCAATTTCCTTGTTTTATGGAAATTTTAAAGCTGTACATGTGCGTACAGTTTAATGGAAACGTAAATGCCTTGTGTGTAAAAGAACTACAAATACTGAAATCTTATTGAAACAAATCTTAGAAAATGTTTGCAAATATTATAAATTTAACTTAATTTATTTTGCTTTCTTATTGAATGTCTTTCTTAAAATGAATTTTTTTATTTGGCTACTACAGTTTTTAATTGAAACCTTCATTCTGCTTTTAATTATTAACATATTCTTTGTGCATTTGAAATTAAAACTATTTTAGCACAAAAACTATTATTTTTTATTATGCTAGTAACTTTAAAAGAGTGTTTTTTCTTCATTTATTCTATTATTCCTCTTTTTTTTTGGTCTTTTTGTGATAAAAATCTGTTGGAATCAATTATGGAAATTACATTTAAAACATGCCTTAAATTTATTTGTTCGTGCTGTTGTGGCACCTTCTTAAATGAAAAACATGTCATTCCTTATTTTCTTATATACTTCCATACAAAAAAAAAAAAAAAAAAAAAAATAACTAGAAAAAGAAATAGATTTGAATAAAAGCCCTTAGAAGCAGGTTAAAACTTTTTCTTAAGACCCATAAAATATATGAAAAAAAAAAAAGATTTTTTGTTTTAAGCCACCAAGCTTGTATATAGTTTGTTTTGTTTTTCTTCTTTTATTTTTAGTGTTTTCAGTTTTGTTTAAAACTACAACTAGCGTGAGAGAAGATTCTGCTGGCTTAAACAACAAGTTTTTGTCGTACTTAAAAGTAAAAAAAAAAAAAAATTAAACTTAAGAAAGAAATTTTTCATTTAAATCAGCGTCAGGTTTGTTTTTCACATGCATAATTTTCTTTTCTTTCTTGCACATACTCACTTTTTATACACAATTTTTTTTCTACTCGCATTCAAACTTATACTCACACAGCGTCTTCTATCTCTAGTTATACTTATGCAGCTACTAAGTTTGCTTGACTTGCTCTTTCACTCATGGTAAGCATTCATAAGAAAACCTCTGCTAAAGATAACAAACACCCTTAAAAAATATTATTCTATGGCAATATTTTCTTTTATTTTTCTTTCTTATAATTCACAAGCAAATTTTAGGCTCTAATTTATCTTAGTGGGTTCTTTATTTTCTGTTTGCTTTTGTTAAGTCTATGATTTGTAAGAAACAAATTATTAATGAAAATTCTTGTGAACTATTAACACTTTAAATTATTCCGGGTTCAAATTCCGGCTGAGCCCCCCAAGTTATGATTGTATTTGAGTTTTATTAGTTTATTTAATTAATTTTTTTTGGTTATTTTTAAATTTTTTTATCTTAAATTAGTTTTTATTTTATTTGAATTTGTTTGCTTTTAGTTTTTTTATTTCAATAAAGTTTATAAATTTTTAACACAAAGCTATGCGAGGAAGAAGGTTTGACGGCCAACGAGTTCTACTTCATAATGTCCTTTTTCTTCGCCTCTGCTAAGCTGTGTTCACATTATGTGTACAAGTCACATGGAATGCCAAACGTTTTTAATTATGGATTTTCAAATGTATGTCAAAATTTGCGTTTTACATACGGTTTATAATTTTTGTGTTCACACACATATATGTTATGTACTCATGACATAACCTCTAATTTACGAAAACAAACAAACATTTATTAAAGCAGCTGCTTTATAAAGTGTTTCCAGTAGTGTTAATCATACAGCATTTTGATATTTTGTTGCCTAATAAACGTTCTACACAATTATATTAAACACTTGCTGGTAATTTATTTTTTATTTTTTTAGCGATACATATAACAAAATTTTAAATATAAATAAAACGAGCAATAATATCAACAAAAACTATATACTAAAAGCTTAAAGAAGGAAACTATGGTTCAAATAATCTTTTTTGTACGCTGCCCCCTTAAATTTTGTTTGAGCGGAAATTTGAAATGAAAAATTGACATCATTCAATACATACGAACGAGCTCTAAATAAAAAAAAATAACGTTGCTATCACACATAAGAAAAACACATGTGTTATATTTCAAGGGGATCACACTATGTGTATACTTTTACGAGTATGTATGTAAAATTTTGACATTAATATGTTCTCAGTGTTGTATTTTTATGTATGTAAGTCAGTCATGTTATTTAAGTCAGTTATGTCATTGTTTCCCCAGCTTTGTTTTGATTACAAATTTTATTTATATTGAAATGCATACAAATAGTTAAAAAGAGTAGCAAAGAATGTAGTTTTTAATGATCATTTACTACGTTCTGGTGGTGGAATCAGCGGCGGCAATTTCGCTTTACCACTGGCGAAACGCAATTTAACAGGTTCATTTAAATACTGCAATACTTTACAATGTGGTCACACAACGGTCATCATTGCACTGTAATCAGTTATAATTGAATGCAGTTTGATGAGTATTTAGCGGAAAATTTATTCGTCTTTTTGTAGGAATATTTGAAATTATTTTTGTTCGGATAGACTCCATCTCATTCGCTTGCATATCGATTCTCTTCCTGCTATAATTGATTTCGTTCAATTTCATAGAATTTCTTTTTAAATTTAATAAATCGATTCAGCCATTGGGCGTAAAATGGTCACTTCTTTTTCCATAAAAACCAAACTTTTACTATGCGAATCATAAAACAAAAAAAATTCGTCAAATCAATCCAGCCGTTCTCAAGTGATGACCTTACTAATGAATATTTGATTTATATATAAATAGATGAACACCATGTAATGTATATAAGGGAACAAGTCAGAATGCCGTCCATGTCCCTTCATTTTCCCGAAAAATTAAATAATTATCCTTTTTTTATGTGCAATAGTTGCAAGTACTTGTTAAATAAATTGACCCGTTTTTTATGCTTTCGTGGAAGTACAGTCGACACTTGATAACTTGAATCTCTCGATATATTAAACTGGGATTTTTGAACATAATTGTAAATGAGTAAGTTGAAATATTTCAATGACCTTTTGTGGGCCAACCAAGTCTATTATGCATTTTTTCAGCTCTACACGCTATGACTTGAATAATTTTAATATGATTTCCCTTAGAAAAAGTTAAATAAAAACAAAATGATATATTGTATGTATGAATTTGCATTGATTTATACAAAGAAATGGCATCTTGCTCACAAATAGTCTATAATTAAAATTTTGCTATTCTGTACTCGATAATTTGAACTTCGGATTTTTGAAACAAACAAAAAAATTCAAATTGATCGGTTCGACAATTGCCGCAAGTTGTTTTTAGCCAAAAAATAAAATGAAATGTCCACTTTTTCAAGTGACCAATGCAAACGACATTCGTAAGAAAGAGAGCTGAGGTATAAGATTTCAGAGTAATCTGTTAAAAAATAGTTTGATAATTATTTCTTTTAAATAGCACGTAAATATAGGTGTTGCAGGATGCCTTAAGGCGAAGAGAACATTTGTATGAAACTTAAGGACAATCCTTTAAAAAATAGATTGTTAGTCATTGAAAAATAAATCAAAGTTTCTTTATTAAAATATGAGCGTAAAGATGTGCCGAGAACTTTAAAAACATTGTATAAATATATGATTTTATCATTAAAAAAGTAGTATAATTTATTGTATTGAAATTGGGCGTGCCAGGGGCAAAGTTACATATTGATTTTCGTAGGATATTTAGAGAACTAACAAATATTAAATTTTCATCATTGAAAAATGTTCTATTGGAAAATGTGCGTAAAATTTTAGAAGATTCCATTGAATCCGTCGAAATTAAGGAACAATAAAAATATGTTAAATTACAATAATTCTGATACCAAAACCTGGCAAGGACCATTCAAAGGTAGAGTCGTATAGACCAGTAAGCCTATTGTCGAATATGTCAAAACTTTTTGAAAAAATACTATCATCGAAGCTAAATTCTATTCTGAGCTAGAGAAGCTGTATACCAGATCATCAATTTAGATTTAGAAGACAACAGGGGACTATTGAACAAATACACAGAGTGGTAAACACAATTAAAAACACACTAGAAGAAAAAAAGTATTGTTCGGCTCTTTTCATCGATGTTTCTCAAGCTTTTGATAAAGTGTGGCACAGAGGTTTGATTTATAAATTAAGACAGAACTTCCCGATAAATATTTGCAGGCTATTAGAATCCTATTTGACCGATCGAAAGTTCATCGTTAAACAGGGAGACTGGTTATCTTCTCCTCAAGCAATTAAAGCTGGAGTTCCACAGGGTAGCATTTTGGGACCGTTATTGTATTTGATATACACCTCGGACTTGCCAACGTGTGATTATGTGCACACATCAACTTTTGCTGATGATACTGCTTTTATGAGCATTCACGAAAGCCCCCAAGTGGCAACAAATCGTTTACAGGACTAGGTATCCCAGTTGGAGTCGTGGTTAAAAAAATGGAGAATAAACGTCAATGAACAAAAGTGCGTCCATATTACTTTTACTTTCCGTAGAGAGACATGTCCATCAATTACCATTAACAACCAAGTAATCCCTCAGCAATCACATGTAAAATACCTCGGAATGACATTGGACAGGCGACTGACCTGGAAATACCACATAGATGCAAAACTGGTTCAAATAAAATTGAAAGCAATTCAACTATTCTGGCTTATTGGCCGTAACTCTGTTCTAAGTTTGGATTGTAAGCTGTTGCTATATAACGCAGTTTTAAAACCAATATGGCAATATGGAATACAGTTATGGGGCACAGCCTCAGCGTCAAACATAGAAAGAATCCAGAAACGTCAAAACAAATATCTAAGAACAATCACAGCCGCTCCCTGGTATATAAAAAATACCAACATACACAACGACTTAAATGTGCCACTAATTAAAGAGGAGATAAAGAAATATTCTTCATCTTATTTGACAAAGCTAGAAGTGCACCCAAATATTCTGGCCCGTAATATATTAAACGGTAGAGGATACGCTCGCTTAAAAAGGAGGGATGTTGCTGCCCTTACAAGATGAGTGATATATGTAGTATTTTGCCTCATTGGTTAGGCTTAATAAACAATTACTTAGATTTTAAGATTTGAATACTTATTGTGGGTTCAAAAAATACTTGAAGATTCAATAAATAATTTTTGTATTAAAAAAAAAAAAAAAAAAAATAAAAAAAAAAAATGGGTGCAGTGATCTATTAGTCAAAAAGAGTTTTGAAGAGGTTCAGGTTCTCTCAGAAAAAAAGCCACTCTAGTTATGCTTCAGATGAGATCATTGGTGAAAGCATTGTATTCACCTATATTTTATTTCCTTTACAAAAAATTATTTCTTAAGAAAATTTTGGGAAATGATAATAATAAAAAAAAACATTCATCTAGTAGTTGTTAATTTTGTTTATTTTTACAAAACATTTTGAAGAGGATACCCATGGCTTAAGATACACAAAATATGAATCTTAATTAAAGAAAATTAATTTGACACCTTCAAGCATCAACAGCAACCATCATCCACTTCAGGATCTTAAGAGGAGATGAATGAATACAAAACGAAATATTCTCGCAAAAAGTTGTTACAATTAACCCTTTTTAAAATCGTTAACTATAAAATATTAATGAATGGTGGGAGAGAGAAAACCCTACTACAACTAAAGATGGATTACGTTTTTGCTGTTATATTTATTTAGTTGTCATGCTTCCTTTTTATTTCTTTTCTTTTTTTTTTCTTTTGCTTTTAACGAGTTATTTTCTGTTAAACCTTTTATGTGTTTTATGTGTCTCTTATTTTTTCTACTTTTCTTTTTATTTAAAATTTTCTGTCATTAACTTTATTACCTGGTTAAAAAACGGTTTGACAATAACAATAATTATGTACGATGACTACACTAATGCAGCCACAA
Source organism: Thelaira solivaga (assembly GCA_947397855.1). Taxonomy (NCBI): domain Eukaryota; kingdom Metazoa; phylum Arthropoda; class Insecta; order Diptera; family Tachinidae; genus Thelaira; species Thelaira solivaga. The sequence continues at coordinate 52,479,540 of OX377611.1, read as the reverse complement.
CAAAAAAATGATGATGAGAATATTTGATGATGTTGAATTCTTTCAATGATTATGTCCAACGAAAAATAAAAAGCTTTTTAACAAAATGAAATTCAGCTTTTATGGGTTGCTTTTTAACTCCTGCAGTATTTTTGTTATTTTTTTTGCAGTCATCATGCTTCTAATTACCACAGCCCCTTTGTAAGTTTCCTTTCAATAACTGGCAAAATAAAAAAATTATTTCATTATTTTTGTTTTCCTTCTTTTTTTTGAGTGGACCCTTTTTTAGAGTTGAGGTAAATTACAAGTTTATTGCAAAGTGGGTTTGAATAGCGCTAAATTGTCCCTTTTTTATCAGCAACTGGACAGTTTTTTAAAGGCAATTTTTATTGTAGTTATTATTTTATGATTTCATTAATATTTAAAATGTTGTGTAATTAGCTATAGGTAGGTTATTGTTATTATTTTTTTCCCTTGTTGTTATTTATTAAAATTACAGCCGAAATGTGTATGTGAATTTTTAAAAGTCTAAAAACTTTTAAGTCACAAAAGAACAAAATTATATAATTTTATTTAAAGCTGAAATATTTTCATTTCATAAATTTTTGAGTTTGTAGGAAGAAAATATAAATACAAGCCTTCCTAAAGATTTGTTGCTCTTAATCGATTAACAGGCAAATTTTTCTATAATAAAATGTCTTTTTGTAAAACATTTCCTTTCTAAAAAGCAACAACGTCTGTTACGTATTTAAATATTTGTTTAAGTTCATGCAAATAATTCTTTTTAAACCAGGGTGCGAAAATGAACGAAATTTTTCACAAGCTTTACTGCAAAGTCTTGTGACAAGACAAAATTCGGGTCCCGTTTTTGCAGTCACCATCATAATAGAACATAAATATTATTTCCTACATTTCTTTGTATTTTTACGTTAATCTTTCTCTGTCGCTTTCTCTGTTGATGCGGTTTTTGTAATAGATAGAGTGATTGAAGAGGAAGGTTTATATGTATAATCTTGGAAGGTTTAACGTCACAAATCCGCCCGGCGGGTAGCGCTATAGTCGGTATCTGGCTTATTTGCCTACTACCTGTTTTAACCCGGTCTCGCACGGTTCTTTACTCTATGAGTACGATTTCTTAGTGTAAGAAGATCGAATATATAAAAATATTAAGGCAAGACAACGTTTGCCGGGTCAACTAGTTTTTATTATATTTATAAAAAAATTTTTATAAATATAAAAAAATTAAAATATTTCTTTTGATTTGTATATTTTTTATATATTGAAAAACACCATTTTCAATATTTTTATTATTTTGGAGTTCATTTTATCACGATAAAAACAATTTTGTTTCTTAAATAACATGCGAAATCTTATTTAAAACAAATGAATGCACTGATATTTTACTGTGTTCAACTTTTATGAATACTTTGTATAAAAATAAAAAGCAATAATAATTTTTGATGTGCACTGCTAACGGCATATTTTAAAGAGAGTTAACAAAAGACAAGCAGTTGGGAGAAATCAAACACAAAAACAGTGAGTAGATTCATATATATATATAAAAGGGAATCAACTCCTGTGCATCTCTGGTTCTCTTATATGTTCTCTCTGTTTTGTTGAAGTTGGAATGAGAGAATGAAAATATCTTTAGTTTTTTAGGTCACTTCGTAAAGTGATTTTATAACGGTAAATGTAGTGAAAAAAGGGTTTGTTAGAGTTTCAAATCATAACTTCTTTGTTTACCAACAGATTTCTATAATTTTTCCTTCTGTTAGAAGTATCTGATTTTCTTTCAAAGAAAGCATACTTATTGAAAATCGGCTATCAAATAGCTTAGCTATAGTCTTCGTTGTACACCGACGAACTTTTCCCATTGTACTATTCACTTATATGAAGTGAAGTGTTTTGAATTCCAATAGTTCATTTGCTTGCTCGTCATTTTAAATAAACGAAGGAACTAAACTTAAATGAAAACAAAGACGAAGGAGCTAAAGTTGCCAATTATTTTCTTTTACAAAAATGGCATTTAAAACAAATAAAATGAAAAAGAGAAAATGTATTATGAATGCTAAAAAGCTTGATTTTAAGATTTTAAAATTAAACCTTTATTTTTTTTTAGCCATAGTGACTAAAGTACATTTTGAATTAAATTATTAAAAATGAAATCGAAAACTAAATTAAAAAATTTTTCGAATTTCGTTTTCTTGTTTTTCTTTCTATTTTCGTAAAAAAATCCTTTCAACGCCTATTCGATATCATTTTACATAAAAAGAACATTCAATGACAATCAAAAGTATAAAGATACAAAAGATCAAATGAACGAACTATTCCTTTTTAATTTTTGAACTTAGAAGAGCGCTCACTTAAATAAACTACAGAGCACGAGTCTACTAATTTATAGTACTTGAAGTGTGCAAAAAAACACACTATGTGAATAACACCACGTGCATTCCTAAAAGCTTTGGCTATGACGTTATTGTCTGCCAGACCCACCTTGGCCTTCAGCCGGTAAAACCCACTGGTTTGATTGTTCGTTGATTTCTGGAGAATTGTGATGTATCCACGTTTAGTCTACGGTTATCCTTTGTAATAGTTACACGGTTGCGCTTATGGTCGAATAACCTTTTCATGTTCAAATATTCAAGTAAAATGTGATGTACTGGCTCAGTTGATATGTTTCTAACCTCAGCTACTTCACATATTGTTATTCTCCGATTATCCAATAATATTCCATAATATTTATCAAGCCTTTCCTTGGTTTCAGTTATTGTTTTTTTTTTTTACCAAAAAAACAAATTATTAATCAAAGCGCAAAATTCACTTTTTTCCATTTTTGGTAAAATTTAAGAGGATGTTTGCTTTTAATAGCTGCCACATATAAACTAAATGACGCAGCTTATTCAACATTTGACAGTATTTTGTTAAAAGATTGTGATTGATGCCAAGAGTTACTGCGAGGAAATTTCAAAAAGTCAAGGAGTCATTAAGCGAGTAAAATTACTTTTTGCGGAAATAAGATTGCTATAGGAATCTGTAGTTTTTTTTTCAACAAGCATATAATCGCATAAATTTTAAACAAAACGAGGCATGCTGTATTAAAATTTCATGAGTAGTATTTATCGACAAAAAATTGATAGTACAATTTATTAAATTAATGGCAATACTTACGATATGAAATAATGAATGACTGCAGTGGAAAACTCTAAGCAAAATTGAAATTAATAAAAAGTTGTGGATTGTGTATTAAAGTAAATAATTCCCGTATTTTATTTTAAATTGTACTTGAGTTAAATACTTGACATAAACAATACGAAGTATCCCAAAGTTGGTGCGACAAATGGTGCTGATGAAGTGAAAAGGATTTCTCGATAAGGATGTCTCGATAAGTCTAGGACCACACACAGCAAGTTTAGTTGGGTAATTTTATCATTCTTATTCAGTCATTCACTCAGCCTCAAGCTACCTGTCTTTTTTTTGTACATCTTTATAAAAGATACGAAGAGAGAACAAAAATCAAATGCGGAGTACGAGAAAGTTTGTACCCCATTCCATTCCTCTTTCCTCTCTCTCCTACAAAATTAATAATTGCCCAACTAAGCTTGCCGTGTGTGGTCCTGGTGTAACTTAACAATTTTTCTGCATTTAAAAAATATTTTACCAATTGCCAAAAATTAAATAAAAATAAAGATATAAATATTTCATATGTTCATTAAAAAAAATAGGTAAATGGAGAAGGGGGAGGGGGTAGAAGAAAACCTCAGAGTAAAAGTATACAAAGACATGTGATAAATAAATAAATTTTCTTTAAAATTTCTTTTCTTGTGCTTAAACGGCTGGCCATAAGGGAAGTAAAATTACTTTGGCATTGATTTTGAATAAAACACAAATTATTTAAGAAATTATTGTCATTTCTTTTTATTATGATAATCTGGTATGATGGAATTATGTATAAAACAAAATATAGGCCAAATGACCACCGCGACTTCGGCGGCACACCTCAATCCGATGGTCCAAATTTTCGATGACGCTGAGGCATAATTGAGGTTCTATGCCGTTAATGTGCCGAATTATCTCTTGAATTGCTGCTGGCTTATCGACATACACTTTTTCTTTCAAATAACCCCAAAGAAAGAAGTCCAACGGTGTCAAATCACATGAACTTGGCGGCCAATTGACATCGCCACCACGTGAGATAACACGGCCACTGAATTTGTCGCATAAAAGAGCCATTGTTTCATTAGCTGTGTGGCAAGTGGCACCGTCCTGTTGAAACCACATTTCGTTCACATCCATATCTTCCAATTCGGGCCATAAAAAGTTCATTATCATCTCACGATAGTGAACACCATTCACAGTAACTGCCTGATCGGTCTCATTTTTGAAAAAATACGGCCCGATGATGCCGCCAGCCCATAAGCCGCACCAAACAGCCACGCTTTATGGATGCATTGGTTTTTCGACAAGTACTCTTGGATTATCATTCGCCCAAATGCGGCAATTCTGCTTATTGACGAATCCACTGAGGTGAAAATGTGACTCATCACTGAAGAAAAAAAAATCACGAAGTGCACGATATGCATTTTGATTTGAACGCCCATTTTCATGAGGTTTAGGTGTGGTTCACATTCAACATCGGCCCTTGAAATTTAACCACCCTTTAGTTGAGAATTATCTGCACAATAATAATTTGTAATTTAATTAACTGATAACCACAAACCCTTGCCACAAATTAGCAATAAAAAAGTTCTCTGGCTACGGCACTTCATAGAAATGATTTTTTTATTAAATTACTTTTTCTTTCTTCAAGGCTTTGTGGTTGCATTGTTTGCCTAATTTGTACAAAAAAACAAAGAAAAATATTTTTATTCTCTTTGTTTTGGTTGTTTGTTTACTTTTCATCATTTTATTTAATTTTTGTTCGGGCATTTTATCTTTGTTTAATTTTATTTTCTAATGATTTAACTCATTCTATGATTTTTCATTAAACATTTTTAAAGTGTGTGTGTCTCTGTTTACATGTGTTTGTAAAATCAATGTTAGTCTATTAGTATTTGCTTCACTGACTTTGATTTGTAGTTGTTTGTTTTTTTTTTCTTGCTGCCGGTTCTTTCATCAGTATCAACTTGTTTTAGTTTTACTCTCAAGTTATTGTTTATATTTGTGTTGCATTGGTTAGAACTTGTATATGACCATATAAAAACAAAAACAATAACAACAAATGTTGTTTATTTGTTTGTTCATCTACTTACTATAGCTATTGTTGTTTTTATTTATCTATATTCTTTTTCTCTTTATTCAGTCTTCATTTTTTTTTTATTTATATTTGCGTGTGTGTGTGTGTGTGTGTGTGTGTGTGTGAATAAATATAGTATGATAATATACATACTAGGAACTAGCCATAAATACAAATTCATATATTCATTTAAAATTATTTGTAATCAACGTGTGTGATGACGCTTGAAAAGTGCCACCAAACAAATTTCATATTTATCGGCTTCCATTATTATTTTTATTATATAAATGAAGACATGTTCCGCGACCCAGGCAGAAATCGAACTTACCACCTCCAGATTGAGAGGCTAGTACCCTAATTTATGGCGTCAGCCTTTAATATCGTTTTTATTAATGTGAACTTGGACACCATAAAAATCTCACGTTATATTGAAATCTTGGACATAAGGGCCTTGCTGAGAGTACACAAGCAAACTAGTTGCTAAAGAAAGATACCTAGTACACGATCATAACATCAAAAGCATGTGGTCGGCGGAAAACTGAAACAAAATCATGCCATTCCATGCCAAACAGCTTCAATCGCAATTTTCAAATTATCTTCTATAGGTGTAAATAAAATTCACATTCATTGTCTCCAATTAAAGTTGCCACGCCCATTTTTACGACCACTTTTCAACGATTTTCACTCGTTTCTGTTCAAAGAAATGAGTGCCCGTACTTAATGTAAGCCTGAAATATTTTATTAACCAATTTGGTTGGCGCCTCTGAGAATAATGCTAGCAAAAACGTCAACCACTTTATAACGTAGCGAATGGCTGCATTTATTTGGATGGGTTTTCTAATAATTAAAATTCTATTTATAAACGGATTTCTCTAAAACTAATGCATACGCTCTCTAAGAATACCGACTCAAGTAATAAAGAACCGGGCCGGGCGAGACCGGGAAAACTTATATTTTAATATAAAAAAATAAATTTCTATTACGGATTTAATCAGTGATGTCAGATAGCATTTTTTAAATGGAGTAGGTCTCAGTAGGAGTGCATTCTTAAAATTTTTTATCAATTGCAAGTTGCAACTTTGAAATTTGACGTTATAATTTTGATGAAGCAAAGTAAAGTCAATGGCAATTTTTAGCAAAAATGTCATCTTTTCCGATGATAAATGGTTTCGTGAATATACAAAATTGTCGAATTTGGAGCTTAGAAAATCTTCATGCAATCCATGAGAGACAAATGAACACACACAACGAGCAAATGTGTTTTGCGGATTTTGGTAAGGCCATACTTTTTTCAAGATCAGGCCAAAATTGCGTTTACACTGAAAGGCATTCGTTACAGCAACATTATAAGAAAGTTTTTTTGGGCATGGATCTGGACGACATATGGTTTCAGCAGGACAGTACCACATGCCAGACATCACGTGGAAAAAATCGATTTTTTGCAGTATTAAATGAAAAAGTGCACGCTAACTGGGACACCCTTTATAAGAGCTATAGGAGTTAATTGTAATTGTTTTGCTCTCATTTATTTTCTTACAAAAACAATTTTGTTACACAAACTGTTAACTGTAAGCGGTAGACTAAATTATAGAACAAAAGTAAAACAAGAATTAACCCACAAGGTAGTAGGAAGTGTTTAGTTGTAGCGGGTGTCTTTCCTCCCTCTAGTCCTCAAATGTTTTGTTTTATTATTGTCGACTTGGAATTCTTGAAGCCACCACAAGAATGTAAACATGTTTTCTTCACCTCCGTATACTGTAACTCGTATGTACGTTAGCGAACGAGTGTTCATGAGTTTTATGGAGTGATGAATGTAATGCATATGTAAAGTAGTAAATTTACAATACAAGTAGTTTTGAAAAGACTACAGATTCATGGTTCATTGTGTGTATTGATGTTTACATGCAATAAGTATGAAGACAAAAAAAAAAAAACTGTAAACACTAGTCAGTGTCTGTATCTGTTGTTGTTGTTGTTGTTGTTATACAATATATTAGATAACATTTCAACACGTCATTATCAAACCATTCAGTTTCAATTACTTTCTATCTCTCTCCTTCACACACACATCCATAGACATGTGGAAACATAAACATGGAAGCAAATACAATTTCATGTACACAGTCACAGGATATGTTAAGCAGATGTTTATTGGAATAGTTACTTTTGCATAAACTCAATCAAACATATCCATATACGAGTACATACATACACTAGTAGAATTAGTAAGTGAACTAAAAGTCGGCTTGATTTTATATTGATTTTATATTGGAAATTTAAAATATGTTGCAAATCAATTGGTTAATGGTTGAATGATTTTTTTTCCTCAGCACTCATGTGATTTATTTCTGCAAATAATTCAAAACAAACTAAAACTCATTTTAGGCTGCTCATTTTCTTTGTTTTGTGCTTATTTATGCATATTAAGCTTCCAAATAAAATCAAAAAATTCTTCGACTCTTGAATTAATGGAATTAAAAAATTGTAGGTATTTTTAATAATTTTCAAATAATTTTATATTCTCTTTTGCACTTGTTTCGCTTGTCGAGCTGTAAAAAACCACTTAAACATTGTTGCAAAAGTAAGGCAAAGAACAACTATAAGAAAATAAAATTAAAAAGTAAAAGTTTTAAACAGGCGTCTGTATAGCAAAGGTGCAAAAAAACGAATTTTGCACACCGAAATTATAAATAATTTTCATTTCATAATTTTCTAAATAAATTTTTGTCTTGCACTTTTCTGTAGTTGTTTCCTTCTTTACAAATTAAGTTACATCTACCTCTGGTTAAAGTGTAGCTGAACAAATACGGGTTTGTTTAAAAATTTTTTAACCCTGTTAAGTATTTTTCTATTTTTCACTTGTCATTAAAGCGATGACGAAAAATTTAACTGGCATTATCACTTTTTTGAGCTGTAAAAGATATTAAGTAAAGCCGATTTTTATAAATAAAAATATGTTACGTAAAATTGCAAGTAAATTCCAACTTCGTGTTCAGATTAAAAAAATATTTTTTTGAAGTTTTTGAATGAAAATGTGGTTGTATCTTAGAATATACACTGAGCGCTCACCCTTATGTACTTTTTATATAATATTTAATATGTTTGTATTTTCAATTTGTGGAAGGGTGTAGATCAGGTTCTTCTGGAGCGCAAATTTGACTTTTTATGACCAATAGTTCTATGAGTTTGATAGCTTGTAATAAGACACATAGAAAATGATTTCAATAAACTTTCGCAAATCTTTTATAAATATATGTAGGGTATGATATAGAATCGACCCTGACTGATGACTGAGAGACAGACTAACAAGAGGAAAACGACGAAAGAACATAGAAGAAGAGACCGTATAGAAGTAGCTATGATACGAAGAGGACGGTTGACGGACATACCACAAACAATTTAATAATTTTAATAAAAGAATTTTACTACATATGGTATATAGCAAAATTTATTTTGTCTATTCCGGAATATTTTATGGATTAGGTTAAGTTAGTGTTGGACGGTGGGCGACCTAGCCAATTAAAACACGTATTTCAGCTTAACTTCAATTAATTTCTAAACTTTAATCTGAAATATTTTATAACACGTTAATTTATAATTTATATTTTACATAATTCATTTTCTTTTCCTTGATTAAATATAACTAGTTACTTACATTTGTGCTTGCCTTAGCTTTAGCTAGTGCCCGGTCTCACAACAGGGTTGGCTTATAATAATTACAAATCAAAAAGTTAAATATTAATTATTAAAGTAATATTGAGACCGCCTTATCTCTTTGTTCAATTAAAATGGCCGAAATTATTAAGATTACGTGGCTTAACAAATCTGACAGGTGTTATTGTCAGATGTTGCCAATGCTGCCAGAAGTTTACTTAACATAACAATGTCGTGCTAATAGTGGTACTTTGGCCACGCAACAGTTAAATTAGACAAGGCTTCCAAATAAGAAAAACAGAAGCTGTTCTCATTTTGGTCCTCTGATACCTGTATTAGAGCAAGTGAAGAAATATAGCCAATAGAGATAGAAAAGTGAAAGGAAATAAATAGGAAGATGATGATAAATAGAAGAAGATAATAAGTCCGTCACTTAAACTAATTGCTACTTTATAGACCCTGCAAGTAGCGCTCTCCAAAGTGGATTTTGCGTCGTTCTTCCATGGGCAAGACACCAGCAGAGATGGTCTTCTACAATTTCTGCATGGTTGCCAAAATTGCAGTGATCTCTTTCACTGCAACCGCAATTCTCAGCTGGGCTTTCTGAAGTTCCAGTACATCACTGCTGCGATTACTATCTTAATAATGTTCGCTTCCAATCACAGAGAAAAAATAACTATAATTTTTGCTGCTGGACGGTTATTCATTTAAAAACGATGGCTTTTCATGTAAATAGTTCAAGCAAATTAGTAGCCAAAAGGCTTATATTCATCAATCACTTACTCGCACCATCAAATTCGACCGCTGTTGATATTTTCTATTTTTGATAATCCATTATTATATTGACCGAGTTGACCTAAAGTTGCTTAATTAGTGTGCTAACTTAGTAGTTAAGGATTAGAGAATTGAAGTTTCTTTCATGAAAAAAATTTTAAATTCCATCACACCTTCTATTTTATTCCCAAAGGGTTAAAAATATTTTTTTGATAAAACAAAATAAGAAAACAAAATAAAAAATTCACTTACATTAACACCCCAAATTTCTCATACTGGCATTTGCTCTTCTTCGAATGGCACATGACCGTTTTAACAATTGACACTGTCATTTCCTTGTCTTGTGCTTGCCTGAGTATTTGTCTACAAATTACACGTCCTTTTTCAACGATTCATTGTTACTGTTGTCCTGCACTTAAATATTGAAACGTCGTAATGGACTGATTATTAGAGAGTATTTACACTGAATAATGAAGTTCAAGTATTTGCTAAAGAAATTTCGTTTGGCTAATTTGTAAGGGAGGCGAGTAAAGAGATTTAATGAACCATTTTTTTTTTCATCTTTTCGGTGAACGCAACAAAGTTAATTTCCTCTTTTTTGCTTAAGATTGCAAGGAAAATAAATGAAGAAGGAAAAGGTGATTGGAACAATATTGATTACTTTGCTCTATTTAAGGTTCAAATAGCAGTTTTAATTGAAGGTGTAATTAATGTTTTTAAATAAAAGATTTGTTTGCTTTTACGTTTTAAATGTTGTTGGTCTTAATGATTCAAAAGTTTTGCAAGGAAAGCTTTTCAAAAAATATAATTTTATGCTAGATATTTAAAGATTTTCTTATAGTCTAAAAGCCATTATTACAACTTACTTATAAGGTCTCAGATAGCTATAATTAACTTTAGTTAAAGTAACTGACAAAGTGACCAATAACTTTTTTTCCATTCTTACAAGTTCTCAATAAGATAAATATTTTAATATTTGTTATGTGGCACCACTGCTATAAAGACATAATGGCAAAGGCATGCCTTTTTTTGACAATTATTTTTCAAATAATTAAGAAATTCTTTACTTTTAAAATTGTTTTTTCATGTTTTTTATTTTATTGTGTGATTGTATTGTTTTATTTTTGTGTATTAATAAAAAAATTATTCAATGCCTATGGCTGATAAAGTTGCCATATCTGAAATTGAAAATATGGCAACTTTAAATGCTTGAAGTTCACGTTAAAAGTTATGAGCAACACAAACCTATCTTTAGCTTATCATACACTTTTTAGTTAAAGTATGTTTGTAATAACGAAAAAGCATTTATCTGTTCCTACTTTTAGTTATCGTTTAGTTGTAATAATGGCCCTTAGTCTAACGTCTTTAATACATCTTCTAGTCTAGTTAAATTTATGTATATAAATTTCTGTTTACTTAATTCTTGAATCAATATTTGTTGAATGAAACCTGTCTTATTTGTTGGTTTTAATAAAAACTAAAACTACAAAACGAAATATTTATTTATTGAAACAACAAAGAGCTATAAATAAAATTTTAGCTAAAGAAACACACAAAAAAGTACGTTCACGTTGTCATGAGAATACAAAATGACTTTTAGAGTAATAGAGCAACATTAGTTTGGTAAAACAACAAATACTTACATACGTTTGTTTCAACTTACATTTGGAAATAAACAAGTCCAGCTTGTTGGTATGAGAATATTGTTGGAGTTAGGGAGTGAAGACACGGAATTAAAAACAATATAAAAATCAAATGGCCTGTTTTGTTTTTATTTGTTGACAATGTACGTACACATATGTCTGGTGGGGGCTTGTTTGCTTGAGTGTGGCTGTATGTCTGTCTGTCTATCTATAATATGCTGAGTTAGTAAATAACATGTGTCGTCAGTTTGTTGCACAAAAGCAACAAATCAGTATGCAATCTAACAAACCATCAGGATCACATACACAACACACACTTACACTTGTTTGTACAACATGCATTAAATGTCACATTCTCTTTTATAGCATTCGAAACAAGCAAACGAGGCACAGACATTCGCACATTCTTCCAAAAGGATTTTTGGACTCGTTTGTTTGTTAAAAATGCACGTACTTTTAAGGAAAATAAAATAAAATAAAATAAAAAAAAAAAATGTAAAAGAAGCAAAACACAGATGTCGCTTGTAGCAACAGAAACATGTTTTTTTTTAAAAAAATTTTTCCATTTATTTGCTTTCATCTTTTGGTTAAAATTTAGAAAATAAAGATACAAATAAACACATGTTTGGAATAGAGAAAAAAACTAAAGCAACATAAACCCAGCTGGGTGTTTGTGTGTGTGTGTGTGTGTGTGTGCGAGTACTCCCCATAAAAATGAAGCATACAAACGTGGTCAGTTAAAAAGGACATGTTGCAACAGCTGTCACATCTTGTTTAACGAATTTGTGGCACTAATGTGAATGTATGCGTTGATAGTATGTCTCATACATATTTATATAAATTTTTTTAATGGAACAACAACAAAAGTAAAATAATCATAAATAGAGAATAAATAATATTTTGTTGCTTGAAAACTAAATGTATTTTACTGATTCGTTATTGAGGATATATTTTTAGCATAAATGGCTTACGGCTTTAGAGACATAAAAACAGAAAGTGGCAGGGAGCGAGAACTGTAATAACTTGTGACGTTTTCTTTGAGTTTTTCTTACATTTTTTCTGCTTCAAATGCTGTTAGAATGTTTGTTTGCAGTTGAGTCAACACACTGTACTTAATTAAAGAACTGCAGCAAATCATGTGCTGTCATACCATTTTCAACATAATCAAAAGAGTTGGTACAAAGACTTGGAAAATTGGTTTGACTAATTAGTTGTCAGCATTGTTATAATTGTAATTTGTAAAAGAGATAATCAGCTGGCTATAGTTAAACAAATTTGTCATTTTAATTACACAGAAACAACGCACAAAAATATAACAAATTTCTAACTACTGATTATGATAAGGGGACTTAAGTTAAATCTTGTACTATGGAAATTCCTGACAATCTGATCATCAGCTCGACTTACTTTTTAAGAACAAAAAAGTAATACTGTTGATTTTCCGAAGCCGATTAATCGCTCAGACAGTATTTTTGGCAATTTTAGTTGCTCTACTTTTACAGTTTTTTTTTTTTTTTTTTGGTTTTTCATTCTCTTCCAGATGCATGCAGAAATTATGTTTGTTAGTCTTTCAGTAAATTGCCTACTCTAGCATGTATTGCTTGCTACTGTTATGGTTGTTTGCAAAACAAATTTGCACAGTCATGTCCACTTGAATCTGTAGGTGTGCCCCGGGATGTTTTAACTATGAAAAAAAAAGTTTGCCATGTTTTATAGTGTTTGATTTAAAGATTTGTTTGTTTTCGTTTTTTTTTTATTTTTTTGTGTTCTTCAAAGCTGGTTCTTGTTTTTCTTTTTCTTTTTCTTTTTCTGTGTAATAAAGTACACAAAAATCTATTTCTGTTTGAATATTTTTTGTTTAAATTTTATTTCATACTTTTCTTCAATTTTTTTTGTTCGGTATCTCTTGCCATGAATACAGGGAATTGTTTCCATTACCGGTTTATGATTATTTTGGTTTTTTCCCTCTCAAGAGCCTAGCAAAAGTTTGGGGTTTTTTTTTGGGTTTGCTGTACTTCACATACACTTTTTTTCACTCTCCAAATATGCTATGCAGTTATAAAAGGATTTTTATAAAAGTTACCAAAAAAAAAAAAAAGTGAGTGACTACTCGACCATTAAGCTTTTGAAGTATTAGTCATAACAAGTGTTGTTTTGTGTTTTACACTTCTCTTTTTTGATAACTAAAATCGAGGAGATTCAAGAGCTAAGAATTTGCATGCGCTTTTTTCAAGTAGATTTAAATTTGTCTCTTTTTTAGTTCTATTCAAAAACGAAAGCAAAGCAAAGTAGTCCCTAGGCAATGTAGTCGAGTCACTTGAGTTTTATTTAATTTAGAATCTTCGTTTTCTTAGGTCTACAAATTGTATTTTTTTAAAATTTCATTTTAATGAAACCAAAAACAATTTGCTAAGCAAAAAGTATTATTTAAAACTCTTTAGCCGCTTTTGATTTATATTAAATTAATACTTACAGTCTACACTAACTTTGATGCGTTTTGAAACCGTTGGTGGCACTCCATTCGATGCAATACACAAATAGGCACCCATATCTAAACGTGATATTCTTGTAATTTCCAAAGTATCACCTTCCCATTCGTTAACTAGAAATAATTGAAAACGTAATTATTTTAATTTAAGAAAATATTTATCTGCTTTTGGTGCTTAATTTCAATTATGTTGAGTTTGCTAAATGCATTAATATCCATGACATTCTCATGAAAATTTGACAAAATTTTGCCAAGTATAATAAGTATTTACAAGGAGGGATATGCTATCCATACGGATGCTACTTTGATCTTCAGTGAATTACTTGTTTTATTTAAAATCAAATGTCCTACATTAAACCTAGCGATTTAAATTTTACCGACTCGGTTTATAATCACCACAATTTTTGCCGCTTTGAAAGAAAAATATTTAATTTTTGTATCCTCCAGATCTCTATGCAGACATGTGTCTGGCGAGTCTTTTCAATATATTTTGGTACACGTTTGCTCAAATTTTTTCACAATTTTTCCGATTGTACGCACATTTGGACGATTAAATTGACCGAAAAAATCACGAAGTGCACGATATGCATTTTGATTTGAACGCCCATTTTCATAATAAGCCTGAATAACTTTAACGCGTTGCTCGATTGTGTATCTTTACATGGTTCAAATTGAATTAGTCTGAAATTGAGAAATGTCAAATGAAATGCAGAAAAAACTTGACGTTTAAGTGTGGTTCACATTCAACATCTGCCCTTAGAATTTAACCATCCTTTAAGTCATATTTACATGGGCACTACAAAATGCACTAATCGGAACAGTGCAGAAAATTCCAGGAAGGAGAAAGGAGTGTTTTAGCGGAAACAGGTCACTGTAATTGCGAAGGCATTTTCAAAAAATTGAATTAGAGCTAGAACTAGGGCGTCAAATAGAACGCCAGAATAGACCTACTGTGATAATGCTTTCATGTTACAAATTTTCCCTACGTCCAGTATTAATTAAGAATTCAAGGACTTTCTTGAGTGATTTGCCGGTCATGTCAGACTGTTGTAGTTAGTGATTGATATAAGCGCAGTGTTTGAATACTCTGCAATGCCCAGTCACGAATCCCAGCAAGTCACTTGTTGCTTCGCTACCCTGATATTCTTTGCCTTCTACTAATTTCTCGCATTCTGTGAACAAAAATGTCTTGTTAACTTACCAATATGATTTTTACTAATTGTTATTTTTGAGTTATCATCTCTTTTCCATTTAATAAGTGGCTTCGGACTGCCACTGGCACGACAGCGTAATGAAATGTTTGAGCCCTCTCGAACAATAACATCACTCGAACTTAAGGAGTCCTCTATGTTGGGTGGCACTAAAAATAAATTAAAAATATAGAAAGAATTAATTCATTCAATAGAAAAAAAGAAAATTGCTATACTTGAATTTAATTAAACAAGATAAAGAATATAAATTTTGCTTATTACTGCCTTAGCAAAGAACTAGAATAATAAAGATACGCTTCCCCTAATCAAGTCTCTAGTATCTAGTCTATACTTTTAAGAGCGTATTTATTGACAGGAGTGTGTACTCTTTTTTTTTATTCTTTATTTATTGTGTTGTTTTTGCTTTATTTTAATAAAAGAATTATATGTGATTATTGTTGACTCTTGAAATGAATTTCTATCACTCTCTTTTATGTGCTACTAAGGAGGTAATAACGCAGCTACTTATTACTATTTTTTTTTTTTTTTTTAATAACACTGGCACTGGTAGAACACTTGAGAGCCAATTCTAAAGCTAAAGTTACCTTTTTATTTATTAAGGAGTTTGTTTTAAAGGAAGTAGAAGATGTTGTTTACGACGACGATGATGATGATGAGGATGTTGAAGTTGTTGTTATGAATTTAATGTGTATCTCTTTTTCTCTCCCCTCAAGCTTATATGTATATGAAATGTGTAGCAATGAAAGCAAAACCTCTTGTTTATTTACTTATTTGGCCAAGAGGCTAAATGAGTTTTTGACTTGTTTTTCAGCCACTTACTCCCATCATGTCTTCAGTGTTACTTTTAACTAAATTATCTGCTATATAAAATAAAATGAAAATAAAACAAAAAACGAATGACTGCTGAGGAAAACTTCTTACAAAGTGACTAACTGATTTATTTATTTACTGGGAAATTAAGACTTAAGTGTATGCTTGTGGTATTCTACTTATTTACTGCTGTTGTTGTGTGTTCATGATAATGAAAATGTTGCAAATAAATTATACGGCAATAAAGCAGTTATAAAATTTCATATTGTGAATTTTTAATGATTGCCCGAAACAAATATTTTTGTAGAATTATTTGCCATTAGACATTCTGTCCTATACGACAATGATGATTGATGGCGGAAGCCTAATATTTCTAGTGCTTTTTCGAAAAATTACTGGTAATACAACAACTCTTCGGGATAGACTGCCCGCGATTTCATACTGAATTCTACTGACTTACAAAGTAAAATCATTGAAGAAAAAAATGTAAAGGTTAAATATTTTTTTAACGAGATTTGCTATTATCAGTTGCATATTATTAATGCTGATTTTGTGATTTTTCATAGCAACGTTGTCCCCAAAGAAATTTCATAGAGCAACGAAGGAATGTTTCAACAAATAATTTTTTTTTCTTTAATTGTTTATGTTAAGGGTCAACAAATAGAATAAAAAAAATCATTGTTTTTAATGAAACTTTTGGTCTTATTTTAGGTCTTGTTTTCTTTGAAATAAATTTGTTTTGAAAACAAATTGTAATCGGTGGTACAGCATTTTATATACCCTTCACTGATATATATTTTTAAATGCTCACATTCTTGCTGAATATTTAAAAAATATTTCCAATTGATTAAAATAATTTTGTTTTTTAATTTTAAACGAAATTAAAATTAATGAAAAAAGTATAAAGAAAAAAAATTAGCTCTGGCATTCTTCTTTAAATGGCAATTTCATTTCTATACACGCAAGTTTGTAAAAAGCATATACACGTACTTATGTATGCATGCCTGTTTCGATAATATTCCCCTTGATATAACCGGCTTCGCTGACATGATTATTTAATTTCAGATGAAGAAAGTCAAATTAATGACATCCTACAAAAAATGTACTGTGCCATCCTTATTAGGGTATTTTTTCTGGGATTCTCGTCCCGCAAGTTCAGATATTTCTATTTCCCTCTCTACTATAATTTTTATGAGGGAATAACGGGACTTACATTCGTATAGTATAGGAAATATTCTGTGTAATGATGATTACAACAATAATATATATAACATGGAGTTTGTGTCTCCGTGCCAAAAAACCAACCAAAATCAAATACTTCCACTAGAGTAGCTAAATTAAAAAACAAGTTAAATTCGGCTGTGCCGACTCTTATATACCTTTCACAGTGTGATAGCCAAATTTATTATTATTATTTATTGAGTCTTCAAAAAATCATTATAAAGATTTAAAATATACAATAATTGTGTTAACTTAAAAATATAAAGTATTTTTTTAATTTTAATAAAAATGAAATAGTGCGTCTTGCTTAAAAAATTATTAAAAAAAAAATAAAAAAAATTATGTAAAAAAAATTAATTAGTAATTATCAATTGAAAAATGCAATGTTTGCTCCCGACATTTACATTGAATAATAGAGTTATATCTATTTTGAATAGTTTTTAAGTTTTTAAATCTTATAACTAAAACTAAACTAAATCACAAATTACCCTCTATGAATGCCGATGGTATTTTTTAAATAAAAATTAGAAATATTCTCATCTAGTTCTCGCAAAATACCTGTTGCAGAAATATAATTAGTGTTTGACTAACTGCATTAAGTTTCATGGAATAATATATTGTTAAATATATTGCCTTCAAATTCAATTAACCCATTAACAAAACGTTTAATCATATCAATTGTATATACTGATAGAGGAGATAACAAAGCCTAATTATAAATAAAATCATTTTTTAAATCGAGTTTTATAATTTTTATTAACATATTTATGTAAAATATGTCTTTCAAATATTTCCAATTTTTTCATAAACGTTGGTGATATGCTAAACCAAATCAGGAAAGCATAAAAAAATAGATCTTATACTAACTTTAAATAACAATAATTTAGATTTAATTGATAAAGATTTATTATTAAACAATTTTGAAAAAACTCCTTTGACCCTATTAGCCTTTTCAAGATTAAATGAAACATGTTTATTAAACTTTACAAGTTTATTAAAGTTTACACCAAGGTAGTTCAAATTATCTTGAAATAAAATTTCATTTCCATTCAAAAATTATTTTAACCTTTTGCTTTCTGGAACTACGTTCCAGAAGCATTTCGTAAACAAATTGCAAGACTTTTGGTAACATTAATTTTAATTCCCCACAAAGAATAGAAATCATTAACAACTTGGAAGAGCAATTATTGGGGATTCATTATGGGCATATAGGAATGAATCGGCTGCATAAAGGATGCCAGTAGAACTATTAAAAATATCTGGAAAATCAGAAATAAAAATATTATATAAATGTGGTGCTAAAATTGAACAATGAGGAACTCCACAAGTTACAATTCCTTGATCTGAGATAGCATTATCAATTTCAACATAAAACTTCCTATTATTAAAAAAAACTCCTAAAAAGTTTCATTATCGGAGCCTTAAAACCTATTGAAATCATTTCATACAATATACCGTTGTGATATGCTTTATCAAAAGCTTTTTCAACGTCAAGTGAAATTGCAACCGTACACTGTTTTTTCCTAAGATGTTGAATTATATCGCTTTGAAATTTAAATAATGCATGTGTAGTGGAATTACCTTTTTTAAATCTAAATTGATATTGAGAAATATAAGGTATTGACAAATCCAAGTCCATTTTACTGCTAGTAATTTTTTCAAATAATTTTCCCTAATTGGATAAAAGAGAAATCGGTCTTAAGTTTGCAATATCATTATTATTTTTTGTTTGTTTTGAAATTAGAATAATTTTTGCAATTTTCCAATCTTTCGGAAAATACCAATTATTAAAACGGTTGTTGAAAATTTTTGTTAAATATTTAAAAGCATTTTTTGGAAGTTTTTTAATAAAATAGTTCGAAATATTGTCCAAACCACTTGATTTCTTATTATTAATCAAAAAGATATTTTCTTCTACAGAATTAATTGAAGTAAAATTAGGATTATCTTGAAGTTACAATGGAATTGGAAACCTCCCGAATAATGTTATTAATTGTTAATATTGATAAATTGAAGAAAAGTGATCTTTTAAAATAATAAGTTTATCACTTTTATTTAAAATAGATACTCCATTTACAGATATATTCTTTACAAATGATTTATTTTTATTTCCCATAATTTTAAAAATCTCTTTATAGGCAAATGGTCCTGGTTTTATTTTTTTTGAGTTTATTATTAAAAATATCTATTTGTTCCATTTCTATTTGTTCTTTTACAATAATTTTAATTAATTATATTTGCTTTGCAATAAGCAAGTAATCAAAGTGATTTCTATGTAGCGTTTGATGACATATTATTTTCAGATCCTTTTGCCAATTATATTTTATTTTTAAAAGTCTTAATATAGTTTCCGATACAATAAATTTTTGATTGACTTTTTTATTTATTTTAGAATGAATGTTGGTAATAAAATTTACGGTGTAGAAATTACAAACGGAATCACAAGCTTATATATGCGGAGGGTACTTACAGTGAAGAAGATTTATAACAATAAAATGGAACAAAAATTTTTATTTATTTAGTACTTACCCACAACATTTAAATAGCCAAATTGTGTTTTAGCTGTAACTGTATTAATTTGACACATGTAACGTCCTTTATCCTCCTCTTGCACATTGTTTATGTGTAAATACCAGGTGCGATGACGATCGTGTTTGTCGTGTGTCACACTAATGCGTGGATTACGTGTTATCACATGGTTGTGCACTGTCAATATGGCCGACTGTTCAAAATGCATCCAAGCCACCTGAAAAAAGAAGAAGAAAATATTAATCTTAGACATTTTTGAAGCTTCCATACAACATTTTGAATATTTCATCGACGTATTCTAAAACTGAATGAGATTTTATAAAAGAAATACACATTTTCAATTTATGTTCAGTAACAGTCCCTAATTATTGAAAGCAAATCAAATTTCAGTTTTCAAATTTGGCAATTAAAATCTAACAACAACAAAATTTTTATTTTATTTGTTAAAAATTTATCTTGTCATAATTAATTAAATTTTTAATTGAATCAGTTAACAGTTTTCTGTATTGCCCATATAAAATGTTTTTGTTAAGTGAATTTCTTTAAACAAAAATTTCAATGAGATTTTGTTATGACACAACTTTCATTCAACGTCGTTCTAGCATGACTTCTGTGATAGCATATTTGGTAACATCTGTACAGAACAGATTCCAAATATGTGCTAAAGTTACGGCAAGGAAGTTAAACACTACGGTGGAAGTATAAAGTAAATTCGGGAAACCTTATGTAACAGGCGACCTAACCTTGCTTAAGGACTATATATTTTTGATACGCTATAGTCACCTAGCTATAGAAATGATTAGTTTTTTACATTCTAAGGACATGTTTTTTGTTAACCCCTTCACTACCATTGGGATTATACGTCTCACGAGGAACTAAAAAAATCTTATATGGAAAAAGATCCGATTCGTAGTTTTTAGTGTTTTTTTCTAATATTTAGCTATTGTAAATATATTTTTCGAGCGGCGGTGCGTAGAATTATCTAGAATAAGAATATTCGTTTACATTTTGGTTCTATAACTTGATATACCTAGAGCTATGCAGTTGTATCTAGCTGTTTGTAGAAGGTTCTAGACTAAGGTGCGAAATGACCGTTACAAAGAAACATTGTTACTACATACATCTAGATGGCTCTAGATTTAAGTTAAAGAGTATATAACGCAATGCAGAGATTGCCAGACAAGTTCAGTTTTAGTTGAGGCTTTAAACTGTAAACAAGGTGTATCATAAACAATAAAAGTGTTGAGAAAAAGAACGGCAATAAACTAAACGTTTTTATGATAGGGTAAAAACGAACAATATGTAGGATCAGCCGAGTGCTAGATACAATATATGTTGGTCTAATACCCGAGTCTAGACACATTTTTCAAGCAGATTCACAAGATGTAACCAAAATACCTGAACCGATTAACCCGAAATATTTTAGTCACGTTTCAAAATCAATTTTGATGGCGCACTTGCATATGACTTGGCAAATGGCAATATTAATGACGACGGACACAGTGATACCGATATGCAATGTGGTGATATTAGCAGGGATTTGCCAGAAGCAGATAATTATAAAGTTTAGCAATGCCTACAGAAAATGGTGTGGCTGCTTTAAGTGAAAATGAAAATTCATTAGCCATCTAGTATTAGATTTAATTTGACAAGGATTTTTGAACTATGTAGGTTTAGCTGAAAACTATTTTTATTTAATATAATGTATCCCTAACAAAACAATCTAAAGTAAAATTAGAATATCACTAAATTCACTTTACTGTAAAAATATCAATTACATGCATGCACACATAAAATATAAACTTTTGATTTTTGTTAGAGGAATATTGGCTCACAGGAGCATGATAAAAAAAACATATGGCAAATGTGAATGTAAAAAGATATTACTGTCAAATGAAACTCTTCATGTGTCCTCTGAATGATAATAAGTTTCACAATCGAGGTGCACAGAGAGAAACCAGTGTTAAAACGCATCGTGTGAACATGCTTATAGTCCATAATACCAACTTATGTCATTCGTTATCGAAGAAAATTTAAATTTTAATTGTATTGAAATTTCATTTGATATCGACTGCTTTTCTCACATTGTGAAGGATGGATAAAATATTTTAGTCTTTCTGCTGGCAGAGTTTGCCATTAGTCAAGCTAACGTTTTCCCTGGAAGGTTGGCTAAATAAATGGAAAATCAAAGTAAATCCATCAAAATGTGCCCATGTAACTTTCACACTAAGAAAGGCAAATTGTCCACCAATAAAAATAAATAAAGTCATTGTTCCGGTGGAAACACAAAATAAATATTTAGGAATTCATCTAGTCAGACGCCTAACATGGTCACGCCACATTGGGGCCAAAATGTCAGCTATGAAACTAAAAACAGCTCGACTAATGTGGCTAATAGGTCCATTTTCATCTCTATCTTTGGAATATAAAGTTCTGTTATATAAAGCCATTATTAAACCAATCTGGACATATGGCATTCAGCTTTGGGGAACTGCGTCTGCATCTAACATCCAAAAGTTATAAAGAAGACAGTCGAATATTTTACGAACAATAGTCTGCGCCCCCTGGTATATAAGAAATGAGAATATCCACAGAGAGAGTACAAGTAACTAGTTATTACATTGGTAATAATTAGTTAAGTTTTTTTTTATATTTTTTTACAGTTAAGATTTGGATACTTGTTGTAATTTTCTTATAGAAAGATTCAATAATAATAAATAATTAAAAAAAAAAAAAAAAAAACGTTTTCCCGATCTGTAGAAAGGACAAAAGGAGAACTTTAAAGAAGTTTTTTTTTTTTTAATTATCACAATCTTGTGTATTATTGCATTTACAAAATGTTGTTGTATATTTTTGGTCTACAATAACAAAATATACACAATTGCACTTGCTCCACATTTGCAAATAAGCAACACGTAAAACCAATAGCTTATATTCACTCTAAGTCCAGCAAGCGCTACCAATATTTATATTTTTTAATTTCTTATTTCTTCAGAAACAGCATTTTTTCTACAAAAGTGCAAAATTTTAAAAGAACTCACAAAAATGTAATTCGAATTAATTTTATTTACAAATACAAAATTAAGAAAAAAAAACAAAACATTTTTTCTTTCTAAACAAAAAATTAGTTTACAAAGACTGACATTAGGAGATCCTTAAAGAAAGTATTACATACGAGTATATTAATAATAACATTTGTTATTTGCAAAAAACTTATTTTTTATTCAATAAATTTAAATCTTTTTTCTATCTCAAAAAACTTGCAAAAAAAGCAAAACTTGACAAATGGTAACACTTCAGTAGGAAACAATTCTCCTTTTTACCAATCAGCTGTGAATTTCGTGTTTTGTAACAAGTATTGCAACTCAACCAAAGCAGACATTTCACAATTGATGGGAAAGATTTACAATTGGACAAATTTGCAATGTCAATTGCTTAAGATTGTAAATTGGGTTAATATGACTTTAAGACTGATACGAGTACAAAACTACTGCGAGTCCCCAAGATATGTATGCATGTGAGGTGCACTGCACTACAACATCATTTCCGACAGCAGTTGGTCTGTTTGCATTGACAATAATAGAAAAATGTTTCATAAGTTCAACAATTTTAAATAAATCGTTTCAAGGATTCAGTGAAATATTTAACAAATGTAACAAAAAAGTTTTAAAAATTAATAAAAAATTTTTTTTCTTCAGTTATTTTATAAACAAGACAAAAAACGGTAAATTTGAAATATTTTATAATTTTATTAATATTTCGTTGTAATAATATTTCCACTTCCTTTCTAAGTGTTTAATTTTATGAATTATTTAATTTTTATGTAAAGTTTCCGTTACTAAAACAAGGAAATAATTTTGAGGTGTTCCATTTCCCATAACTTTTTTTTGCTTTTTTTTCAAAAGTATTTTCTAGAGACTCTATAACTTACAGTTCAATATTTATACACACAAATAAACTTACTCACACTTTGAGAGGGAGATGTTAAAGCGCCAACACATTTTCTTGTCATTGATTATTAAGTTCCTGTATAAACTTTTAATTTAACAGAAAAAAAATATAAAAGTAAAGTCAAACATTTTTAAGTAGACTTTATAAAGAAAAGCGAAAAAACCAAATAACAATTTTACTTTTCTGCGAAATTTTTTTCTATTAAAATTTTTTTATTAACAACAAAAAGTTTTTTTAAAGGAAACTCAAAAGAAAATGGTTTATAAAATGTGTTTGAGTATCTGTAAAAAGAACTATTTTCAAGTAATTTTTAAAAAAATTCGAAAGAAAATTTAAATTGTAGTCAAATAAAAATTTTAGACTCAGCTAAATTTAAAAGTGTTAAATAACATAAGACATAAGCATCACTCACTCATTCATTCACTTATTCTTGTGCACGCTATCTTAGCCCACATTTTGTCATACCAAAGATCAGTTAAATTTTTTTTGTTTTTGCCAAGTACGTGTCAAGAATGCAACAAATGTCAAATAATCCTTTTTAAGTTTAACAGGGAAAAAAGTGAAAAATAAAAGAAACCATAAAGAGTTGTGTATTTAAGATTAGTAAGATTGAATACCAAGAAGATAAAAAAGTGCAGAAAAATGTGAGAAACCATTTTCTTTTTTTAAGAAGACGATAGACATGGAATTGTCTAACATGTAACAAGCTGTAAATGTGTGAATGTTGCAACACATACTTAAATCTCACACTTTGCTATTTGCACATATCGGTTGTTGGTATCTTTGGTCTCCAACTTAAGGAAACTGTAATGACAACAACAAAAACAAAACTTTGTTTAAGAGGAATTTTCTTTAAATTTTTAAATAGAATGCTGCAATGCAACAACATTTGTAGAATTGATTAAATAAATAGCACAAGTTTTTTTTTACTTTTTGTAAATGAGAATAAAAAAATCGTATTGAGAAATGAACTAATGTTTTTTTGCTGTACAGAAATTCGCGGATTAAGCATCGACAGACATACTAGACCAACTTAGTTTTAGAACGAGCTCTCTGAAAAACTTCACTTCACTACTTTAGCGTCTTAAGCTATTAATGATGTGCTAGGAAGTTGAGCATTAGAATTTTAATTTGTAATGGTGGAGGAGGGAGGCAAATCGGGCATTGCTAAGCCCCATTTACATTTTGGAAAATTCTGCCCGAACAGACAAAGTTTGTAGGCGAGGGGGCAAATACGCAAGATGTGTAGTACACGACCGTCTGTACTAGACATTTTTTTGTCTCTCTTTTCAACTTTTCGTAATAATCGTCTTGTTGCTTCATTTCATTTTTGTACGCTGTATTAATTTGCTCATATTTTAATGGAAATCAATTTTTAAAATGTATTTATTTATTATTAATTTAATTTGGTTTGCTTCAAAAGTTCTTTTCAATTAATTTTCATACAAATCAATTAAGCACGTCACGAAAATAAATGGAAAGAAGAATTGAAAAATTGCTATCTGGACATTAATGTCCGAAATGTAAACGGTTTAGGAAAGAGCAAAAGAGATTTGAAAAAATATCCGGCAAGAAATGTCTATAATGTAAATGGGGATTAAGAATAAAACCCTACTTAAGCATCTCTGCAGGATACATTAGAGAGAACAATTTTTAAACTTTGGAAATCGCTGACTGTAATCAGATAGGCAAACCAGTTTATGGTGCTATCGTAGGCA
The DNA here is from genome assembly GCA_947397855.1 of Thelaira solivaga. NCBI lineage: Eukaryota > Metazoa > Arthropoda > Insecta > Diptera > Tachinidae > Thelaira > Thelaira solivaga. The sequence goes on along the minus strand of OX377611.1, from coordinate 52,454,329 downwards.
TTAGTGACTCAATAAAAATCCTCAGATTGCTAAAAAATTTTTTTATTAGGTTTTATCGTGTCAGCTATCATCAGTATTAGATAAGAGATATTTAAATCAGGTTCTGTTGCTTACATGACAATATCTCAGAATATATATTTTATGACCGGGGAGCCTTAATTAAGAGTTCAATTTGGACTCCTCAGGAGTGACGAAGCTTTCAGACTGCAATCTCAGCCTTATGGTGTTTTCTTTTCTGGCAATAATGTTGCATTTATTTTGACTTTTATACATTTTTATGTTCTTTTCCAAATTATATTTTAGAGGGTACACGAACAGTTAGTTCGTTTCTAAATATGTTGCACGAATAAGTGTAAAGAATGCTGTATGTTTTACCTTCGATTTTTTTATGGGTGAGTATTAATTTTTTTTATTTTCTTTTCATTCTGACTAAATAAATTTCTAAAGAGAACAATAAACTCCAAAAATAAAAAACATAGCCATTTCCTTGATTTTTTCTTGTAAAGTGCCAAAAAAGGTGATTTTTTGAAATATTTGTATGGAGAACCCCCCAGGGGTGGTTGCAGGGGGTGTGCCACTGGTATAGGTGGGTCGGCCCTCCAAAGTTAGTGGGGCTCGGTCATACATTTTGACTCGAATGAGGCACTCTAAATGGGTCAAAGTGAGATTTTTCAAAATTTTACCCTTCGGATCAAAAGTCGGAACATCAAAATACATTGTAGAGGTATGGTTCCTTCGGCAAAATTTCTTATTTTGATCCCTAGAATACGATTTTCCTTGTAATTTGTGCGATTTTTAAATCGACCCGCCCTAGTGAGTACACTACATTTCTTGATCGCAGTTTTTTGTTCGATTGTGATCATAAAAATTGTAACACAACATGAGTGTATGAGCAACATTTAAAAAGTGTTACAGAAATAAACGGCAGCATTTTCTTTCAGAAAAGAAAATACTATTAGTTTTATTTATTATTTTATTGACCGGTTTTATGGTGCTGGAGGATTTACAGTCACACTGAATACCTATGACAGTAAGCTTCAATCGCTATTAATTACATGTAGTTCTCGAGATATAACTTTATACATAAAACCTATTAGGATGCGCCATTTGATTTGCAATAACTACAGAACTATCTCTCTAATTAAATTTTTCGAAACACCAAAAAATCGGTAATATAATAATCTTTAAATTATATTTTTACTAGTCTTATAGTTTGCAAGATATTCACAAAGATCTGTAAAAAAAACAAAATTTTTCAAAAGAAAATTTCCAAAAATGTCTTTTTAAAAAAAATCATTAAAAATTTAATATAAAGAAAATCTTTGATTTAATTCTTAATATTGATACCGGCGTATGTTACAAATAAAATGAGACATATTAGGTTCCAATGTTATTTACAATTTAGTGGAAGCAAATAAAACCCTGTGCCCCACATTTAAAAAAACATTTTTTTTGATATTTTGAAATGACACTAAATTACAATAAAATGTATTTAAATTTAGAATTTATGACGATTTTGATGAAATATGGCTTATTTTATTTGTAACATATGCAGGTATCAACATTAAGAATAAAATTTTATATTTTCTTTATACTAAATTTCTTATGAAGTTTTTTAAGAAAAAATTTTTGAAAAGTTTTTTTTTTTTGATAAAGTATAATTTTTTGGCAAAACTTTGTAAATATTTCAGAACTGCAAAACTGAAAAAAAAATTATTTTAACATAATTTAAAAGTTATTGTATTTCCGATTTTTTTTGTGTTTTTGTAAATTTAATCAGACAGGTAAATCGTATGGCGTAACCTATTTGTTTTTATGTACAGGGTCCGTAATCGAAAGTTTTTTTTTTCAACTAGTGCTTATTTCGTGAATGGTAACACTTAGCTCATGTCTGATTTGACAGATAATTAGTTTTATCCTTCCGCTGAAATAATATGGTTGTGTTTTCGCTTCGCTAAGTGGGCCTGCGATCGACTTACAGAAGATGCCGATTTTGGCAAAAAAAAAATCATCTTTTCGCATTTGGGGCACAGAAAACTCGCACGCACACATTGAAAAGCCGACGCACCCAAAACGAGTCACTGTTTGGTGCGGATTTTGGTCCAGAGGCATAATTGGGCCATTTTTCTTCGACAATGAGCAAGGAGTGGCCGTTAGTCAATGGCGATCGTTATCGGGCCATGTTGAATGAATTTTTGTTCACAAAAATTGAAGAGGAGGATATTGGCAACATTTGGTTTCAACAGAACGGCGCTACATGCCACACAGACGAAGCTACACTCGATGTGTTTATAGCATTTTCAAAAAAAAAAAAAGTTATTTGGCGGACCCTATATAACGATATATCCCGAGAACTACAGGTAGGATTAGAAAAAAATAGATATACAGTTTGAATCAGGGTATCGAGTACACTAGACAGCAGTTTTAGTTTGGAGGCCTGTGTAATATATTCCCACATTTTTGTAATTTATGATTCCTACTGTATTGCTGCTACTATTTGCTCAATTAGGCCATCAGAAAAGCTTTAATTTTTAAACGGTGAAAATAATGATGGATTAACAACAAAATTCTGAGCAAAATTCAATTCTCTCAGGGTTGAGGTAGTCAGCACTTTCAGCAAATCGCCCTAAAAAAACAATTAAAAATTTCTAAAATGTTATGCTTGTTCTTTTGTAGCACTATTTGCATTAAGCCCCAAAAAGAGCTAATCGTTTTTCTCCTGTATGCGTAATCGTTTTTCTTTTTTATAACTTTCTAGTTGTTCGGTTTCTATTAGGATTTGCTTGGGTATTATTTTGTATTTTGTTTACTTTTTTTAATACGAATGCATTGCTGTGACACTAAAATGTGCGTGCTGTCATGTACTCTATAAGAGTATGAGAATATTTGAATTTAAATTTTGCCAGAAACGTGTTATATCTCGTTGAAAAAATAAATTTTAATCTTTATGCTTCAATTGGAAAATTAAAGTACTTTTTTAATTGTAGCTTAACAAGCTTTAGTTAAGTTATTAATATTGTTAATATTACTTGAAATGTCTATTAATTTTTTTTTATATATGCCACACTTCTAATCCTGGTTATGCTTTGCCTGCCCACTTTGTTTTGTTAACATTTTTTTTATTAATAATCAAAGATTTTTCTCACGAATTCAGTGCTTATCAAAAGTCAGTACACCGCAGCAGGACATTTTTTTTGCAAACATTAGTATAAAATACTTTAACGAGCTTAAACATATCCTCATTTATAAACTTGTATATACATAAATGGTAAAGATATATATAAAGACAAAATCTCTCCAGTTAAATCCAAGTCCATCATACGTCTGGTTGGCTTTTTATTATTACCTCTTGCTGTGTTTGAAAAAGTGTGTGTGGAAGCAAAAAAAAGAAAGAAAAATATTTATAAAAAAAATTTGTGGATTAAGTGTTAAAGCAAAAGTACCGCACTGCGTCATCACAAAAATACTTTCTAATGAACGATAATGAAGGTAATGATAGCGAACTGAATAAAAACCAGAAACAGGAAGTAAACAAAAAAACTACACAAAAATTGATGATGATTTATGGGCAAACAAACAGTAAAAACTCGTACTCTAATGAACAAAGAAAATTTATCAATTTATTTATCAGTTTATTTATAAAAATTCCACGGCAATTTTTTGCCAGGAAAAATTTGAGTTGGGACAAAGCAATCAGAAGATTTTCTTTGAGAAAAATTTTAAAAAATATTTAAAATATTAACAAAATATTAATCTTTATATGTGCTTAATTTCAGAAATTGTGTTGGTTTTTAAATTTATTCTTTTACTCATGATATTCTCATGAGTTATTTATTCAGTACAATAAATACTGAAGGGGAGAGCATACCTATATGGACCATTTCATCAGACGCTACTCTGAGTCCTCAGTAGATTACTCCCAACGTTTCTTGAAAACATTAGAACTTTTATATTTAAATTTAAAATTTTTATCAAATTACTTTCCTTGAGAAAGACACACGAAGGCGTTTCGAAATATTGGAAACTAATTTAATAATAAATAAAAATATATAAAAAGACCTAAAAGCTTAAAAAATATTTATTTATTTACTCTCAGATAAAAAGGTCAAATAATCTAGATTTATATTTATATTTAAAATATTTATTAAATTCGACTGTGCAAGAGTCGTGTAGTTCCTTCACTGTAGTAGCCAAATATTCATGTTTTAAAATTTTTAACATTTTTTAAAAACAAAAAAAAATATATAAAAAAGATTTTTAGAGAACTAGAAAATATTGACTAAAATAATTTTCTCAACAACACATTTTTCTGGTAGTCCTAAAATAAATAACTAATTTCAGTTAAAGAAATTCAAACTTGCGACATTCACGAAAAAATTTCTCTTCGAATCCTTGTTTTTTTAAATATAATAAAAAAAGTAAATTTTAAGAAAGTTAGGAGGATCCAACAAAATAATTTCAAAGTAAATTAAATTTAATTTAATATGTTTGAAAATAAAATTTAATCTTTATTTGTGCTTAATTATGTTGAAAATAATGTAACTCTGATTCAATCCAAATGTAAACAACTGATAATACTGGGTAATTTTTTGTCCCTATGTATTATGTATGTATATTTTGTCATTTCATTTATTACACTTGAATTGGACACAAGCCTATCTATATTTGTATATTAATCAAAAATATAATAAATGAATTAAACATATATTTTTGAATTGAAGACACCGTGTTTCACTTTTATAATTCAGGCTAAAGCAATCTTTCACTGCAGCAGAAAGGTTTTCTCCCAACAAATTGCAAATTATGTTGGTGTGCAAAATAAATTATTTTTCACAATAAGAGAGAAAGCATATCTATACAGCTGTTTTATCAGACTCTACTCTGAATCTTGAGTAGATTACTCCCAAGTCTTGTTAAATTCTTGCTAAAACATTCGAATACTTATTTCATTATACCAATCGACCAAATGAGAATTTTAGTCTATAGGCAAACAAAAAGTTTCAAAATGTTCAAACAAGAAAATAAAAGAATAACAAAGTAGGCTTAGAACCAAATAAACAAAATTTTTCAACCAACCAATATTTCTCTTTTATCTTTTACATATGAAACATTTTTTAAGTTTTGTTAAACTTTATTATTCCAAATAATTTAATATGTTGTATTTATGTTTGAAAATAGTTTTTAAGCCAAATACATTTAATGCTGAAGTAAATATTTTACTTTCAAATAAAAGAATTCAAAATAACGGCAAAAATTCAAAAAATTTCTCTCTATCTCCAATTATGTGTAGACATATTTATAACGCACATGTACAGCTTAAAAATTTCCATAAAAAAACAGAAATAAATAAAAAACCAAAATTTTTTAAAAACCCACTCAGAAAAGAGGCCAGAAATAGAGCTTTAGACTCACAATTTGTCGTGAATTAAATTTATTTCCGTTATTTAAATTATTTATAGAAGAGAGGAAGATAATCTTAAGTACTAACTTTATGTAAGAACTCTGTTTACATCGGTTATATTGAATTTGAACGAATGTATTCTTCGTAATAAAGGGTGTCCGAACAAGAACGCAAGATTTAAATTTGGCGCCGTTCGAAGTGTCATTGTTTGACATTTGAACAATTGTTATTGTTTGCTAGTAGAAGGTACGAGGTTAGTAAAAAATGACGATGGACAGCGAAGGGAGTTTGTTAATTGGGTATTGGAGACACTGATTTTGCCGATAAAATCATCTTCTGTGACGAGGCCCATTTCCATCTTGATGGCTTCGTTAATAGGCAGAATTGTTGCATTTGGGGTGAGGAAAATCCTCGAGTGATTCACGAGAAGCAAATGTATCCTCAACGTGTCACTGTGTGGTGTGGTTTTTGGGCTAGATGAATCATTGGACCTTTTTTTTATGAAAATGAGGCAGGTCAAGCGCAAACAGTCAATGGTGTTCGGTATCGTGAAATGATAACCAGTTTTTTCTTGCCTAGAATTGAAGAAATGAATGTGGAGGGCTTGTGGTTTCAACAAGACGACGCCACATGTCATACAGCCAGAGAAACAATTCAATTGCTGCATCAGTCATTTATTTAAAATTTAAATCTTGCGTTCTTGTTGGGACACCCTTTGTATATAATCTGTTTATTTATCATCTTTCAATTTGACATGCGTAAATTTATCAACGCCTTCATAATATAGTGGGTTTGTACTATTATTTTTTTTTGTTAGACTGAAGAAGGGTTGAGTTGCAACCGCGGTAACTATATTTTTTATAAGAATTGAGTTTGTAATTATTTTTACTTTTTTAAAAATAAAACGTTTTTAAAATTGCTTTTGTTTTATTTGTCTAATTTCGGCGTTAAAATTTCAAAAACTCAACCTTAAATAGTTGACACAACTCCAACACTTATGAACGGATCGAGCTGAAGTTCAGTAGACACCTGAAGAAAGCAACAACTGTTAGATTGTTGTGCTAAACTATTCTTTACATTGCTTAGGGACTGCAGAAAGTTGATTTCAACGAATACACAGACAGATATCGCTACATCGACTTTGCTATTTATAATAATCTAGAATATATATACTTTGTATGGTGGTACATGTAGGGTATAGAAAATATTCCCTTCTTACTTACAGTGAAGGTCATAATTAAAAACACTGCCGGGGAATTCTTACTCATAATTGAGATTTACATATATTTATAAGGGAGCAAAATATATAAAAACTCTCTGTATACGAATTGTTTTCTTTTAGAAACGCTGTAGCATATGCATAAGGTAATAGAAGAAAAAATAATAACAATATTAGTGTTCCTTTTTAGAGTAAGTATTCACTTTCAATGTAATGTTCACATGTGCGTTGGAATTAGTGACACATATTTATTTTTATTTTACTGATTTAATATAGAGACAGATTAAAAATTAAATGTTTGACCGTTTAAACTTTTTCGTGTTAATCTTCATGTTTGTGTTCACGCGTTTTCATTGCGGTTCATATTAATATTCATGTCTAGTTCGCTTTAATGTCTACATCTATATTCAAATTCGTGTTCATATTTATGTTCATGTTCACATTCTTTCTTTGTTAGTGCTGATGTTGATATTTATTTTTGTGTTCATGTCTATATCCTTGCCAGTATGTATTTAAATGCATGTTTCATGTCTATGTTCGTTTTCATATTTACTTAATTTAATATTAATAGCATAGTTGCTATGGTGATTTTAGTAGTCTTATGTTTGATCATATTAATGTTTGTGTTCATGTGAGCGTTCATATTTTTATTCTCTTTACTTATTGGGAAAAAACTGTCTGTGTTTTAAATTTTTATTTTTCTAAGAGAAATTTTGTCTTCTCTCTTAAAAAAATTACTCGGTCCTGGAAATCAAAAATTTTAAGACAGTTAAAGGGGCATTTTTGAGCACAGACAAAAGTTTGCTCTAACAATTTTTTGCACTGTTTTTAATTGCCTAAAATTTATTATTTTTATTTTGAAGAATATGTCTTTAAACGGTTTCAGTAAAAAAATTTGCTTTAATTTTTTTGTTCTTTTCCGCTTAAAAAATAGAAACCTTTAGTAAAGAAGAAAGCAAAGCTAACAATCCGCAACCCTTTTATTGTAATATAAACTATTGAAAATGCCAATGAAACTTATACGAACGTGACTTAACGATTTTATTATTGCTGAAACTATTGCACGTAGAGATTTTTAAGTTGGTATTATCACCCCATAAAAATGGAAATAAAATGCATTGTATGAGCTAAAAGGATGCCAATATGATTGCTTCCCAAATGGACACGGACATGTCAGAAACAAGAAGAAGAAAAGGGGAAAAACTAACTGAAAACTTTTAGTTTACATTGATGAGCTAATTTATAGAAAACAAATAATGAAATAAAAGTAACTAACGAGATAAATGAAGTACAGGGAAAATGAAAGAGAGAGAGAGAGCGAGAGCGAGGTAGTGAAGCACATGGAGATCAAAAAGTGGATTGAAGGAACATGCAAACTATACGCCAGTTCTTACAACAAATTTTAAATTGTGACATTCATACACTTCAACTTATCAAAGATATCTTTTTAATTGAAGAAAAGAAAAAAAAAACATTGTTAAAAGCAGCAATTGATTTTAAGTAATTTTGTTAAAGATTTTTCTAAAAAAACGAAAAAGTTTTTCGCTTTAAAAATTTAAAAAATAAAGCTGACATGCAAAAAATAGAAAAAAGCCTGTAAGTCTATAGAATTTCCCAAAGGATTTTTTTACTTTTTTTTTTTTTTTTTTGTTTTAGCCAGTCTTGCTTTATGATTTCATAGACAGCAAAAATTCCTGTTAAATAAAAAGAAAGAATATCATAAAACAACAAGAGTTGCCTGAAAAGGATACACAAGAGCAACAAAAAATCCTAAAGAAATTAGAAAAAGCAATAATATCTACTTTTTAACATTCGCATACAAATAAAAAATGCAAATACAAATACAACAATTTATCTAATACCAAAAACGAACAAACTGTCGAATATAATTTTATACTCTTTGCTGGCCGAAAAAAAATTTAGTTTTTCTTTTCGGAATTTTTCAAATTGTTATTGTGGTACGAATGGGCTTAATTTTTGTATATCAAAACCATAACTGCCAATTGTTACAGTCAGTTTAGGGTTTTGTTTTCTGGTATGTTTGAGTAAATTCCCATAACAATGAATCTACGAGGCTGGATAAGGAATTTTCGCTTAAACAAAACTTTTTACCTAAAATACCTAAATTTTCTAGTTTATCTGCAGTTATTATAATTTTTTTTTGAACATAAATAAAATAAAAGTTTTTTTCTCCTCTTCCGCTTAAATAATTTTCTTTTTACAATTTGCACTCAAACTCGTGTCTTTCATTTACGTTTGGTAGCCTGTGGCTAACTGGTTAACTAAAGCATTTTTCTCAGGATGTTTAGACATGCAACAGAGTTATAAATGTTACTAACAACAGGGAGGATAGACAAGAACAATTAAAAGTAACCTGCTGATTGAGCAAATAGGTCCTTTCGAATTGCAAAAACCTAAGCAAACTCTTTTCAAGGTTTTGTTTTTCTGTTAAATCAAGTAAACAAGATAGTAGCAGTGAAATCAAGCCACACAAAAATTTTGCAATATTTATCCATAATGCTTAAAACATTTCAAAAGAAGAGAAATCAAACACAGGAATATTAAACAAAGAAAGCAAATTATGAAAAGAAAATTTCCATTTAGAGTGGCTACTTATTGTGAAATTACACAAGTAAACGGACTGTTGTGGTTATAATTAACTAAAGATTTTTTTTTGCTAGCAATAATTGATAGTAATAAAGCTGACTAAAAATCTGTTTCCATTTTCTGTTTTCCTCTGATTTTCGGGATACTACAACATAGAAGAAAGCGCGACATCGAGAGAGAGAGAGAGATAGAGAGAGAAAATAAAGAATATTAGGGGACTGTATCTAGTAATATAATTACTTCGGTACTTTGTCAGCGAAGTACCTTACTGTCGCTATTATAATTTCTTATTTTGTTGTAAACCATTTAATCTCCGTTCTAGGTTTTTTAATATAAATAAAATCAAAAGGTATATAAAAAGTACCATTTCTGATAGTATAATACATGAATAGAAGTATTGTTTTCTTGTTTTAATTATTTTTCACCTTGCCCTGAACCATTTGAGCCCAGTCTAATAGTTCTTTAATATTAAAAGATCAAGAAGTACCATTAAAATAAAAAGTACCATATTATTCCCTTAATGATTTTACTTTGCTCAAGAGCGTTTGAGTCCAATGTCATAGTTCTATTGTTGTCAGTATCAAAAAATTCAAAAAAGTACCATTTAAAAAATAATAAAAAAGTACCATTTTGTTTCATTTACGGTTTCCCACTATGCTTTAGATTATTTGAGCCTAATCTCGTACTTCTAATATTTTTTAATACGAGAATATCAACAAGTACAAAAAAAAAAATTATAAAAAGTACTATTTCGTCTCTTAATGATTTCACACTTTTTCTTGACCGTTTGAGGCCAGTGTCGTAGTTCTAGGGCTGCTACTAATAAAAAATCAAAAAGTACCATTAAAATCAATAAAAAGTAACATAATGTCCCTTTTACTATTCTTCCTTTCATTCAGTACTTTTTAATTCTACTGTCATAACTCTAAGTTTGCACTTAACATAAAAATACAACTAAACTTGTTCAAATATAAAGTACAAATTATATTTATCTTTTTTTGGTACTTTTTTTCTAACTTGAAAAACTTTTTTTACCATTGATTTTTATTGGGTAATAGTAGTACACATTTTACCCCTTTTTAGCTCGAATTTAAAAAAGTGACAATATGTATTGAAGACCTTTTTAAGAAGAGATGAATACAATTTAGTTTTTGTTGCTGTGATGGTTACTTTGAAAGATAATAAGATTCTTTTAACCCTCTTATCCCGCAAATGTAAAAATATCAAGAAGTACTAAATACCCATCCGCTTATTTTTCTAGTTGAATATTTTCTAGTTTGAATTTTGGCTCTATCTGTAGTAGTTCCCAAGATATAAAAAGTCGGATTTTACCAGCTTTTACCCTCTTTATCCCCTTAATATTCGAGTTTCCTAAAATATATTCTTATTCGTTCTACATATTGTGAGAGAAATCTAATCGCCGAATTTCAAGCTCGCAGCTTTAGAGTTTTATGCTGGCCGATGTTGATAAGTCAGTCAGACAGTCAGTAACGTTACTCTTATAGGTATGTATAGATAAACATAAATGTATAAAAACATGTAAGAAATGTCTTAAATATTTTAGTGGGGTATTACTCGTATACATACAAAGACAACCTTATAGAAAAAACTCATTCATTCAGGTAATAAAACGTTGTCATTAAATATTTTTCTTCATTTAAATGAAAAAAATATAATTAATGCAGTGAAGAATGTCTCTTAATGTATGCTTTAAGTATGTTATTTATAGTTTATTATACCCTTTAAAAAAAGTGAAAATTGTATATACGTTTGTCATTCCATAATTACGTTTGTAATTTCTTCATCGTACGTGTGACAGAATTATAAAAAGCGAAGTTGATTTAGCGATGTCCGTTTGCCCGTGTGGATGTTGCACAAAACTTTCTGAAGCACCTACAATACCTACAGCAAAGCTTAGTATACCAATTTGCTGAGCTATAAGTTCTGAAATGCAACTACTTCTATTTTTAGACAATTTTTCTGAGTGCGTTTTTCGCTTAAATGCAGTTTTATCAAAAATGACACTCGTAATGTCTGTAAAAAAAAAAAAAATCTGTCCCCAAGTGGCAGAAAAAACCAAAAAAAATTTGTTGTTTAAGCTAATACGTAGAATTAGTGTACGTAGTGTTTGTTTATATATATGTTTTATGTTAAATAGTTTGAAATCTAGTTCATACGAGATTTTGATCGAAATTTAGTTCAATTTGACTAGATTTCCCATACAAAACAAAATCCAGTTTGTTACTAGATTTTACCAAAATCTAGTCAAAATCTTGGTGTACTTAGTCATACAACTGTGGTTTTGATATTCATACGTCCAAAAATACTGCACTGCACAATAAAATTTGACAAATTAAATTAAACACATTAAAATAAAAACAAAAATATTTTAAAATGGATGGAAATTTTGGTTTTAATTTCTGTTTTGTTTTTTATGAAAATTTGTAAGCTGTACATGTGCGTAAAATGTGTATTAAATGAAGCAAAGATACATGTGTGTTGTGTTTTCTACGCCCATACACGAAGCTGCCCTGTAGGAAGCATGGCGACAAGTGTCTCCAAGTCAACATTTTTATCAATAATTGTGGTGTCTTTTTGGTGACACTGTCAACAAATTGTTTTGTTTTTGATAGGTAGAGACAATTTTGAACGGTTTAAAACAAATCATAAAGCTGATGGGCTCAAAATCGGTGGGTAGCCGACGGCAATAGTTTTTATTGATCTCGGCGCCGCCGACTAGAATTGGGTCAAAGACATAGTGGGGGAATTTTTATTTTAGACATACATGTACATACATATATTTCTTCTTAAGTAAGTTTTATCTAAAAAAATAAAATAAAAATAATACTGTAAAAAGTTGTATAAAATATCTTGCATTTTTAGAAAAGTTAAGGCAGTAAATTATTTTATTTGCAAATATTTGCTTCAAGCTGCTTTTTCAGTCGCCGATGATATTTCTTTATATGAGCTGGCGGCGTCGCCGATTAAACAACATTGGCTTGTTGCGTTTGTTATTTATTTCATTTTTTTTTATAAATTTAGTTTCGGCCGCAAGCTATGGCAATCGGTCTTATAAAGGGTGTTTTTTATAGACTTATAGAACTTTAAGTTGGCATTACTGTTCAAGATCGCGACCGATTTAACAGCTGTCAAGTGATTTATTTTCAGTTTGGTTTGGCAATTCATCATGAATAAACTCACGCCTGAACAAGGTTTGCAAATAGTGCAATTTTATTTCGAACGAGATTGCCGTTGTTCCCGATTTTCATAAGCGAATTTTGTTTAGCGATGAAGCGCACTTCTGGTTGAATGGCTACGTTAACAAACAAAACTGCCGCATTTGGAGTGAAGCTAATCCTCAAGTGTATGTCGAAACACCGTTACATCCAGAAAAACTGACTGTTTGGTGCGCTTTAAGGGCTGGTGGAATCATTGGTCCGTACTTCTTCAAAAACGATGATGGCCAGAACGTTACAGTCAATGGTGATCGGTATAGAGCCATGATTACTAACTTTTTCATTCCTGAATTGAACAACCATGTTGTCCAGGAGCTGTGGTTCCAAGAAAACGGCGCAACATGTCACACAGCTCGTGCCACAATCGATTTATTGAAAGACACGTTTGGTGACCGCCTAATTTCACGTTTTGGACCTGTGAATTGACCTCCAAGATCTTGTGATTTAACACCGCTAGACTACTTTTTGTGGGGCTATGTAAAGTCATTGGCCTATACGGATAAGCCACAAACGCTTGACCATTTGGAAGACAACATTCGCCGTGTTATTGCCGTTATACGGCCACAAATGTTGGAAAAAGTCATCGAAAATTGGACGTCCAGACTACATCCGAACCAGCCGTGGCGGTCATATGCCAGAAATCATATTTAAAATATAATGCAACAAGATTATCTTTCGGATAAATAAAATTCATGTCAATCGAATAATCCATCGTTGTTTTATTGCAATTTAAAGTTCTATACGTCTATAAAAAACACCCTTTACAAACATGTGTGTCTCTTAAATACTTTTTTTGTAGTAGAACTGCGAAAACAGGAATTTTATTGAAAGTTATTTGTTTTTTTTTTTTTTTTTTTTTGCGTTGATTTGAAATTCTTTATGTGATATTAAATAGTTACTTTAGCATTTTCTTCGATTTAAAAAAATGTTTAAAAACATATTAAACTAAATTGAATTTAATTTATTTTCATTCCTCTATCTTAATTATAATTTCTTTGTTTTTATTTGAAAATTGTGTACCTAAAGATATTTTATTGTTTTTAGAAATAAGCATAGCACAAAAGGTTTTTTAGCATACTGAAATGAATTAATTATTTCCGTATTACCAAAAAAAAAAAATTAATATTAAAAGAAAATTATTTTAAGCAATATTTGCCATTTCATTAAAAATATATTCTTTATTAATTTTTTTTGTTAGTACATATTTAAGAAAAATTTGCAAAATTAAGGATTTGAATATTTGGCTACCACAGCTGAATTTAACTTGCTGTATTTCTAAAGATCTTTTCATAAACAAAACGTGTAGAGAGAAGATTACTACAAGGTGGGCTAAAAGAAATCACCCTATTGGAAGATGCTCTTATTTTTGCAAATGGTGGCCAATGTCAAATCTGTTTTGACATTTGTGAACAAGACAGATGTAGAATACAAGTGAACAAGCAATGGAGCGATATACTTCCCAAGAACGCGGAATAATTGAAGTGGACGATTTTTTGACCAAAATCATAATGAGTGACGAGGCTCATTTCCACCTCAGCTTGTACGTGAATAATCAAAACCATCGCTTCTGGGGCACCGAAAATCCACGAGCCAGTGGTTAATAATAAGTAAAACAAGTGCATGAATTTTTTTAATTTTTCGTTAACACAATTGTTGGTGTAATTGATAGGCTGTGAATGATATACATTAAGATAGATTGTCTAAAATATCTGGGTTGGAAATTTTTTAGCTGATTATTTTAATTCTATAGTTAAAAATAAATAATCAAATCATATACCGTAAAGGATAAACGTTACTGACTGGCTTATCATCATCGCCCAGCCCAAACGGCTAAAACTATGGGTAAATTTAAAAAAAAAATTTTAAGGGAAAAGAAGTACCAAAGAGAGAAATATGATTGATATTTTATACAGTAAAAGGACAAATGGTACTTTGTGATATTTTATTATTAAGAAATCTAAAAGTACGAGATTTGGATCAAATAGTCTGAAGCAGGATAGAAAACCATAAATGGCATAAAAGTGGTATTTTTTATTGATTTTATGAGTACTTTTAAAATTTTCAATACCAACAATCCCAGAACTATGAGATTGGGGTCAAAATCATTAACCCTCGAAGTGGCACATGGTTCTGGCCGGACATATTTCATTTTCATGCTTCAATTTAGCATACTTCTATTTTAGGTACATGGCTGTAATTTCAGGTAATCTCCCAAAATATTGTTGGCTTTCGATGTATAAATTAATAATTGAAAAAAAGTCCTTGGAACAGGACAAAAAAGCCAAATAAAAAATCTTCACCTTACTTTTGGTACATGGTGTCTGGCCAGACCCCTATGCATTTTGTATGAATGCATAGGCAAAACACATGGCACGAGTTGGGAATTTGTATTTACTTTATTCTTTTATGCTTCTTTCTTTCTTCTGATTTTGTTTGTGAGTTAGTTATTCATTGAACGTTGAACAGTGAAGAAGTAATCTAGTTTTTGTGCGGTAATTTTGAACTTGTGAATAATTTTACGCAGGTAGATTTGTTGCGTTGTTAGCATAATATGGCTGATGAACTGGAATTTATTTATAATACACGCTTGCGTAGCGCGAATTTGCAACCCCAATTGTCAGAGGCATTAGTGCGTGATTTTCAAAGTCAGGTAGAAGCTGATGAAAATGATGATGTTTTTGAAAACGATGGTGACGACACTGCTGATTATGTGCCAGAAGATGATGCATCAGACATAGAAAATGATTTGGAAATTGAACCTAACGAACTTTATGATAGTGATGAAGACGTAGATGAAGAAAGTGGAAATGATGCTGAAGCAGCAAATGAAGTCGACTCAGGCTGTTTTTATGGTAAAGACGGTACTAAATGGAACGAAACTGAACCCCCTGCATCTCGTTTGCGCCAGCATAATAACATGCGTTTTCAATCTGGAACAAAAACAAGACTCACCAATCCAGTTGAGGTATTCAAGCTATTTTTCTCAATCAATATTACGTTCGTCATCATTAGTGAAACAAATCGGCATGGGCGAGAATCAATTAGAAAATGGAATGAAGAACATCCAGAGTCTACCCAAAGAAAATGGATTGATTTGACAAGCTCTGAGCTAGATGCATTCATTGGGATTTTGTTGGCTTCTGGTCTCAGCCATAATAATATGCAAGACTCCAGTATATTGTGGCGTTCTGATTCGCTGCCCATATTTCGTGCGGCTATGTCGCACAAACGATTCATTACTCTGTCCAGATATATTCGTTTCGATAATAGTCGTACGCGGGCATTCCGACAGCAAACAGATAAAGCAGCTCCTATCCGGGACCTTTGGAATTTTCTCAATGAAAATCTGCAAAATTATTATGAACCTTATGAAAATATCACCATCGATGAGCAGTTGTTTCCGTATCGTGGGCGCACAAAGTTCACCCAATATATCCCATCAAAACCTGCAAGGTATGGGATCAAAGTTTGGTGGGCATGCGATGCTAAGACTAAATTTCCATTGAAAGGAAAACTGTACACTGGAAAGGAAGGAGACAATCGGGAGATAAATCAAGGTGAAAACGTTCTAATGTATTTTGCAAATTGTTACGCAAACAGCGGCAGAACAATTATTTCTGATAATTTTTTCACCTCATTGAACGGCGCTAAACGACTTGCTGCTATGGGACTGGCATTTGTTGGCACCATTCGAGCAAACAAAAGATGTCTTCCTAAGGAAGTTATGAAGAGCACCAGACGACCAATTCTTTCAAGTGTGTTTGGTTTTCATGAAAATCTTGTTGCACTTTGCAGCTACGTGCCCAAAAAAAAATAAGGCAGTCAATTTAATTTCAACCGTACATTACACGAAACATGTTGAAGGCGTAGCCATGAAACCGGAGGCAATTTTATTTTATAATTCAACTAAAGCCGGAGTCGATACGATGGATCAAATGCTAACTCATTACACAACAAAACGGCCAACCAGACGCTGGACATACGCGTTTTTCTGCAACATGATTGATGTGATGGCATTGGCAAGTTACATTATATGTAAGCTAAATGATGAAAATACAAGAAAAGAAAGAAGACGCATATTTTTATATAAACTTGCAAAGCAATTGGTACTGTACAACATTGAAAATCGCATCAACAATCCGCACATTGTGGCTCAACCAACAACTCGAATAGCATTTGAAGCGTTCTTTGGGAGACCTCTCAATATAGCAAGCCTTAATGTGGCTTCACGCAGTGGTCCAGACACATTAGCTGCCAAAAAAGTTTGCAGAATTTGCCTGAAGCAAGGTGACAAAATACGCCGTAAGACACGCTTTTTTTGCTGCAAATGCAACAATCTTGTTTGTCAGCAACATTCAAAAGTAGATTATTTATGTTTTTGTTGCCTTCCGCAAAATTCTGAATAAAAAAATCAATGTATTCTTCATAATAATTTTCTATTTTGTCATAAACATTTATTACTTTACCCATAATAAAGAGAAATATATATAGAACAAAAAAATTGTTGCCCTTTTCATTCCAAAGATTTTTTCAGGTCTATTTTTTCTTCCTCAGGTAGCTAATAACATAGTAAAAAGAAATAGAAACACAAAATATAACAAATATTTTCCTATCTTAGTAAAAACTTTAACGGCAAATAGCCCTTATTTCCATACAAATGTATGTAAATGTATAGGGGTCTGGCCAGACACCATGTGCCAGAACTAAAGGCTCAAAATATGTGCCTGACGAAGGGTTAAGAAGCAAGCCGGTGCTTTTTATTGATTTGAATGGCACTTTTTTTGGTTTTTTTCTTTCTTATTAATGAATCTTAAACCATTAGACTGGGCTTAAACAGTTCAGAAAAAGGTGAAAAATAATTTCTATTCATATCTTTTACTATAAAACTACTTTTTGATTTTTTAATATTAACGAATCTAAAACTAGCCGACCGAGATTAAACGGTGCTTATTAAATAGAAAAATCAATGGTACTTTTTCTATATTTTAATGATACATATTGATTTTAATTGTAGTAAAAAAATAGTAAATGAGTGTGAATGACCTACAACGAAATAAGAAATTATAAAGCGACAGTACGGTACTTCGCTTACGAAGTATCGAGTTAACATAAATTTTTAATGTAAATTTAAAACTCGCATACACGTAAAACCAAAATTATCGGTTCATAGCGCACACAGAAAACAACTTCGTCTCTGATATTTGAATCGTTGCCAATCGAATTTAGGCGGTCGGATGTACTGAAATAATACAATAATTTTGCTAATAAAATGAAAATTTTTTTTAAAAAGTTTATAATTAAAAATTATAAAAAGCGAACTAAGACACAATTGAATAATATGATAATTTTTAATCAAAGTAATGACATGATCTATCATGCTGAACAGAAGTTTAGACAAAATTTATTTTGATATTAAAATTTCAGTATTTGTAATATTCAGATTACATTTACTTAAAAAGTAAACGTGTAAATAAAAAAAGACAAAGACAGAAAATAAATAAATAAACGGTGTCTCAGTAAGGGTGAACTTTTTAAATTTTATGTAATTTTTTTTTTTTTTGTGAAAGTTGCAACTTTGAAATTTGGCAGCTGTCACATATGTTAATTCTAGTTATTACAAATGGAACGGTTTATGAAAGAACAACGCTTTATAATTGCGATGAAGCAAACTGAAGTCAATGCCAAATTTTCCGATGAAGCACATTGCCATCTGAATGGCTTTGTGAACACACAAAATTGTGTAATTGGGAACTCAGAAATTTCTCTTGCAGTCGATGAAAAGCAAAGGACCCACAACGAGCAATTCGTCTGAAGCGGATTTCGGCTAGGCTTTATTTTTTTTAAGATGAATCAAACAGCGAACAGCATTCGTTACGACTTGTGGTCTCATGGATCTGGACGACATGTGGTTTGAGCAAGAGTGTGGCCACCTACCACACAGTGAAACAATCGATTTAATGCAGCATGACAAGAAAAAGTTCACTCTGACTGGGACACTTTTTATAAAAATAAAAATGAAAGGAAAAAGTGCGTGGCATCAGTGGCTGCATATTAATGCGATCTCACATACCAGCCCAAAAGCACACACGCACACACATTTTAATATACTACACGGTCTGAAAATATATGATGTGAATACAGGAATTCATTTTGAAACTTCTTTTTTCTACTACAAATATAATAAAGTGTTTATATGTAAACACGAGCACACTCACGTTCATAAATAAGTAGGCGCCGCGCCGGTGTTGGTACACTTTCCCAAGCAAACATTTATCTATTTATAAACGAGTATGAATGCAAGTGAATGTAAAAGTGTATGTTTAAATACATTTTATTTTTATAAGAATTAAAAAAAGATAAATGTTTGTAGGAGGGGCATAGAGAAAGTGGAAATAAAATTATGTATTCATAACATCAAACGTAGAGGAGATAGAAGAACACAACTGTGTAGGAGAGAGTAAGTTTGTGGGAAAAGCAAAGTGTTTGGTGGCTGTGTGTTCATATGTGGCTTTTTAAGTATGAATCCTTATAGGTATTAGTGGCTGTTGTGCGTATGATCGTATATATTTACTTTTCTATAGACATGTAATGTACTCGTAAAAAAGCATAGTTTTAGCTGTAGTAAAATGAGAAAAAATTCTGCAGATTTTTCTTGCAAAAAAACAAAAGAAACAAAATTTTTTAAGTGGGAAAACATGTTAGCAAGTGTAATAAGTAGCTTACGGCTTAGCGGCAAACTCATAGTTATGTATGAAAGCAGTGGAAGAAATCATTTAAATAAAAAGAAATCAGTTTGAAACTGTTACTGTTAGATAGAAAATAATTAGAAACGAAGACTTCTAGGCTCCAATAAGGGATCCAATTGGTGAAAAAGAAATACGACAATTAAATTAAAATTTTTTTTTTTCTGCATGCAAGAATTTCAAGTTACTTTTTGTACTAATCTAGAACACTCTAGTAAATTGCGTATCCCACATGGAGTACAGAAGTATGAAACAACTTTGTTACAAATAAAATTTTGCCATTAAGACAACTTGCGGAATTTTTTTGAAAAAATGTTTTATTATTTCTATAATTTTACCCACCTTTTCTAGGTTTATTTCAGTTTAACACGAGTTGCAATTTAATATTTATTTGCTATAGAAATTACTTTTTATGTGCAAGTGGGTTTCTTTCGTTCTTTCACTTTATCGTTTTTAAATAAAATTTAATTTTTCTTTAAATTAAAGTTTAACTAGAACAAAAATAGAAATAGAATAATTTAAAACCTTAATCGAGCTGCAGCGGTTGGCTTTAATACAACCAACACTGAACAATAGCTCTCTGGCAGCACAGCACACTTCTGACTTACATTTTTATTTTGTTTGTTTAAATTTTGAAACGAAAAATGAATTTAAAAATATTAAAATGAAAAAGAAAATTTAACAAAACAGAAATATTAAAGCAACACCAACACGAACAGCAACAGCAACAAAATTGCAGGTTTAATAAAGGAATTGCTCAGTTTGCTTGTTTTCTTTCTTTGCTTTTGTTATTTGTTGCAGTTTTCTTTTGCTGTTGCTATTGTTGCTCTTGATTATGATGATGATGTTGTTATTGTATAGTTTAGATTTTATATTCCCATTAGTGGTTCTGGTGACTGCTTGTGCTGCTATTTGTATTTCATTTTTGTGTATTTCTAAATATTTGTTTTGTTTTATTGGGCTCCATGTTTTTTTTTTTTTTTTTGGCGAACAATGGGCCAACTGAAAAAGTTTATTTGAGAAGATTAATAAATTTTATTTATGCTTGTAAAATCGTTGTGGGTTATAAATTTAAACCAATAACTTAGAAAAGATTTTTTATCATAAGGAAACTCTTTAAAGAAGCAAACATCTTTAAATTAAAATAAAAAAATCATTACAAAATATGTAACTCTCAACGCAAATTTCGATTAAGACTTTCCAGCAAAAATTTCGGCGACTACTTGTGCTGGCTGCCTTGCTAACTGACCCTTATTACGAGTATATTCTTCAGATCTTTTATAAAAATTAATTATGTGGCATTTGATATATTCTAACAAAATTGTTAGAATTTTGGTTTTAAACAAGAGATGTATGGCCGAGAATATTGTTTTTGCAGGTAAAACGCATAATTATTTCCCGAAGAAGGCGCTCAAATTTGAAACGAAATCTATACAAATAGAAATTCATTTTCGGTTTGTTTGCTTGTTCACTACACAAATTTTTGTTTTCAGACGGACTTTTCTGAAATTTGACACCACTGACTTTTATATTTCAAGGAAGGTCGCCATGTATTTTTGCAGTGGCCACGCCCAAATTTTTACTGAAATCTTATTTCTCAACTGATTTCTTTGAAATTTTCTACATACGGTTTCTATACATGCAGGAAAGTCGTCATACTCTTTTGAACCGTTCATGACTTGTTGTTTTAATAAATTAATTCAAGTTGGATTTTTAATGATCAAAATTCTTATACCTAACAAGACATGAATTTAGGAGCTTCAAAGAAATATAAATCTAATTATACATGTTGCTCTTCTAATAAAATTTTTAAATTCATTAAATGAACTTGGAATAACTTAGCATGAATTAATTTTTTGTTTTTCTCATGGACTGTTATATGCCACCTGCTCCAGACTTGGGAGTCAGCACAAGAAGGAAAAAAATGCAATGTCTAGAATAAATAGCAGTCGTCCATCCTAAACATCATAAATGTAATGGAGTCTCTAAACTTCAAGAAAAGTCGCCATGTACTTTTATATCAGTCATGTTCTCTTTTAAACAAATTAATTTATTTATACCGTTTGCTTTTTACTAATTAAATACCAGTTTTTTTAACTCATTGCTCTGAATTTTTATATATGCGACTTTTTATTCTAAGGTGGCTAGTAAAATTTAATTTTAAAAATTAATTACAGGCAATAAGTGAGCTGTCCTTGCATAGAAAAAGAAGAAATTTTCTAGAAATCTGAAAATGCTTGGTATTTATTTCTCCGTAAAACATAATTTTAAAAATTAAGGATGTATGAGAAGTAGGGGTATCCCTGAAGAGACTAAAATAAAATTTACTAACAAGCTTAAAAGTCTTAAACCTTAAAAATAGTTTCCTAGTTTTTCTGCATTGCAATTGAAATAAAATTGGTTAAATAAGGCAGCATAAGGATACTTTTATCCTTGCTGCCAATCTTTTTGTTTCCTTTAAATTTAAATTAGTAGTTTGTGAAAACTGTGTTATTTTTTTGTAATTTATTTGTAAGTGTATTTAATAGTGAATAAAAGTGAATTCCTTTTATTTAAAATGGTTGTTGAGGGTTTTTTCACAATTTGATTTTGGTTTTTGTTTTAAGAAATATTCTTATAAGTATATTTTTGTCTCAATTTAATGAAGGTTAAATTAATAGCGATTATAAAAAGAAAAGAGAAAAGGGGTGCCTTGTTGGCTCTTTAAGTGTTTAATAAAAATTGCACAATAGAAAAACTGTCAACAAGTAGCTGAGGGTTTTGAGAACAATTAAGAAGTGACATTTTTTATTTTTTCGTTAACTCCAGTTATCTCGCCTCTCAATTTCTCATCTTTCTCAGCTACAATTTAATTGTAATTATCATTCATATAAATTCATTAAATAATTAGAAATAAGTATTAGAAAAATCTTAATTATTTCCAAGTTTTGTTTTATAATTCCATTAAAATTTGTTCCATTAATTTATATTCTCGCAAAATAATACAAAAAAAGCAGAATAATATATTTGTGATACACTCAAAATTTAATAGAAAAAAATGTAATGCAATAATTAGAATATCGAAAGTTGAAAAAAAAGCAGTTAAAGTTCTGGTTTTTATCAAATATATTTTTTTTGAATTGTGGCTTAACCAGATCAAGAGGCGCAATTAGTGCTCAAGCAATCACAAGTAACTTTAGAGTCAAGTTTGATAGTCACCATGTGTGAAAATATCTCTGTTAATTCAAGAAACATTTCCCTTTCAATCTGAGCTAAAATTTTTTAAGTAACTTGTTCTTTGCTGTTTTCATCATTTCAGTCCATTGTGTCCAAAAATATGATGCTGGTTTGCGTTATCAGTTCTTTTTGTTGCCATTTTAATTATAAAAAGTTTATAGTATGTGTGTGCGTGCAGTGTATGTGTGTGTATTTCTTTAATGCTTTAAGCAAAATTGAAACAAAACATTTATTACTGGATACTAATGAATATTTCAAAATCTTAAATATTATTACAAAAGTAGGTAGAATAACAAAACCGATATTTGTGTATGCTTAAACTTGATTGGAATTTAAAATTAATTTAAAAATGCAGCTGCTTGATTAGTTGAAAATAAATTAATTTTTATTTTATTTTCTTTTTAATATATTTACAGTAACGAAATTGAGTTCATTTAGTTAAAAAGGAAATAATTGCCAAAATTCCATGGTTTGTTTGTTGGTTTACGTGGTGGCCTGACGGCTTTCAATTAAATAGAATCGCAAGATTCCATCAACAAATTACATACAACAGCAAACAGTTATGTTGGACATCAAACCGTATGTGGAATATTTTGTTTGACGATTTATAAACAATTTAGTAGTTATACGGCCATGAGGTACCTAAATTATTTTATTTTAATATTTTTGTTAATCAGTGCTGTTCTGTATTCCGAATCCGAATATTTTATTCGGAATTGAAAAATACAGCACTTCAAAACGACTCTGTGGCCCATTTTAAGATTTTTTACATTTTGTTTTTGCTTTATTTTGGGTGCGAAATTATTGGTAGAATTAAAAAAACATAAAAGTTTTCATTTAATAAGAAGAAAAAAATGTAATTCCACATTTTTTCAAATCCGTGTGGTTTACAGAACATACACGAATAATTTTTTTTTATTGAAATAAAATTCTCTTCAACCAAATTTTTCTCTTGTCTTCTTTTTTTTGCAAATTTTATCAAGATAACACTTATTGAGTATAATACGAGTACAACTTTTTTCAAGCTCATTTAAAGCCTTATGATTTTTAAAATTCTTCTAAGCAAAGTCCTTAAGGACCTGCCAACAGTATGATTTCATTTATATAATTCATTTCTTTGCTTATTTACAAATTGCGCTTTCGAGTTTGATTTCAAAAGAATACTTCAACAAATTTAGTTAAATAAGACTAACTCTTGTACTTACTTTACTTACTTGCATTATCGATGTCAATGTTTATCTGTAGTTTTGTGTGGCTGTCTCTAGGAAAGAGTACTTCAGTTCTTGTATAAAATACAAATTATAAATAAAAATTCTTCGTTGAACTAAAATTTTAAACGAAGGCAGTGTGCTCGTTTGTAAAGCAGCCAGCATGTGACGTGCGTCATATTATTTACTTGTAAATGATGCATGTGTTTGTGTTTTTTTTACTAAATTGACTTGTCGAAACTAAATGTGAAGCAAAAGTGTCTTTGGACAAATGTTCACATACTCCTGCTGCCACTATCACTAACGATGACTTCCTTTTTTTCTGACTTATATTTTTCTTGCCCTGTCTATCATCAGCTGCTTTGTTGTTGTTGTAAAGATTTCATATGCAAAGAAGTAAATTTCCCAAGTTGATTTGGTTTTATTATAGAAAATATAAAAAAAAAAACTTTACATACTTTTACTTTGGCAGCAATTTGTTTATTCAAACGAAAAAAGACAAATAGGGAAAGAGGGGAAAGTGGAAAAGAGTGCGAGATTTATAATAATAAATAAAATGAAACTAAGCAAATAATTTAATAGTCTCGGCTAACTAATGGGTTCTAATTTGAATTTTTTTTCCGTTTTCTGAAATTGTTTCATTTAGATGCTCAGAAGTAGTCCAATTTTGAAATTTTTATTTAAGGAAAAGTTAGAAGAGAAGGTCCACTTATGTAGCTGCTTTTTATATCTATCGCTTTATGTAAGTAAGAAGAGTATTTAAGCTTGTAATTAAGCTTGTAGCACATGTGCTGCCTTCTAAAGTATGTCTCTCTCTCTCTGTCCGTGTAGTCGTTGAAATTAACTTTTCGAAGTCCCTAGACAACGTACAGAAATGTTTACCATACAAATCTAGCAGTTGTTACTGTCGATCGATAGAAAAACCGCGACTACCTCAATTTTTTTATTATTTTTCCGAATGGGTCTTTTGTGTATTTTATCTAAAATACAAAATA
Source organism: Thelaira solivaga (assembly GCA_947397855.1). Classification (NCBI taxonomy): domain Eukaryota; kingdom Metazoa; phylum Arthropoda; class Insecta; order Diptera; family Tachinidae; genus Thelaira; species Thelaira solivaga. Next base: position 52,429,704 of record OX377611.1, on the reverse strand, counting down.
GTTTAAAAAATGTGGTACCCAGTTTTGTCAGGAATCCCACTCACAAATGGCTGAGAAAAATCAAAAATATAACAGAAATTTAAGTTTTTCATTAATTTCTGTATTTTTTTTATTTAAGTTTTTAACCCGTACATGTACGTAATGTGTGTCCAGGCACTCGTATTAACGAAAGTAACCACACATGTGTGTAATGTGTATGCAAACACACTTGGTATCATGTGTGTGAAATAGAACTACGAATACAGAAATCTTATTGAAAGATAGTTTTAGATTTTCACTGTTTATTTAAATTTCTTTATTTGATATTGAATATTTATATAAACACATGTTTGTAGACATTTTACTTTAAATTAAGTTAAATTTATTATGCATTCATATAAGATATCTTTCTTAATTATTGCTCAAATCACATGTTGTCCAGTTGAAAAGACAAGAATTCCGATAACGTATTCCTGCAACGAATGCCATTAACAATCGGTCTCATCTTCAAAAAGTACGTTCTGACAAAAACTCGCAACAGACAATTGCTCATCGTGGGTGCATTTCTTTTGTATTTAAGAAACCTGGAAGCACCTTAATATTATTTACAAGTATTTTATTACAATAATATTAACACTCTTTATTCCTTTGTAGCTTTAACGATAAAACAGAACTGGAGCTTAACGAAACCTGACCCTGGGTGTTTTCTATTGTCAAATCAAATAGCTTACGACATTTTTATTGTTGCTGCTTTTTAGGAAACTGAATTTCATACTATTCAAACTCGCTTCATAAGCAGTGAATTAAGCACATTCGCTCTTCCATATTCATATATGATTTGTCATTAAATGATTTAATGTTATTACTTTAGAAAATACAAAAGTACTTATGCCTGAAATTCCTCACGCTAACTAATCGGTCCCACTTTTTGTTAATTTAAAAAGCAAAAAGTACTTTTCACAGCGATGATGATGAGACGGAAGAAAAGAAAAAGTATCACTACTCATATGAGTGACAGTGATCAAAGAGCATTCACACTTGTTTCTATATTATTATCATAGCAACAACTTAAAAAATTTACTACATTTGCTCAATAAAGAAAAAGAAAAAGAAATAAAAATTTCATAAATATCGCCTCACAGCTGATACAGCAGCAAGTTTGAAGAGTTCTCTTCACACACACAAACATACACTCGTATGTACATACACACATACCTTTCTGTATTTTTATAGTTTTTTCTTTCTACATTTTGGCTTTTCGGGAATATAAATTTCACTTTGTTTATACAAACGTGGTGAAATATTTTTTACATCATAAAGAAAGTAAAAAAGGTATGTGTGTGTGAATACACATAACTAACACATTGTTATAAACCAATACAATGAATATTTAAATTTATGCTAAAGTTAAGGAAAAAATATCTGGTTTAAACGAGGGCTGTCGGTGCAGCCTCCATATTTGAGCTATAGTTACCCTCATATCCACATGCTAGTGCAAGTTCAAAAAACTAAATTTTTTTTCACAAGCTTTCAGTATAACTGGCAAAAAAATTGTATTGCTAGTGTATTTTTGATTCTTGCGAGAAAACAGTGCTACCAACCAAGTATGAGTTTTACAATAAATTATTAGTTTTTATTGCAAAATGAAAATTATGTTTTTAAATAAAGAAAATAGCAAATTCACAGAGTAAATTTAAGCATCAATTTAATATTTTTAAAGTTAAAAAATACAAACAGCAAAAGTTATAATATCTGTTCACGATATGAAAACGCGGTGGCACTGCCATAATTTCTTAATTCTTAAAACTGATAGCGCAGTCGCTTTTTAAAAATTAACTTGCACTGCACTTGTCCACGCAGTTTTTACGATTTTCAACCAATTTTTTGACATATTTTCATGCTCAAGGCAGAAACTGAACTTGAGATCCCCTGAATGAAAATTAGCACATTATTCATTCCCTAATTGAAAAGCATTCTCTAGGAAAATGGATATTTAATCATTGAAATAAAACTTTAAATTATGTACTTTGTTAAACTTTATGGGCTTCTGAAAGAGCTAGAAGTTAAAAGCCTATTTGTAATATGCCAATTTTATTAAATATATTTTTTTGTAATTTTCGGTTGACAAAATTATGGATGATTGCCTCCTTTGTGACTCCGACTACCATCTTTTGAAAAAAAAAATTGATTGTGCCGAATCTTATATTCCCTTCACTGTGTTAGCGAAATATTCATAGTTTTCACTTTCCACATTCTTCTTAAATATCAAAAAAATACAAAAAATTATATAATTGAAATGGCTAGTTTATGAAGCTTAAGGTCGTATTATAAAAATGTATTTATTTGTTATTGGACCGAAATATCGATTTAAAAATAAATAACTGTTTTCTTATACAACCTCAAGCTTAATAAACTAGAAGTTTCAAAAAAAGGTCAAATAAAGTTACAAATAATAAATTATAAAAAAATGACAAACATAAATAAAAATTATTTTCTTTGAATACATATTTTTTTATGTTAAAATAAATAATTTATTTGAGTTTAGGAAACTAAAATTAACGGGTTGGTTCTAAGAAAAAATCCTTTCTGAGAACCTAACTTTTAAAGCAATAAAATTTCTACAAGCACTCAATTTTTAAATTAATAAAAAAAAGAAATCTTGAGAAAGATATCCAATTGGAATGCAAAATAAATTTAATTTAATTTTGGAAACATTTGCAAACATTTTTAAAACAAACATACATAATGAAATATTTAATATAAATAAAGAACTTAAAATTAAGGGCGAAAATTAAAAAATCTTTCCATAAGATCTCTGCATTACGACACAGAATACACAACCGCTGACAAACTTCCATTAAAGAACAAAACAAATTAATGGAAACCTAAAATTTCGGTGATATATTTGATTTGTGAACCGTTTGTTGTCATTTTATGCACAGATATTGTGACTGTAATTTGTGACAAAACTGCTTTTTGTTCTTATTGTAATATACAAAATACGGCAAAATAAAAAATCATTTTTTTTTTTTACCATTTTTCATGCGTTTTTTTGCGTAGCAGGTAGTTTTATTAGAAATGACGGTCTGTGCAATCTGTGTAATTGCTAGAGAAAAATCAAAAATACAACCGATTTTTTTTTACGGAAATTTTTAAGCTGTGTTAGTGCGTAATGTTGTGCACACAAACACAAAATCAAGTAGTAGCTTTTAAATCAATTTGTGTATGCACTAAGCTTAAGGTCAATATTTCGATAAATAAATAAATTTTTTAAAATAAACTAGCCGTTTCAATTAAATAATTGTCATTTTATATTTATGAATAATGGGAAAAGTAAAAATATTAATATTTGGCTAACACAGTGACTCGGCTTAGCCGAATTTAACTTGTTTTGATTAATATTTTTTGGGTTGTATTCGAAATTCGAGAGCTGAATAATAAAAAAAAGTGGCTGCTACACTTAAATGTTTCCATAATGAGCAGGACGTAAAGAATAGCTAAAAAAAATTTTTTACAACTGAACTTTAGTGCTTTACAATTTCGCATGAAACATATTAAATTATTTAAAACCACTGTGCGACTTGCCCAATAAAATTTATGTCCCTCTATGAAATTAATTTCAAATGAAAAAAAATGTAGCATTCGTTAACAATCCTCGTGTTTGAAATAAATGAGTAAAGCTACGGTCACATTAAGCAAATATTTGTCGAAATAAGCATAACGTTTATGTGTTTTAGTCTAACTTGTTATTAAAATACACCATACGTGCATTATTATATTATTTGAATTAATTTCGTGTAATACAAGTCATGTTGGACTAAAAAAATACTTGCCGCTTATTTCGACAAATATTTTTGTAATGTGACCGTAACTTAAGGAACTGTGTCTATGTTGGCATTTTGTGCAGTTTATTTGCACGTTCTGAATAGAAATTCAAGAGTATTATTTGTTTTTTTATACTCTATTATAATAAAATTTTTATGCATGTTACTTGTTCTTCAATATGTGAATGCATAACCGTATTTGTGAGTGGGTGTGTGATAGTGTGTGTGTCTTTCTTACTTCTTTTCGATTGTACGTACTCGTACCTTCACTCAATTATTTCCCCTGGGTGTTGACTTTTTCATTTCATTTTGATTTTTTCCTTTTTTTTTTTAAATCAAAAACAGGAATTTATTCATTCTTATTTACTTGTGCTATGGTTGCGATATATTTATTTATTTTTTTTTTCTTTTGCCATATTTTCTTAGCTAGTATTTTTCACTGGCTTTATGCCATTTTTTTTCTTTTTTTGCGTGCCACTCGTCGTTTCTGTATTTATTTTAATTCAAGCGTGAGTTTCTATTTCATTTTTTTATATTAAGTTAACTAACTATTCATGGAACCTTGTTTAAACGTCATATGCTCTGTGCTCTGTGTTGTATTACTTTTATATTCGATAGTTCATTTCCGGTTGATTGATATTTTGCAATAACTAGAAAAAACTAATGTGTTTGGCAAATACAGTCTTAAAACTTGTTTCATTGTAAAACAAGCTTGCACTACCGTGTGTTGAGTTTCATAAAATGTTTTGCTTTAAAATGTTGATAAAAATAAAGACAAGATCAGATAGAAAATAGTAAAAACCATTTTTTTTAAACATTTGAATTTAAAACATTTAAAATTTTTTTTATAAAGAAAGAACACATACACATATAGTTTTACAACAATAATTTTATATATATATTTTTAAAATTACACTTTTACAGCCATTATTACAAGTTACCGAGAAGTTAAAGTTAAAGTTAGGATTTTATAAGTCAAATATCAAGATTTTGGTTGGACATTAAATTAAAAATATCGGTAAGGTAAACAAATTTGGTTCTAAAGCTTTAGCCAAAAACCGGTTATTTATCCCACAAAATCCTAACTTTAACTATCAAAAGTTGTAATAACGGGCCTTATTGATATTAATTGTACAATTTTTAGATTTTAATTTTGAACATTTTTTGAATTTTGTATTTAAAAAGTTTGTTTGGTAAAACCTTATTATTGTACACCACCCTAATTTAATTATATTAACAAAATTTTTTGAAATATGTAATTTTAATAATTTGATTAATTTATAATTATATCTTGAAGAAGCTACGTTAGTTGGAGAGAAAAATCGATATAAAAATAAATTTATAAATCACGACCCCAGGCTTAATAAATTAGTCATCTTTTTTTCCTTAAGTAAACTAAAGCTTTAAGTCGCTGACATGTAACGAATTTTAGAGCAACGAGTCGCTAAGCGCTAAGTTTGAGCATTCAAATGAAAAAAAAAATGGTAAAAAATATTTTCTTGAATAAAACTTTTGTTTTTATTTTAGTTTATTTGAAAAGAGTAGAGATAAATGCCTTTACTATGATTTATAGTTTTTCTAAATATATTCCAAATTCTTTTTTAAATATTTAACAAACAAAAAAAATAAAAATAAATATTTTTAATGAAATCGAAAATATTGATTAAATTTTTAAACACCATTTATTTCAGTATCAATATCAATTTAATACTGAGTAAAACAACTTGTTAAATATTTAAGTTTAATGAGAGAGCTTGATAGTATTAAAACAATATATAAAGAATACGGAGAGAAAAATTGACAGTTGTATGTAACGAACAAAAAAATAACAAAAACAGCTGGCAAAATCTAGTGAAAATCTAAGCACCTGTATTATAGTGTAAAACTTTCTATGATTTTTCAAATATTATTTGATTTTGCTCTTTCAAAATCAAAAAAAAAATTTAGCTCTTGTATTTATTACAGTGGCAAACCCGCATTTGAAATATTTCAGCTGCAGCTAGCGATTGGCAACAATCTCGGGTATCAAAGCCAAAATTGTTTTCTGTCTGTAGCCTTATAAACAAAATGAGCGAAATTTTATAAAAATTGATACACAAACAAATTGATCCAGAGAAACATAAGAAAAGTCATAAGTCTAAGAAAATTGTCTGTTGCTGAGTAAATTCGGACCATAAAGAAGCCATTTTTTTAACAAGTTTATTTTTATTTACACATTTTTTCACTTTTTGTTTTATATTTTTTTATCTTACTTATTTTTGCCTTTTCTATTTTGTTTTAAGAATATTTTTTAATTTAATGTTTTAATTTTATAAAAATACTGATTTAATTTAATTTTTTTTTCGCAAATATTACCAATTTTGACAAGCGGGTGGACAGTGAATTCAAACAACTGATCAGCGAATTGTCTAAAGCGACTACCTTCTATAAATTCGGTTTGTGCTAAAGCACAACCGAATGATGACTTTTATTTAATTTTATTATTTTTTTCTAGTTAAAAGACCAAATTTGTCTTTTAAAACTTACACGCCCTTAATCATCATTTTTAAAACACTTTTTTTTTCATTTTATTAAGAATTTGTTGTTTTTCTGCTGAAAGCAATATGATACAGCGTATTAGTGAAATACACTAGTTTAAATTGACTCCCATGCACACATAAACACATTCACAAATTGAATGTAACAAACACATTCAAATCATTCATCCGTATCCCTTCATTTCTTTTTTATCTTCCTTCTCCTGTTGATATAATTTGCTTATACGAGTACATGTAAATAAAACCATTTTTCGCTCAGTTTTTTTTTTTTTCATGGATTAGTGTGTTTGTGTGTATGGGTATGCATTTTATTTGTCTTTTGTCATATTTTATAATACATTTTCACTGTTAACATGAACATGCATATTTTCCAGACACAGAGCATACATAATAAACATTTTGGAAATAAAATATTATATTACAACAACAATAACAACAACTTAAGCAAACCGAAATAGAAAAAAAAATGAAATTTACATGTTGTCAAGTTAGTCATTTACTTTAAATGTTTGATTTGTCATTTATCATTTTATTTTCCTTTTACTTTTTATCAGGGCACAATAAGTTGTTTCCTGCCCCCTTCCACTATCCTTTCTTTTTCTTATAAGAAAGTAATAAAGAAAAGCATATCTCGAAGTAGTTACACTTATTTTTCATATACAGCAACAACAAAAAAAACATTTTTAATATTTTGTGTGAGAGAGAAAAATTTACTTTTTTCTCAGTGAAATAAAAATGATTTTTAACAGCTGTTGTCCTCAAAAGTTGTCTAGTGATTTACTACGCTTTTTTTCTTCTGCTACAAAGTCATTATCATTAAAAGAGTTTTGTGAACATAAATAAAATTGCTTGATTTAAATAGGAGAATAAATGAAAATGAGTGTTATTATTGACAGTTGCTTCGAAAGAAAAAGTATTAAGCGGTTCGAAAACTGTTTCTGCTCTAAGAACAATTTTATCAATCTTATGCTGACGAGTTACATAAAAAATTGTTAAGAAATAAAATGTCATCATTTCTTGTGCTTAATTCCAATTTATGTTGGTTTGCATTATACTCGTATGGCCAAACATTTGAATATCGCACCGCGACCTTTAAGATTTATTGTGCAGCCCAGTTCCTAACTACAATCCAAGACTCTTTACGAATCTCGTAATTGCTATAGGATTAATCATGCCTAGATCTTCTGTGACCAATGTCTTATTTAAAAAATTGGGCTTAAATTCAACTCTTGAAACATACAGGCATGTTCTGAAATCACGGTGATTTTAAACTCAGAACGATTTTAAAATCACGTTAGTAATTTCTTATTGTTCTGGAAATCACGAGATTTTAGCTTTTGAGTAGTGATTTTTACTGTTCTCAAACACGAGCTTAAAGCTCTTTTGTTTTGTTTACTACAAAATTTACTCAAACAAATAAGAACAAGAACTAAAGCCCCCATTATGGTTCACAGCACTTAACTATTTTGGTGTTGTATGTTGTATGTTGTGAATTGCGATTACGGTTTACAACACTTATCTGTTGTGTTGTCTTTTCAGTTGTGTATGTTAATTATCGGCGATTATCGTTCACAACATGTTGTCTTATGTGTTGTAAAAACAGATTAAAATAGACAACTGGTTATTAGGTGTTGTCTCATTGTTGTGACTAATTTTTTTTTGTCGGTTTACAAATAAAAATGCAGAATAATTTTTAAGTAAAATTATAAGAAATGTATTTTCAGTGGATTTGTTTTATTTTATTTTTTATTTTATTTAAAATTCAACAAACAGTTGTCTGAGAAACTGCATCTTATCATTGTCTCTACTTCCTTATAAATATCATCAGCAAAAAAACAAAAACAAAAAAAAAGCAAACAAAGGATTGTGGTTTTAAAAAATTAGTCTGTTTCACCAGCAAAACCATTCTTGTTTATGTGGAAGAATTTAAAAAATTTAATTCCAGAATGCGCTTGCTAATATTGTATTTAGCAGTTCTAATGGATTGGAACTAGACTTGGGTTCATTTCACTGAATCGTTCAGATTTTTCAAGTCACCTAAATGACCTAGGTCATTTTAATCGTTCATCGTTAATTTCGGACTCTGTGTAATGACTTTTGGTTTTCGTTCATCGTTCATTTCGAACACTGTAACAACAAACATATGACTTTCGTTCATTGTATTTTTATACACCTTTATAATAATATATTATTACAACTGATTATTGAATTTAAGCATATGTGATTTTAAATTAACTATTAATTTTTTTATAAGTCTGCAATAAAATTTTGCTACATTTTAACTAAAAAAAATTGTAGTTATTTTAATCTTAAACAGTAAAAGTCAGTGAACGATGAACAAAATAATTTTAAAAAATTGAAACGTCCGAATCGTTCAATTTGCTTAATCGTTCGTATGAACTAGGTCGGACATGAACGCCACAAGCTTAGTTGGAACTGTTCTGAATTTTGTTTACTAAGTCGTGCGATGTCTGTTTTCTGTGTAGTCACTATCGAAAAAAATTTAAACACGTTAATCTCCATTTCCTTTTTTTTTATTTAACTTTAACAAAATATATTTATTTTAGTGCACTTCGTTTTTCTTTTTTTTTAAATGCTGATTTCTTTCAACTTCACAGTTTTTTGCATGCACGTTTGTATTTTTAAGAAAAAATCTAATATGCAACTGTGCAACTGTGTGACCTACACAACAACTAGATGTTGTGAACCATAATCGCATGTTCAATTAATGTTGTGTTGTAAGCCAGATAACATAACATTTTTGTGTTGTGAACCACAATCGGGGGGTAAAAAACACGAAAAAATAAACAAAAGAAAAAAATGCTACACACAAAATAAAGCGTATTTTAAAATTAATAAATTTACGGTTCCGTTTTCAAAAATAATTAATTTTTTTGACAAGAACTAATAAAAAACAATTCAAATTAAGTGTAATTAATCATTTTGTTAGGGAATTCAAAGCAAAATACTTAAAAAGCTGCAAGTGATTTGATATCGTAAGGCAGTTTGCTGGCCGGTCTTAAATCACGAGATGTCAAATGATTTTGTGCACAGAACACCTTTTTTGATTTTAAATCTCTTTGAGAGAAAGTGATTTTCAGAACATGCCTGATAACATTGCTGAATACATGCCTACAGTCTTGAGGGTCTAAATTAAGTTCTGTTAAGCTTTCTTGGGCATATAGATAAAATAGAGTTTGTGAATGAAGATATCAATAGGATATATCTGTAGAAGACTATCGTATTGCGAGCAAATATGCAGCACTTCAGTGGTATTTGAGTGTAGATGTTATGAGGGAGCTAAGTCTAAGGGAAATATTGTTACGTTTCTACTCTACCATAAAAACGTTTAGTTTATTAGGGTTCTTTATTGTAAAATAACATCACAGTAAGTTTTCTTTTCTTAACACTTGTTGTGGAAACACACTTTATTTATAACCATCACAACGACACTTTATCACCGGGCAACCAGAGGTTTTAGAGTGCAGAATAGTACGAGTATACATTTTCTTTTTGTCTTTTTTGCACAAGCTCGAAATTCTTATTTTGTTTTGCTCGAGTATTATTTGTAAACATGAAAATTAGTGTTTGTTATTACTTTTACATAAAATTCCATACTTCATAACAAAAAACGTAGATATAAGTATTTCCGGCATGTGCATAGTTAATGTTTTTTAAAACAAAAAATGTTTCATTTTGCTTATTTTCTTTTATTCGTAATATTAAAACACTATATCCGTCTCTTACATACAAACCTCAAATAAAACGCTGAGATTTTCAAAATTCTAACCTCAAAAGTTTCATCTCTGGTTGCTTAATGACTTTGTTGTTCTTGACACAACTTGTTTACAGTGTAATGTCTCAACCAGAACTGAACTTAACTGACTTATTTGGCAATCTCAGCATTGCCTCATATACTGTTTTACTTAAAACTAGAGCCATCTAGATTCGTGTAGCAACAATGATTCATTGTAACTGTCAGAAACATCTAGACATTACTGCATACTTCTAGGCGTATCAAGTATAGAACAACAAGGTAAATGAAAATGCTTAATCTAGCAAATTCTAGAGCTAAAGCTATCATAAAGCAGATGCAAATAACACTCACCTCACACACAAGCATTACACTATAAAATTCTACGAATTAACATAAACACCAAATTGCTGCATTATTTACACATACATAAATACCATTTCTTATGAATAATAAAACAAAGGCATTCAACAGAGTGATTTTTCGTAACAATATTAATGATTACAAGGGACTATTAGAAGTGGACAGCCGATAGCTTTGAATTGGGAGTGTGAATCGCGGAAGTGGGTCAGGCAGTACAAAACTCCATGATGATTAACTCGGCTGTCAAGATGGAATATCGTGAATTACTGGTAACCGTAAACCGTTTGAAGTGTAAAGCTAGAATTAACCGAACGTCCCGTAAGATTTCGTTACCAGCTTTTGTTATATGAAAAGCAACGAAAATGCTTATCAAAAACAAATGCCATGTTGACGGTACGGCAAGATTTGTATAAAATAGAATTTAGCAACGTTTTTACGGCACGATTATGCACAGCTGAGACAGAGTAGTTTTTTATTGGCAAAAAAAAAAAGGGAGCGAAGCGCGTGTAACTTGGGGGTCACACGATCAAGTTTTCATTCAATTTTTAAAATTTCTCTCATTTTTTTACCAATACACTCACACTTTTAAAATTTGCTGAGAGTTTGCTTTCAATTTTTCGTTCAATTGAGTGTTTCAAATTACAGTCAAGAAAACAGCTGACTGCGATTTTTTTATTCCAAATTTGAATTCTTATTCTGCCGTCAGTATTGTTTTGTTTTTTTTTTTTAAATATGTTTGTGAACAAATTAAACAAATATAACGACGTTTTGCAGTTCATAGAGTTAAACAGAAGCCATGAAGTTCTGTGGAACATGAATATTCCTGCATATAGACGGAATAATTTAAAAATTAAGGCATATAACTCTATTGCCGCCAAAACAAAACTGTCGGTGGAAGAGGTTAAAAAAAACATCTTGTTGAAAAACTTGCTTTGAAATTGCGTGCAGCCTACGTCACAGCTTTAAATTTTTGTGAATTTTGACACGCAGTATGTGTAAATTTCTTGAAAGAGAATTGTAAAAAAACTTGATCGTGTGACTGCAGTGTAAAAGAAAGTTTAAATAATTAAAGTGCTTAAAACTTTTCTAAAAATAACAAAAATCAACTAAAAACAACAATATTTAATAATTAAACACTACAACAAAAAGTGTGATACAGTTTTTTGTAAAAAAAAATTGTATGTTTTTTTCTTATGTGAAAAGCATATGACACGTTTTTAAATGTTCTATAATTACACAAACGTTTTAACGTCAACGGGCGTCGACTGACGTTTTCAACAACGTTCAGCTAAACAAGCCTTAACTCAGGAGCTGATGGTCTGTTTCAATATCACGCATGTAAATAATTTTTTTTACTTTTATTTTTCTCTTCTGTGACATATTGTATTTAACTTGTAAACAAAATTACTTACATTTGAATTAAAATAAAAATTTGTTTGCTGTTGTTTTTGTTCATTTTGACAAATTGCCTAAATTGCATGTCGTTTACCGCATTTGATGAAAAGATATATGAAGTTTGCTTTTATTGTACCTCTCACACTCTTTGTTCTTCTCTATATTTTATAAAAATAGCTACCGTTGAGTTTTATTATATTTTTATCTTCTCTAGTTCTTTGTGTAATTTTGCTATTTGGTCTGGTATTACGACACAAGAACAAAAAAAAGGAACTTTATTTACATATTTTATAATTTGCTTGTAAATGATGGAAGTAATGTGTTTGTTTGTATGTCACCAAGAAAAAGTGCTGCACTTAAATGGTCTACTACTTCTTCTTGTCAGTCTTTTTCACATCAATCTGTCTTCAGCTGTAGTAGCCAGCGTTGCCAGGAGCTTGAAAAAAGTAAGCTAAATTGGGATGAAAAAGGCTAGTAAAAGATAAATCACACAAAAAAAAAAAACTATGAAAAAGTTGAAAAACTTTAAGTTAAAAATTAAAATTTTTTTATTACAAGAATCTTTGTAATTAAGATTTTTATAAAAAACAAAAAAGATAGCAGAAGTAAAACAAGGTGGTTCTTATTATACATGAATTTAAATATTTTTCGTACTAAAAAGCACGTAACCTCAGCAATACTAAGCGATACTAGACAACTAAATACTAATCAAATCCATTGATTTTTAATCTAATAAATTTAAAATATTTTGTGGCGAGGATGAGGGTTTTTTTAGTGATAGTTTTCTAAAAAAAAATGCGTTTTGAAAAATGCATGCAAAAATATTACTTTAGTTAATTTGGTTAATATTGTGCCCCCCCAAAGCAAATGTAAAATATTTTTTGATAAAAAGTTGAAAGTAGTAGCAATTCAATACAACATTTGAGCAGACAAAATGTAAATTTAATTCAATTCCAGTTCGAAGTTAGTAGAGAAAACTCTTTTATGTTTAGGAATTTTCTTCAGCTTTAGTTTGTATATTCACGGTTTGTTTTCAGTTTTCTAAAAGAAAAAAAAATTATGGCAAATAAGAGGCTAAATTCGAGAAAAATGCTAAATCCAGTCTCAAGAAGGCTAAATGGCAACGCTTGTAGTAAAAAGAGTGTAAATTTTTTTGCAACAAATAAAGGTCGGTTGTAGTGGCTGTAGTAAAAATAAAATAAATTACCCGTCATGGCGTGTATGTGTGGCTGGGTGTGTCGGGTGTATGTGTGAGGATATATAGTTGACATTTTGCTGTTCATATAGTCATTTATCAAATTGTGTGCTGTACATACTTGAACAATGAAATGTTGCTTATAAGACAAGGCATTTCCTTCTTGTTTCCCTGCTTGTTTGGAAGCAGTCTTAATTTTTTTATGCATTTCGTCCTCTGTTTTATGTTTCGCTCTTTCTAAACAAGGTGAAACATGTTATCTAAAGTGCAACACAGAATATTTTAAATTAAACATTTAACTTTTGCTTATTTTTTAGCTGCATTTTTTTATATTATTTTTTCTATTTTCTACTTTTTATATTTTTTTAGCTGTTAAATGCTTTTTATAAAATTAATATTTTAAATGAATTTAAATGTTTTTGCATTTTTATTGTTTTTAGCGTTTCCTTTATTGTGGATTAATTTCAAATTGTTTAATATGAAGGCCATACACCTGCCAGTAAAATATTCTTATTATTATTATTGATGTTGGGTTGTTCGGAAAGTAATTTCTTGGCCTCTTGTTGGCCAAGCAGTTTTCCTGCTCCTTGCCAGTGTTACCCTTATGTCCAGTCACGTAAGGTGAAGTTGTTATGGATTCCAAGTTCGTTCAGAGATGACAGACAATCCATTATAATGGCTGATCTTTACTCAATTAGCAAAACGCCAGCAGTAAGCAGCAGACTGTCTGTGGTACCATTTAATATTTGGTAAGAATATTCGCATTTATACCGATAGTCAGACTGCAATTTGGTCCTTGACATCCAATCTGGTACGAGAATGCCGGGCATCGTTAAATAGGATTGCTGGATATTCGGTGGTCGCCCTCATATAGGTACATGCATATGAGACCACAGTAGGGAATTTGAGGGCGGATAACCTGGCAAGAAAATGGTGGAGGTTGCCAGAGCACATTACTGACACGTCCTGCGGCATTCGTCTTGGTCGGCAAACAACAAATCGAGAGTTTTTTTGTGAATAGCACAGTCCACATACGTGCAATACAGAAAAGATGATCTGCCATATGCTGGATAGCAATTTAAACAGAGAGTTGAGAAATGTCGTGGGAGTAGTAAGAGGCCAGTGTAGTTTTGACAACCATGCTAGGATATAAAAGTTTTCAAAGCGAAGATCACCTTCTTTGACTTTGGCCTGCCCTGGAAAAGCGCCGCAAAGCTACATTGGAAAGCGCTACCTACAAAGTCTCACTGCGCTGTCGGCTATAGGGATCGGCATACTATATGGCTTCGTTATCATCTTCTTCTCAATTATTTCCGTTCACTTTTCTCTAGTGGTATTCCTCTTTACTTCCTCTTCAGAAGACCCAAGTGAGCGCAGCTTCTGTTTTCCTTATTCAGACGCCCTAACCTAATGCCAGTAGTGTAGCCTGATCATTTGAGATCAAGTTTAAAGTCTTCCTTCTAGTCCTTCCACTTAAATATGCCTTAAAACATATATTAGAATAGCGTAAATTTCTACTTCAAAGATCGTATAGAATTTTCCTGTGGAAGTGGCTTTTAAATATTCGGGGCTCAGATACCGCCTCTAGTGTTGCCATTTTTTTGTTTGGAATCATCAGTGATTCACTACACCATAGAAATAATTTTCATGGCGATAGACTCTCCCGTATTATTAATTAAAGTGTGTCTTATAAAAATAGATGTAAAAAAGGCTCTTTGTAAAGGCTACTAGCCTCTTTCCTATTCTTTTTGAATTTCTTTCTTATATGTATTATCAATTAAGACTTGGAAAGAGTCTGTAGGATTTAAATCTTTATATAATATTATACATACAAAAAACAATTTCGGTTGGGAGAACTGAATTTTTCTCCAGTCAAAAATTCAGTTGTGTTAATCGAATTTTTTTATGCGATCAATAGAAATTTGATAATACAGTCAAAAATTTAGTTCTCTCAATAATATTTTGAGCTATGTTACCGAGTTTTATTACTGTAACTAACAAATTCAAAAATCACAGCTCTATTTTGGATTGGTTACGACTTCAGTACTCGCAAGCCTAGTTCTTTCCTTGGCTTATTTATTTTAACCCTAAAAGCACTTTCTTATTTTTAATGCACTAAGTACTTCCTTTATTGCATTTTTTTGTTTTAGGTAACAATTTAATTTAATTTTTATATTTACATGTAAAGTAAAAACTTAATGCTAAATTTTAGTTTTATAAAAAACAAAAAAATACACAGGCATGTTCTGAAATCACGGTGATTTTGTCCTGGAAATCACGAGATTGCAGCTTTTGAGTAGCGGTTTTTACTGTTCTTATTGGACTTCTATTTCTAATATATGTAGAAGTGCTGATAGCCTCTGCCCATAAACTATGAGGCAGTCTGGATTCATATAGCATACAGCGTGCCATTTCGACTAGCGTTCTGTTTTGCACAAGTAACATATTTAAAATTCTCAGGTATTTTCAAATTTAACCCTCTAACCATTTTCTTTCTGCACAACGTATTTAAGTCTTTACTGTTCAAATGACCAAATCTAGAGTGCCATTTAACAAAATCATTCTCTGCTACTGCTCACAACGTACACTCTGTCGGCGTCACCGTTTCTAATATAGCAAAAAATATTCCATGTTTTTTTTCCGCACACATCATTGTTTTATTTTCTTTACTTTTAATATAAGTACGATTTCCAGAGAAATAAACAGTATGGCCAGCTTCTATAAATTTGCTAACCGACAAGAAATTAGAGTGAAGTCGAGGAACATATAAAACATTTATGAGTCGTATGTTCATATATTTTGATTTAATTCTCACTGTTCCCTTCTCCTCTGCGTAAACAGTCTCACCAGATGCCAATATGATTTTCTGTCTTTCATTCTTCAAAAATGAAAACGAATTTCTGCTACTGCACATATGTGATGATGCACCACTATCCAGTATCCACTGTTTGGTGCTGTTTGATTTTTTATTTTATGTGCATAGCATTGACGCTACAGACTCACCACTATCTGCTTTACACTGAGAGAGAATGTGTCCTTGCTGCCCACATTTGTAGCATTTAATATTTATTTTCTTAGTACCCTTTTCAACTTGAATGTTTTTTCTACCATTCTTGCTATAATTTTTATTTGATTTATCCTGTTTATGCTGCTCTCTAGCTAAAAACACGCAATCATCATTTAAACAGTTTTTGTCTCCTTGCCGTCGTTCCTCTTCAAGAATTTTTGAAACTAGTTGTTCTGTACTAGGCAAATCATCCCTGCTTTCAATTGCAACAACAAAGCTTTCCATTTCTTCTGGCAATGCACAAAGCAACAACACTGCAACAAAATCTGCATTCAATACAATTCCTATTGTTTTTAGGTCATCTATAATTCCACGAAATTCACCAATTTGTGTAGAAAATTTATCACCAGCCGAGACTTTAAATCGAACTAATTTTTTAAATAAATTGACTTTTCTACACGCTGTGTTTGCCTTATAAAGCCCGCTTAATGAGTCCCATGCATCCTTTGCTGTTGTGCAATCCTTGATGTGGATGAGTTCACCAGGCCTGACACTCAAATTAATCATAGCCATAGCCTTTTGTTTGGTTTCATCTTCTGGACATGTACTCAAGACGACATCCCACAGATCTAGAGTTACTAACAAACTTTTAGTTTGTATGGACCATGTGGCATAATTCTCCCCATAGAGTTTCTCGATAATGGCCACAGAATTCATTATTACCAAATAAAATTTTCTTCTCCAAGCATATATTTATACTTATTTATTTATATGCGTGTTCCTGGGCCCATAACCTATGTTAGATATTTTTATATATCTATATAGTTTTAAAATAAAAACACGTTCGTATCTGTTTGAAATATTTTATTCAAGTGAAAACTTTTGATTAGAAAATACTAACATAGAATGTT
This sequence comes from Thelaira solivaga, assembly GCA_947397855.1. NCBI lineage: Eukaryota > Metazoa > Arthropoda > Insecta > Diptera > Tachinidae > Thelaira > Thelaira solivaga. The sequence continues at coordinate 52,412,739 of OX377611.1, read as the reverse complement.
ATAAAAATTAATAATGTTACTGGGTTGTTATAATACACATATAAGGCAAAGTACATAAAATAACCAACTGCTATAATGGAAGTTTTTAATTGTAACATTAGAAAATGAATGCTACAGCTTGAATATTTTTAAGAGAACTAAATTAGTTCCCGCAACCCAAGTTGTTTTCTCTGTATAGGGTAACAATGTGGAAAGTGTATCGTAGCTTCTAGAGTGCTTTCGGGAAGTCTTGTTTATTACACACTTCTCTTTATAAGGTCTTAACTGTAGGAGGTGGCTATTAATGTGGCCGGGCTGATTAAATAAAAATTCATTGAATTTTGTTTTTGGTAGAGTTTCTAATTTGTTGTGTTTAAATGTCACATATTTTACCTAAAAACAGGTATGTCAACAGTGACTTCCGCTTGATACTTAGTTGGTTTGTGTTTTTTCCTCTTTGCTTCTACAACCTGGTCGTTGTGGTTGTTATAATTCGTGTTTTTTTTTTCATTATTATTTTTCAATTTGGTTTTTTGTTTAATTCTTAATTTACATATTGGACTTTTTTTTTTAGCTGTAAAGTGCTAAATACCAACTAAAACAAATTGAATTTTTATGCTTTCATTTTGTATTTATTATTTCAAAACTATTTGAAACCCATACACGTGAGGAGTGCGGAGAGGATGAATTCGCATATTGTGTAACAAAAGCTCTTAAATGTTTGTTTAGTGGCCATTTAGGTGATCTAAATTATGTTGTGGACTCGCTTTTCAATGAGGCTTAACACACACACACACACAGGCACACACACATCGACAGCACTCATTCATATATTTATAGACAATAACACTCTCTCATGCTTGTACAATTTTATTGAAATTAAATCCCTTTTGTGTTACACTCCTCTGACAATATTGATGATGATGATGATGACAATGAAAAGTTTGAAAACAACATTTCATTTAGGTAACATTGAAATTTGTGTGAGTGTTAGTGTGTGTTTTAAAGTGTGTCACTATTTTTGTTTATCCTGCAACAATACAAAATATTAAAATATGTTCTTTTTGTTGTAGAAAACAAAACAAAAGGAAAACAAGTTCAATTTAACGCAGACAAAGGGCATCGCTTAATCAAAAGGATACATACAAATATATGATTGTGTATGTGTGCTGTTATAAAAATTGTATTAAATCACTCTGAAACTAATATAAATTTTATTTTGTTTTTATGGATTCTAAGTATTTAAGAAGTTGTTTTCTACTCGAGTTAAAAAAGAAAAAACCAAATAAAAAAAAAAAGAAAATGTTTTGACAAATTCAATAGAACTACTTGAAAAAGAAATTATTAATGGAACAAATTGAACTAAAGATATTGAGCTAATAATAACAGATTTGTTCTAAGATTGATTTATATTGAAAAATGAGAGACCTAGTTCCATCTAAAAGAATGGGTTTGCCATCGAATGACTACTGTAGAAGCTCTCAAGACAAATAAAAGGAAGGAACTGTGGCACACTTTTTCTGCTTTTGACCTGACCTGGAGAAGCGGCGCAGGTTCTATCTTGTGGAGCGCCATTTGCATGATCTCACTGCTCTGTCAGTGTCAGCATGCTATATGGTTTCATTAGAAGCAGCAACTGGTTTAGGTGACGGACTCATCTTCTTCTTCTACCTATCTTACTTTCTCATTACTTCCTTTCACCCGTCTATCTCTAATGCAAACGATCCACATCAGAGGACCCAAGTGAGCCCCCTTCTGTTTTTCTTGTTGGGGCGGGGCGCCTTGGGGAACACTTACACTTTTTTTCAGATACAAAATTTCTAATAAAATACCCATTAACATAAATTTTCCACATGCAGCCAATCCGAAGAATAAAACAAAAATCTGAGCGTAAGCCCGTAGTACAAATACAACGGAAACACAAGAACAACTGACGAGGACAAGCTCAAATAATAAGCTTCTGGTTAAACTTTTTTTATTTTTATTGTGAAATTAAAAAAAACGTAAAATTGATTTTATTTGTTTTTTTCTTTCACTTTCACTATGGATGTCAGCGTGCTTGTGTATGTGAGGGGTTTTATACGAGTAGTTATGGTTTCTTTTTTGTTGTTACTTTTATATGCGTGAAGGCAGTGATTGTTGACTGCCACTTTATTGTTTCACTTGTTGTTATTGTTTTGAACAGGAAACTGTTCGTTGTTTGTGTGTTTTTATTATTCCACTTATTTATATGGCAGAGTTTTGAGGATAAACACATGGATTAAAAATATGTTCTTTCTTGTTGCTGCTTGTTGCCTGTGTTAAATGTGGCTTAAATTTCACTGCCTTCATTTTATTCATTTATATTATTTTCCCTTGAGTGTTTCCACTTGCAGTAGTTGTCTGGTTGTCTGTCTCCATCTCTCTGTGTCGTGGCAAAAATTGCAATGACGAATGCACTGATGTATCCTGTTGATTCCTCTAGTGCATCCTTTACATGTATTATTGTTTTAATGCCACAGAAAACAAAGTTGAGAAGGAAAAAATATAAAGCAAAAATTATTTAAAAAAAAAAAAACAAATAAAAAAATAAGTGTGAGTTGAGTGAGTGTAAATGATTTTAAATGCATGGCTGACTGTGTGAGTGAGTGAGTAAAATGCAAAATTGTTAGTGTCAGGCATTTATGTATTTTAACGATAGAAATATCCCGGCCGGCAACTCAGCTAATTTTGAATAAATATACACATTTTAAACTAATGATTACCCAACTTGATCACATTATTGCCGCAACACACCAATTATTGGCTTATTTTATATGTTAATCGTGTGATTTCACAATTTATTGTCTCATACGGCAATTGACACCAATATTGTGCTAAATTGTCACAATCAAATGCAACTCTGATGCGCCAATCATGTGAACGTTTGATATGCAACCATTCCCCAATAAAAATGTTAAAAATATCCCAATTTTTATTGTATTCTCATGCGGCAATTGCTAAAGACAAGAAGCGGCAATATTTTGTATTTTTTATAGTTAATTTTTTTGTGTGATCTTAAGTAAATTAATTTCAATTGTTGTAAATGTTATAATTATAATTTACTTTCAGTTTTAATATGGATTTGCATGAATGTATAGAAATTGATGATTCCATGAGGCATCAACTTGTTTACTACTTCTAAGATCAGAAAAACTTTTGCCAAAAAAAAAAAACCCAAGTGCTACTTCTTCTTGGACCTACAGTGGTATAAATGGTTTGATACTATCTGTAGAGGGAAAAGCAAGCATCGGTACAAATGGGAAATTCAGTAAATTTGTTTTTGTGTCTTGCTTCCTAATACGAGTATATGGTGACACTAGTTATAATAAGTCGTTAAAGGTTGCATAATGCATCCTAATAAAAATTTTAATAAAAAATTTTGGTTCCCTATTCCCCGAAATTTTTGTGAGTGTTTTTTTTTTCTGATCAATGTACTTTGCAATTTTCTTTTTCTTTAGCGAATAAATCATATTTAAATAAACAAACCAACAAATACATTTTAGTTTTTATGTAAATGCACAAAATAGCTGATTCTGGTAATTAACATAATTCAAATTTGTTTTAAATAAGAAAATCGTGTGACGGCGAAAAATTTGATTGAGACAATTTCTTTATTGTGCACCAATCCAACACAAAGAAACTGGGCAAATTTTATGCATTACGACAAACGTGTGATCTTAGCTTCAGATTAATTTTAGCGTCCCAAATTGCTTATTTTAACATTACGATGTTTTAAATAAAAGTCATTGGCAGACTTGGCATAGCGGCCAAAATTTGAGTTTAGTAAATATTTATGTTTTTTGAATGCAGAGCCATAGTTGCCAAGTATGCAGAGGCCCATTATTGCTGGTACTGTATTGCTCAGTTAAGGTCTTTGAAGCCAAAATACATCACTGATGTGAGTGAGATCTCTTCCGACTACATTTCTCTGCCATTTGTACTGTTCATATTTTAAATCTCAAATATTATTTTTTTTATTAGAATCCTTGCGCTAATTCGATAGAACGGTAAATCAGTTATATGTGAATTGATTTTGAAAAAATTTTATTTTACTTCACAGTTGGCTTAAATTAATTAAAGGAAGGTAGCTTCAGATGTAATTTCAGTAGTTAACTACCAAATTGCTTGCAGGGATGTTTATTTTTTTGTGAAACCTTTTTTATTAACATTTAAAAAAAATTAATAAAAACCCAACATAAACCTGTATTTCACTTTCTGATGTTCTTTTTTGAGGTTGGTTATTATTACTTTTATATTTTAATAAAATTTTAAAGCATTTAGCCAAATTATATCAAGTGTAATTCCACAAAAAATTACTCAAAATAAAAAAAAATGCACAAGATTAATTGTCTGAAAAATCAGTCATGCAAATGTTTGTAAATTGTGTATCTGTATGAGTCTATACTTGTGAGTTGTTGTAGGAACAAAGGTAACGTGATATTTCTTATTTAATTATTTTTAATTTTTTTTTTTTTGTGATTGTCTTCACATTAATGTTAATCATTGAATTGTAAAATTAATTTTTTCGGCCGACATAAATAAAATGAATGAACAAGCGGTATGAATGGAGAATGACAGCTACTTTTACCAACAACATGCGTGTAGCTGAGTGTGTGTGTATGTGTGTGTTTTAATGGTTTACTGTGTGACATTGATATTTAATAAAAGCAATTTTTGCTATCCTTATTGCCATTATTTTTAATATTTTCATATGCTCAAGTCTGGAAGCAATTAAATATTTAAATATGATTTAACAGTGGGACAAAAGCCAGTTTTTATACCCTTCACTGTAAGTAAGTACCCAAGTACTCAGAAAAATCTTTGCATTATTTTTAAAAATTTTAAGAAATTCCCTCATACCTCAGTACTCTTCTTCTGAAGGATTTTTAGCCAGGAAAATTACTAAAATTAAAAAGGAATTAAGTCTGTAGGCTCTAAGCTTTCTGGAAGTGTTTTAACATTTTCTGAAAAATTCGTAGTTTTTATTTTATGATGCAAAAAAATTTTAAAATAGTCCAAAATAACTCTGAGTATTTTGGCGGTAGACTACAAATCTAGACAATCTCCTCTTTAAAATGAAATATGTCTGATCTCACAATATTTAATGGTTCGTCGGCAAGTTCCTAAAATCACTTAGAGCAACAGCACTGGGGTATATGGAAATTTAAAAATAATCCAAAGTAACTTCCGAACGAACCATAGAAGATTACGAGATAAGATGTTTATCATTTTAAAAGGGAGGTCGTCTAGATTTGTAATCTATCTTCTAAGTACTCAGAAAACACTTTACATTATTTTAAAAAAATTTTTAATTTCCCTCCTACCCCAGTACTCATACTCTGAGGAATTTTTATCATTCCTGATTTTGGCAACAGAAACTTACTGAAACCAAACTGAAATGAAATATGTAAGTTCTACGCTTTCTGGAAGTGTTTTAACATTTACTTGAAATTTCGCAATTTTTTTTATTCTATGACGCAAAACGGAAATTGCCAAAACCCTTCAGAGCAACAGCACTGGAGTATATGAAAATTTAAAAAAATAAAAAAAAATTTTAAATATCCAAAGCAATATATGAATATTTGATTGGTTGGTTACAAATATAGATGATCTCCGCTAAACTATTGCTTAAAACATTTAATATTTAATGACTTAAGACGTATTTGATAAATAAGCCATTAATACTGAAAATGTTTACAAATACTAAAAAAACTTCGGGTTTTACGTTAAAACATATTTAACGCGGCATATTTATCTTCACTCATTTAATTTTTTCTATGGTTTTGCTATTAATGAAGAGTGTGGAAAGTGAAAAATATTAATATTTCGCTAACACAGTGAAGGGTATATAAGACTCGGCACTGCCGAGTTACTAAAAAAATATTACTAAAAAAATATGTGATTCAGTGATACTTGCTGAAATAAAGTCTTTAATATGGAAGAACCGCTAAAGTCGACTTGAGCAAAAATAATACTATTTGCTTGAATCAAAATAACTTTATAAGAAAAACTTTTAGAGCTTGTAAAATGATAATCCCGCATAATCTACATAAATGAAATTCATTTTCTGTTTGTGGGTTTGTCTGTTGGATTCAATTCAGGAAATGCCGCACTATTCACGCCCATTTTTTATAAAAGTAATTGGAATTGAATTTTTATTGAATAATTATTTATATTTTTAAGCCTCTTTAATCCAATTATTCCAATTCATAGAGTAAAGGACCGGGCGAGACAAATAATAAAGCAATATTCAATATTGACACAGATTTCTTAGAAATCTGGATAGTTTGAAATAGATATGTATATACTTATGTCGCCTCTTTGACTGCAAAGAAAATAAATATATGATTTTGGTGTTATTAATGTGTACTTGATTTACTATCTGGCTGTGCAAGAATTAAAAATAAAATTATTTTTACAAAACAAAAAGGCAAATACGTTTTTTAGTTATAACGGTCTTGCAATTTTGAACTATCTATCAGATCGTGGTTGAAAGTAATTATGAAGCACAACTTACTTGCTTGCAACCAATAATAGTCTACTCAGACATACACGTTAATTTAGCAATTAAGCATTTTACGCAATTATCGCCTTTATTGAGCTCAATTTACCATACAAATGTTCATTAAATAATTGCGCAATTAAAAATTGATTGCACGTTAATGAAGTCAAAATCAAAATGCAACTCTGTGTTGTGCCCTTAAATATCAACTCAAAAGTGAGAAAAGTTGATATTTTCAGTATAAAAAAAAGAAAACGTAAATAAATTTAAAAATAAATGTCATAAAAAGGAAATGGCAGCCGAAGTTACCGCCAAATAAATTTTAAAAAATTGTTATTGAAAATAATTTTTAAATAACTAATTTCTTTTAATCAATAGCTTGCCTTCAAAGCTGGATTGCACTTATAGGAGTAGTTCAATATTTTAAGTATAAGCTACCAAAATTTTTTAAAAATTTGACTTTCTTTTCATTTTTTTATTTTATAAATACTCATACATATTTTCCAAACAAAAATGTCACAATATTTTCAGTTGTCAACTTTAATTTTTAATTTAGTCATAGAACTTAAAACTTAATTGACTTCATTAACCTTTACGTCTGAACAGGCTATAACACTTTTTCTTTTTAAAATATTTATCTTAAAAAATTTTACAACAATTTTTCCCACAATAACTTCTTGGCTGTTGATAAAAATTTCAGTGCAATAATATTTTAAATATTTTTATTTAATATGGTGGCCATTGCATTTCATTGTAATTATTTTTATAAATTAATGAAAAACTTTTGTGGCTCAATATTTAAACCCCCATTAGTGTAAATGACTGTATGAAATTTACCAACTTTCCCGTGTGTCATATTCTTTATATTTATTCATTCGTATTGCTATTCTCCTTGTCCATATCAATTTAAATGAAATAAGAATTGGGAACTCAAGAGTGCTTTTTATTTTAAATTTAAATATTAAAAAATGTTAATGTCATTTCACCAATGAGATTTCTGTTTTTTTTTAAATAAATTTATCTTTTGCCTCTAAAAAATTTTGCAAATGCCAATGGTGGGCTCTTTTCTTTTAATTGAAATATTTGTAGTAAAGTGTTAATTGACATCAATTTGCATTTCTCCCTTTTTGTGAGTAATAACTGCTTGTAGATGTGTGGTGATTTTGAGGTTGAACAAACTGTTGATTTTAGTCTAAATTTACTGAACAATGTTGTGGTTTGCCTAACCAAAAGCTCAAATTATTGTGGTTTTATGTTGTAGGCAAATGTAGTGTAAGTAGAGACAAGGGGAGTCCCAGAGCTTAATGTTGCAAAAGTAAAATTGTTTGTTCGCACAAAATATAGCCACTTTGTAAGAACATTTTACAAAAATCTAGTGGCATCACTTGAATTAAAAAAAAAATGTGTTCTAAAAATATTTACCGTTATTTTATAAATAATAACAGACATAATATAATGCATTCAATACAGCACTCTTGGTCTTTCCGACAATGATCGTGCAAAAAAAGGAAAACCAGTGTAAGTACCGTAAGAAGAAGAATGAACGCTGGCTTCTAAAGCTATCGAAATGAAGGGTGGGATGCCATTGCACGGCCACGAATTCTTCACGATAAAGTTTTAACAAAATTCAACAACTGCTTTGTTACGGACAAAGAAACTTATGTCAAAATGGACTTAAAACAGATGCCAAGTCAAAAATTTTATGTTGTAGTGAAACATGGGGATGGTAATTCAAAGTAAAAATACATGAAAATTGATAAATTTGGTAAAAGAATCAAGATTTGATAAGCAATTTACAGTTGACATCCAAAATTTATATTAAAAAATGCCTGCAGAAACGATTGCTGCCTCTAAATAAACACCACCACTAACCAGTAAAATCTTAGCCCGACTTAGCTTGAGGAAAAAATAAGAATCCTCTTGACTGAAAAATACTTGGCTAAATTAACGATAGTTTTTACTGATGTCCGTGACATAAAAAATATATTAAAAACTGCGAACAAATATGCAGGGATCACCTATCAAAATGTTGTGCAGCAGTTAATGGGATCCATCAGCTTTTCTTTATTTAATTAAACAACTTAAAATTAATAACTCTAAGTGGAAATTTGGGGGGTGAAGCATATCACAATGATTGGACTTTTTTATTGCTTTAGTAATGAAGCAGGCATTTTTGGAATAATTTATATAAAATACTAGCTGACCCGGCAAACGTTTTTTGCCTTCAAATTTTATTTATATTGAAAAATAATTAAATAGAGAAGAAAATAACTTACTTTTGATCTTGGCATCAAACCCTAATTGGGTTGTTCTGAACATATAAGAAAAAAATTAGTTAAATCCACTTAGCCGTTCTTCAAAACGAGATAAATTTGAAAAGTAGTCGTACATTTTTTTTTCATTAAATTCTAACTTGGGTTGTTCTGAACATATAAAAAAAAGTTTTTTAAGTAGGCGTAATAAGTGGCGTGGCAAATTTTTTTAAATTAATATATAAGTTGAGTTTTTATGCAAATATAAAATCTTTTTACTCTAAGAAATCTTGCTCATAGATTAAAGGAAGGTGAAGTAGATAAATAAGCCATACCGACTTCAGCGCTACCTGCCGGGTGGATTCGTAACGCTAAACCTTTCAAGGCGTAACTCAAAGCCATACACAGAAATTCAATTAAATCGGTGCAGCTGTTTAGAAGGAGTACAATATCAAACACACGCACAGTCGAATTTTATATATTAAGATAATAAAATAGCATTTTGGTGGAGAGTGTATTTTAAAAACAACGGACACAAATTCGAAAAATTGATTTTTAAGTTAAAATTAGATTTTTTTTTTAAATTTTCTTCATAATAATCAAAATGTATAATTTTTTAATTTAAAAATGTAGTTTTCATACCTTATAGGAACCCAGATTCTTAACAGAACATCCCAATCTAATATTACGTCCAGCAGGTACAGTCATATTTTCAATATATTCAGTAAATTCGGGTTCTTCAGCGAGAACTGCAAAAAATGAAAAAAATATTTTATTACAGCTTAAGATATTTTCGTTAAAGACTAAAATGTTGAATTTAGATTCTTTCTTTACTCTTTTTTTATTTTTAAATTACAATGACGTTCGTAATTATCTGAATATCAAATTTCAATTTAAAGATAATAACAAGCGAGAGTATCATGGTTACATAATGTATTTATTGTTGTTGTTATTATATTTTGCCATAACTGTGTTTGAGATAATAAATAGTTTTGTAATTAATTTCAATCAAATTTCAATTATTGTACTAATAAATTAACTGGCAAATAAATGTGTCCGCCTGCTTCCCACACATCCCAACCCACAAAGCTAGAATAACAACGTCTGCATAATGGAAATTATTACACATAAAACAAATTAACAAACATAAATTTCATTACAGGTAAAAGTCAGTCTGAAAAGTAATTGTTGAGAAATTTACCCCAATTTTACTTTACATTTTAAATGAAACGCTCGTGCTGGTGTGTGTATCTCATAATGTAATCGTGTAATATCGAGTTATTATTTAGAAACATAAATTAGTGCTAACTCATTTTTATCAAGTGGACTTATACCACTTTTTAAAATATAACAGCTCATATAATGATTTATGATGGTTTATACGGCTGCGTGATGGTGTATTCAGATTCAGGATCATGTATGACGACATATGGCCGTGTATGATGGTATACGATCGCTTATAATAATGTGTGATGGCGGCATTATCATGTGTGATAGCTATGTGGTCGTTTATAACCACGATTTGATATATTGCATGACGATTACCGTTAGGTGATTGTATTTGTTTATATTAAATACAGGAATATCTCATGTATGTTTGAGTGTGGGTACCAACTCCTTTACACATTCACACAAACACATGATACAGTTGATGGAAGTGTGTCTAAGCTTTCATCCTTCCTTTTTCAACAGTTTGCCCACAAAACACCCCAAACATACGTTGTCTAGTAAACCCACACACACAGACAAAAGAAGTATGAACTCGTATGTATGTGTGTTCTTTCTCATGTTTCTGGTAAATTTATTGATATGTAAACGATGTTGTTAAATGTTTTAATAGAATCAAAGAAAAAACACTTGCACAAACGAACTCTACATATTCAATTTTACACCCTGTAAATTCACCCATTAATTTATTTGCCAGAGTTTGGGTGTATCTCATCTAATTATCAACTACCTACGAACATATGCATATATTTATGTACATGTTCGTGTATGTGTGTAATTAGGTGCTTGTTTCATCAACGAATTTTCCTCACACAAAACAAATAACATCAACAAGTCTGTCTAACAGTTACATACATGTGTTAAACACGTAAATTCAAGACAATAAAAGCCGTGTGTAGAGTAGACGGCCTCTGTAGGTAATAAATAGTTCTTTGACATTGAAAACTAATTGACTAGTGGGGTGAACTCACAGAAAACAATTATGAGAAGTTATGTTTTACTTCAATTGAATAAGAGTTTTTTTTAATTTAAATAAAAGAAATATAAAAAGTGAGAGCAGCCTATTTAACCCTGAATAAACTATCTTATTTTTAATGCGTTAATACCAATGTGATTTAGGCATTACGACTAACATGCACTTTAACCCTTTGTGGACCAAGCCTTAAAATCGTTGAAAAAATTAAAATTTTTTTCTGTAATACTAAAAATTAGGACTTTAGAAACTCATTCACAAAATTTTAAATTTGTAAAGGACCTGCAAGGATTCAAGGGAGACCTGGTACTTTTAAGTACCGACGATGTGATATTTAACAAAACAATTTTTTTTATCATTGCAACATAAATATACTCCTTGAATGCTGTTTATGCTGCAATCTTCCACGAATTTTGACAAAAATTGGCAAGTGTATACCTACATTTCCTAACCGTACATCCTTTGTAACGGATTCCGTTTTTCCTTGGCGTTTCTTAGAGGCTGTAACGTATTGGTCATCACTAGCTACCACTTTCAAGCTTTCACGGTTTACTATTAGGTTATTTTGAGTCAACAGTCCCATAGCTACAGAGCGCCTAAATTCCAAGACTTATTTTTTCAGAGGACTGACAATAAATTACATAAGCATTAATAAACGTCATTGCCAATAGACCCCAGAAAATTCGGTGCCACCATTTCTTCGATTTTCGGTCAAGACCATAAGCACTTCGTAATTGATCAGCGTGGTCAACTCCATCCATAAAGGAATTATAGTCTTTGACAACAGTTGGACAGTTTATGTCGTTCAAATTTCCATTACGGTCTCTCCTAGAAACAGTCGTTTGCTCTGTTCCGTGAAAATTTGATGCCAAAAATATTGGTTTGTTATCCATCCACTTGAAAAATGTTATTCCGGTACATAGCACTCTAGAGTCCCAATCACCGCTTTTCATTTATGTATCAATTTTAAAATTTTTTAGAGTTCCTTTTCTATTATACCGTATAGTTCCACATGCTAATGCTAGTACTAGGCTCTACTTTCGCATTATCGTTTTCAGCATGACTTTCATTTTCTATGAAGTCATCACGGTGTTGTAGTATTTTACATTCACTAAAACTATTGAGGAGAATATCTTCATCCAACAATTTATGCAAACACCCATTCAATATGTCATTACTAGGCTCATTTTCCTCTTCACTTTCAATATCGGTGTCATCATTATTGTCAAGAGGAATTGACTCTAGTATCGTCAAAATTTCATCTGTTCCAAGTCGTTTAGAACGAATTCCAGCCATAGTTCTATTGATGCAAATCAACAAGATAGAGCCCTTAGTAGACAGTAATACAAACTAACACACACATCCCAACGGTACTTACCAGTCCTATGAAATTATTTGCAAAATAAAACAAAACTAAAATTTTTTTTCTTTTTTAACACTTTTATGTACAAGAAAACTAATTATTTTTCAATAAAAATACACTTTTGGAGGCACCAAATCGCCAATATTCTTATATTCAGCAATTCAAAATTGTGTCACAAAACCTCATGTATACAGCAGAAGCACATTTCAATTAACCGTTATTTTGAGCAAATGAGGTTGCCAATATGCAAAACAAATATATAAATTTAAAGATTATTGGGTTTTTCAAACGACCTTTGGGCAAAAACAATAAAAAATGTTTCTGTTTTTATTTTGTGAGGTAATTATTGTTATGGTACTTATAAGTACCGTCGGTCGACAAAGGATTAAATTGCATCTAAGGAACCGGGATTGCACCAAGTACATCAAAAATTACTTAAAGTGAAAATGCTATTGGTTTTAATATTTTTAAACTAAATTAACTTCCTTATAATTTAAAAATCAATAAGAGATAACCAGATATAAATGTTAAAATAAAAGAAGAAAATAATAGTAGTCGAAGCGACTAACCTTGGTTATAAAGGGTTAAAAAATTAATTTTTTATGTGTTATATGAAAAATCTGGTTCAAGAGGCTACAAATTTATTTAAAATGAAATTCATACTTCATAATCAGGTGTGTTACAGAACTTGAACGAAAGGAAAATTTCCACATTTTTCAATTCGTACCGTTTTTGGTTTATTGTTACAGATTTCATACGTTTTCATAAATTCGAAAAAAAAAACAAATCTTTCTTTTTTAATTTAAAAATATGGTACCTCAGTTAAACATATGTTTATAAACAGAAGAAAAATAAACGAAATAACACAAATTAAGATGCCTGATAGAATACTAAAACCAATACTCTATACTGAGAAAATGCGACGCCGCCATCGGATTCTCTTTCGTATTCAAATAAATACAATGTGAGTTCAGGCATATTTTGATATACATATAAATATATGTGGCTGCCCACTATTATTAAAGATTATTAATTTATGTCCATAGGCTTATTAATTTTTATAGACTTAACAAAGAAGCGCTTGCTTTAGTGTTGGAAAAAATAATAGAACCATTTTTGAAACGTTCAACAATACCACCGATTATTCAATTAGCAACCACATTGCATTTGCTGGCTACAGAAGCTTACTAAGGTGTCATTGGGAAAGATGTAAATATTAGTTTAGGAAGAAGTACTGTTTCAATCATCTTATGGAGAATAGTAAATAGTATTAAGCTTCTTATAGAAAGATTCAATAATAATAATAATAAAAAAAATATTTGCCCTGACTGGATAAAACTGCAAATATCTTCTGTAGAGATAAAGGAATCTAAGCTTCATTTTTACCAGAAACACCAAATACCAGGAGTAGTTGGATGCATTGATAGCACCCACCCAAAATAAATATGGCAATACATTTCCAAGTTAATTTTCACATTTTTTCTTGTTGATTTAATAAACTTGAAAAAAGTAAATAATTTTGCTAATTAAACTGTTTTTTTTACATTTTTAACAACAAAATTTAAATAAAAACAAGATTATTTATCATATAAAATGTTTTTATTTTATTTCTTTTATGTATTATAAGTACCCTTAAATTATCAATTTCACTTTTCTATTTTAGATTGAAATAAAAACGAAAAATTTTTTTCGTTTTACGTTTTTTTTAGAAGCCAAAAACGTTTTTATTTTCACTTTATTTCACGAATTTAAATTCTGTGACACACCTGAATAACTCCTTAAAAATAATTTTTTTTGTCTATTTTTGCGCTATAAGTTTTGTTTAATATATAAATATGTATGTTCTTGTCAATATAATACCCCACAATTTTTTATTTATTAAAGTTTTGATATTATTTTTTGAAATGCAGAAAAACTGATGTTAACCCTAGACACTGGTTTGGTAGAGCGATCACTTTCGGAGAAATCCCTTTCTCCTCATCAGCACCATCTATATCAGAAACACTAAATATGCAAAATAAAATATGCAAAAGTACCGATGCACTTGGCGGAAAACGATAAACAACAACATATATTATTACAACAACAAAATTTTACATTGTACTCATCGACAAGAAATTATTCAATTATTGGTAATACTTATGATATGAAAATAATGAAATGGTAACACTAAAACAAATTAATTCAATTTAGGCTGTCTATTGTAGATGAAGGTATACGAGTATAATTCTCGTATTTAATTTCTAATTATACTTGAGTTAAGTACTTAACATTAGCTATACAAAGCAGCCCAATTTTGTTGACATAAATGCTGCCGATGAGGACAAAGGAACTTTCTCGAAAGCGTCGCTCCAGCAAACCAGTGTTTGGAAATGATTTCAATTTTTCTATATTTCAAAAAAAAAAAAAAAACAAACTTGGCTTCCTTTCAATTAGGAATTGTTATGGGACTAATGAAAATGAAAAGCCTGAATAATATAAATTACTCATATACATACGAGTACTTATGAGTATCACATAATAATAGCAGAAGTATATAAGATTCAACAGGTTTCACAAGAATATGAAATCGTCAATAAAAGCAATAAAATGTCAAATTGAAGAAGGTTTGTGTTGCATGACTTCGTTTGCTATTATTTGACGATTATTTGTTTTCATAGATCTAATAAATTTTTGTGTCTGCTTGGGCAAAAAACGAGCTTGATCGAAATACTGATTTCAAAAGAGCAGGATTGAGAAGAGAATGTGTAATCATCAAAGCATGATGTTTCACCCCAATCATGAATAATTTTTCCCTCGTAATTTATTCCCATTTCACATATTTGCAGTCATGAATAACTCGCATGAAAAATAAACTTGTAAGTAATTCAATTGAGATTGACAGCATGAAAAAAAGTTTACTTCAAGAAATTCCCTTTTTTCCCTAATAAAGTTCTGGGCTACAATACATCCCACAACAGCAGGTATTCCAAATTTATGCTCAGACGAATTATGAATATTCCCCAGTTATTTTTTTTCAAGGAAAATTTTGGTTTTTGGAAAAAAATACTCCAAATCAGAGAACTTTCTATTTAAAAAAAAAGCAAAAATTTTATAAATGCTAACAGGAAAAGAAAAAAAACTACTAGAGAATTTTTATCCATAATTGGGTTGAATAAGTCTTCGGCTGTAAATGTACGTTCTTCTTCTGACAAATAAGTTATCCGCTGGTGACAAATACTTTTCTCTAAAACATTCCATGTTTATGAAAGCATTATACAGACTGTTGATTGTGCCATACCCACTTCATAATCATTTGCTATTTCCGTTTGGTATCATCCCTCTCCAAAAATCTCAAACTTAATTATCATTGGAATACCACATTATTTTTTAGGAGATGTCACATCCGTAAAATAAGAAGATACTTCTTTATCAACTCCATAAAGCTGTTTACGTCTAATACAAAAATTGATTCAAATTTGTCACTTACAGGGCATCAGGCGTAAACGTAGTCACCTATTTTTTGTTCCCGTAATAACAATATTTTTGCAATTCCAAACATTCACCCCTATCGCGAATAAAAGTGAAATTCTTGTTCCTTTGAATTTTTCATTCCCCTCGAAGGGCAAATTGCTATCGGGAATCTCACGTGTAATTTTGGTTCTTGTAGTAAAGGTGTCAACTGTTGTGGATAAGCGATTTTGTCAGAAAATAATTGAATTTTTTATAGGTAGACCACCACTTTTGTTAAAAAATTGCGAAATTCTGCGTGATAAATTAAATTTTAAGAAAAAAAACAAACAAAAACACTTGTGTTCGCCAGCAAAAAGTAAGTGAACAGAATAAAGCAAAAAAGTGAACAAAACAAGGAAAAAAAAAATTTATGATAAAGGGAATTGGCAGGGAATTCATTCATAATTGGTATCCCAGTGAAAGTGAATAAAATTCGAGGGAAATGATATTCATGATAATTGTGATTATTTTGCTTAATTTGTTTGTTTTAAATTTAAACATTTTTGCACTCTCTGCTTGTTCTTTTTATTTACAGCAATCAGTGTGAGCTGATAGCTTATAAAAATTTATGGGAGATTCACGATAGCATTTTTCATTTCGAGGGAAATAAAAATCTCATGGGGAAAATTATTTCACATGTTATTGCCAATAGGGATGATTGTTAGCCTCAGTAAATTGTTCTCTAGGTCTTTAAAAATATCAGTGGAAAAGAATATTTGAAATGATCGTTTTTGTAGGAGCTTCCAATCGCTTCATACTCATCATAGAATTTTTGATGAACTACAATTTTCAGTAAATTATCTTTGGCAGACACTTAATTTTTTTAAACGTGGTGTCACTAATGTGTCATTGGCAAGCTCAGCTTGTTTAAAAAATTCAATAGATTAAATAAATTTTATAAATAATATAGTTTAGCAAATTTGTAAATGCATATTTTCCATTTAAGTTTTCTGTGTTCATAGTACATTTTCCTTCATTACAATATTATTGATCTTTCAAAATTTTGAGTCCTGAATCGGATTTTTCAATGCTCTTCGCTATTCCTTAGGTAGCGCTTATGTTTTTTTCACTTTCTCTCTACTAACATCAAGAAATATTTCTTTTAATTTTGAAATAATTTTTTTACAAAATTTGGTTTTTAGCTCTCAATTGTAATATTCAGGACCCTTTATTCTCTACAAACACGTCATTAATTCCTATAATTCGAAAAATTCATTCCAAAAAATTTTTTCTTTCGAATTTATGTAGTGCTTTTTTGATTTTATTTTTTTATATTTATGTTAATAAATGCATTTACATTGCACCGAAATCCAGTAGATTGGATATGAAATCCTTTTCAAATTATATACCTACAATTTACATTAACTTTTTTGACATTGTATATCAAGATTTAATTTTTGTAGCAAAAACAACATTTATCCTTTATTTGTGTATGTATTTCCGTTTATTTTAAAATATTTATTTTTTAAATTTTATTTTATTTTATATCTTTTTTAGCTTCTGAACTTTTTTTTTTAATCAAAATGTCGAATTTATAAGAAAACCACCAAGGTTTTGACTAGATTTTGCTAAAATCTAGCAACAAACTGGAATTTATTTAGTATGAGAAAATGTTTTTTTTTTTTTTGATCTTTAAATAACCTCTTAAACAAAAACTGATAGGGGACCCTTTAAAAAAAAGTTTTTAGTATGTGTATTGTTGTAATAAGTTAAACAAAACAATTGCTCAAATAAATATATTTTTATTCTTTGGCAGTTTTCTTCAACTGAGCAAAATTTAGACATACACAACACCATCATGAAAATATCAAAATATATTTGATAGCGCTAAAGCACTGCGTACAATCACACAAAGTGCCGCTTGCGCAAAACAATTGATTACGCATGTACGAGTATGTTGTAGTCGTTTATGAGCCCTTCAACCATTTTTGCAAACATCGTTTGTGCATAAGATTTTCCTGAAATAAGATCCCGTTGCACATTTTTTCTAATTACAGTTTGTATTTCTACTGCTACTAACACAGAAACAAAACCACAAAATGGTCATGTATGTGGACCACTGATTTACATTACATTAATGTGTGTAAATAAGAGGTTTTATATATTTCTTGCTTAGCTGTTTCATATGTTTGCATGTGTGAAGGATTTAATTTTTTTGTGGCTTTAAGACTTATTGGTTTACAAATTTATATACAATTTAATTCTACTCTTGTCACGTAATCGATTTTAACGTACGACTTTATGCAATAAATATGTATGCGTATGAGTATATTTATGATGGGTTGTGTAGGTGATATTAGTGCAAATGATAGTGTGAACGTGTTAGTGTGTTAATTTCTATGTTTTTGCAGGTTAATGTATGAATGTGTTTATCGTTAAAATAACTACGTGAGTGGATGGTGTATTGAATTATCTCATCTTGTAAAAATATTTATGCGGCCAGGCCAATGTTTGAAGGGGTTTTAAAATGTAAGTAATTTTTTAAATATTTAAATTCAGAGATCATTTATGCCATCTCATTTAATATAAAATATGGGGAAAATCTAGGTGAAAGGAAAAAAGAAATAGAATTCTTTACATTCTTTTCAAGAGTTTCAAGATTTTTTTTTAACTATCAAAATAAAAACGAAATACATCTATGTATTTATATAATTTTTTTTCTCTTGCTTGTGTATTTAAATCTACTATAATTAATTGAATAAAACGATAAACCTTAAAGCTATTATATTTAAATTCAGTCCAGCCAATGCTAGATTAATTATTATTAATGAGAAGGATACCGAAGCTTCTCAGTCTCAGGTTTGGTAAAGGGAAAATGTATCTATTCAGGTAATAAAAAAGGTGTTTTATATATTAAATTAAATAAAATTAAATATATTAGCATTACAAGAAAAAAGACAAGTGTGTGACATTACCTGTAACTTGTCAAATTTGATGTCAAAAAATTTTTTATTGCATTTCTTAAAAATATTCGTGTTTACACCCGCAAGTTTTGTTGCTGCAATTTCACCAATATTTTACGCAATTAATGTTTTTTCGACATCGAAAGGGACGAAAAAAAAACAAAAACATCTTCTTTCTCTCTCACTCTTATGAACTAAAAATTGAAGCAAAATAAATTGAGAGTAAATTGGGACTTACACACTTAAATGTCTGGTAGACTTAAAATCATTTATTTTTTTATAAATTTGTTCGCCTCTCCTTTGCAATTTGAAATCTCTAAATGACAATTTTTATTAGGGAATTATTGCTCAATATTGAATTTTTTTGGCAATATTTTCCTTATTCTCTACACTTTTCTTGTTGGCAACATTTATCATTTTCAATGGATTCCAACAAACAAACACCCTAACGCAACACAGCGAGTTATATGAAAGTCATTTATCATGCAACAGCCATAGAAAACTTGGCTGTATAAATTCACATACATACAAACGAACGCTCAGGGTTAAAAGATTAAAAAAAAATTTATTCTTCTAGCCCTGACTTGGTTATTATTATGACTGGACATGTTAAGACAGACTTGTGTGGCAATACAAGTTTTCTATTTGCTTGTTCGATCTGTTTTTTTATTTTGTTTCGCAATTGTTTAACTTTTTTTTTATATTTTTAACATTTTTTAGCGTTGCTTGTTTCAAATAAGTCAACCTTAAGGCACGAGCTGTTTAATGGTTTATTTTGGGTTAATAGTTAGGCCACTTTTGCCATAACAATTTTGATAAAAAAAAAAGAAAAGCAATAGAAAAACGTGTTTGGCATTTGAAAATATTGAGCTTTCTTGATTCAGCCTCAGTTTTTAGTTTTCTTTCTCAATTTTTTTTCTTTTCTGAAATATCTAGTTATTAATCTAATCAGACTTTTTTTTTTTGGTAACAGTATTTGTATGCTGTTACTACTGCTTGGTCTCATCATTTGTTAGAAAACTTTAAAAAAAAGAAAATTAAGCAAAAAAAAATTGTGTATGTAGTAGTGAGTCATATAGATATTTATTGCAACATGTGCAGAAAATATATATTTTTTTCAATGAATGCCTTAAATTGTTTTATAGGTTTTTGGAATGAAAAATTAATTTAATTGCTTGTAGCCATTAATTTATTACGCTAGTCAGCCTACACAAAAAATTTCTCTACTGAATTTGGGTGCTTGTTAAGCTGATGCAAAATTTTAATTACTTAAAGGTCTGAGCAAAGCAATCAGAAAGTAGAATACTCTAACTGAGGCTTCTTTAGCCAGAAAATTGTTTAATTTTAGTTACACTTGTTTATATGGTCTTTGTCCTTGAGACAAAGTTTGAAGGAAACAAGAGAAATTAAAAAAAAAACTTTACCGTAACCTTCGGTAAAAATTTCTCAGAAAAATTAATGTTTCTCTATTTTATAAAAATTGTTTTAAATAATATTTTTAGAAAATCAATGTTTTGAAATAGTTATTTTGCATCCAGACTCTTCTCATACGAGAAGAAATGTCTAGTAAAACAAATTTTTACCATTATCCGCAGTTATCAAACTAAAAATTGAATTTTGAATTACATTTCAACATTTATTAAGTTCTGTGCAAATTCATTCACATATTCTGAACATGTGACTGCCTAAATGTGTTTAGTACGGAATATGTCCAAATTTGATTGACATTTATAACGAATTCGGCGAATCGATTGGTATTACAATTAGTGTTGCATGTGCTAATAAAGCATCTCTGAATAATGATTACGACAACCCTGACTACTAAAATCCATCTGCTCTAAAATGAAATGAAGTACTGTAGAATCCTACATTGAATAATATAAAGGAAGTTATATGACGATAAATCGACAATTGGAACAATGATCAAACTTAAGAAGATAACGATGATCGAAGTTTCCGAATATTAAAACGACGGGTTAATTATAGAAAGCATCAATACCGTGATTAAATGGTTTCAAAATAATAAAGATGAAAACCAGATGGCAGACCTTACTAATTAGCGCACGAAAATGACCAAGACCTATTACACAAAGAGAAAAAACAAACAAGTCTTGACTGTTTCTTTAAGCTACTCCGTAAAAATTATAATTTTTTTGAGCACGACTGAGCTTTTAACCAGCAAGTACAAGTCAGAGAAAGGAATGAAAACATTCCTTTTTATTGTCATTCATATATTCATTGCTTTTGTCATGTACTCATTCAAAAATATGTTGCTTGCTATACTCGTACATTCATAATTTTTATTAATTGTCTTTTACTTGCATGTAAAAAAAATCGAAAACATTCAAACCATTCGTTTTTATCATTTAATTTCATTTTATTAAAATGAATCTTGTGCAATTTTTAGAAAAAAAAATATTCCGATAGTTTTTACACAATTAAAAAAATTACAAGAAGTAAAATAAAGTAAAAAAGTCTTTATTTTATTCAAAATGACAACATAAATACATATAACAAACGCAAAATTTAGTAAACTGTTTCAATATCTTCCGGACAAAAATGTTGTTCGTTGAAATTGTTTTAAAGAGAGTATTCTGCAGCATGACGCACCTATTTTATTTTAGGAAGTGTCAACATTAAAAAAATACTAAAGTAACAAAAAATAGTCGATAAATTGGTATCATGTAGACTCAAAATTCATGAAAAAATAATAAAAAAAATATATAAGTTTGCATGTGCATGTTAAAAAAAATTGAATTTGATTCAAACAACTATTCATAATATTCGTTTTGTATTCATTGCCTTTTGTTAGTGTTTTGAGTGTTTTGAACAATTTAATAAAAAACAGGCACTGCATTCATTCATATTAATACTCGTAACACTCACTTTTTTCGAATGTTGTCATGTATTGCTTTTATTAAATTATATCCACTGACAACAATATATTCGTTTTTTATGATTTGATTCAAAGGCATTGCAACCAAATAGGTTACCAGGTGCCAGATTGGTATTACAGAAAGCAACTGGAAATTAAAAACTGTCAATTTCAGTTGCTATTTGAAATATTCTCTTCAACCAATTTTTTGCGATTGCATTATTTTTGTCGTATTAGTATTTTATTCGTAGATAAATACATTTTTATATTTTTTAGGCTAAGTAATGGTTAAAATTACCAAACAGCAATTTAAGACTTTAATACGGCAAGTGGCGGCTAACCCAAATGTTGTTCGCCGATTTATGGTTAAACGAAAGCAACAACAGAAGAGGTGTACAAGAAAGTAGCAAAAAATTAAAATAGCTATGGCCCACCAATGCGTACATACGACGAGTGGCAGAGAGTTTGGATCCATTTATATTCCAAACTGAAAACAAAAAATTATGTAGTAGAAAATGAGCATCAAAGTCAAAGCAGTGCACTAAAGCAGATACACCCCAATAATAAAAAATAAGCAGAAAGGGGGGATAGAAGAAACAGTCGAAACTTTACGAAAAATGTTTTTTAAAAATCTTTATAAAAGACACGCAGTCGCTAAAGTTACCTCAAAAGCGGGCACAGTCACTATTTTTTTGCTCATCTTCAAAATAAAATTCGACGGAAGACCACATTTTCAATAGTTTTCATTAAATTTTTTATACTAAAAAATATGTTTTGTTTCTTTATTTGAACAAAATTTAAAGAAAATATATTTTGTATCTACATATTGCATCAGATTAATTATTTACAAATAAAAGTTCACTATTTATATCTCTACATTAAATTCAGTCAAAATTAAAATACGGTATTTTAAAGCAGAATAAACGTTAAGTATATTTGTAGCTTTATTAAGGCTGTTAGTGGTTTGCCGAATATCCTTGAAAATGAGACAAATTCCCAGAAAATGGTATGTATCTTCTATTTTATGCAAGCTGCAAGTTGTACATATGCTAGTTGTGTGGTTACCATAAAGTTTTTCATTTAAGTTAAGTAGACTACCCCTCGCTTTTATCAACAGGCAGTTGGCGCGTGATGAAAAACTAATTGCTATTTTTGGAGTGACGTTAAAATTAAGTACAGAATACATGTCGTTAAGAGAGTTGCTTGCGCAATTTATAAATTCTTCTTGCTCTTTTGCTTTTAGACGGTTAATAATGGTTTGCCAATAAGTACATAGAGGTTGGTTGTTATTCAATGGGGAAATATTTAAGTTTTGACCTATATAAGTCCCTTCAGGAATATAACAGCTTTGGCGAGTATGTGAGGTTGTCTATCGGATCTTATCTTTATATAATCGAAGTGGAATTTTAATGTTGAAATATATAAAGAGCCGAAACCAGTTTATAAATGTAGAATATGGTTTTGTGTTGACAACATAGGTCTAACATTTTTTCAAATAAAAAATCTGAACATTTTTTCAACAGAGTCATATTTGATGTAGCCCCAAACTTGTGCGGTATTAAACCGTGGTGCGGCATAGAATATTTTAAATTTGTTCTGTTTCGAGATATGGGAGGGATTGATGTATTTAGACCACGTTGCATTCATTGCAATCTTAAAGGCAGAAAGCTTATTTTTGAAATGTTTATTAAGAGAAAAATTGCGTGCGATATCAATACTCAAATGCTTACATAATTTCCATAGTTTCAGCGACAAATTGACAGTTTAGTATATTTGAGATTCGTGAAAAATCATTATATGAGATTTACTTAAAAGTACCATAATTTACAGTACTTGTATAAAGTATCTATCATTATGTGTAGATCTTGTGGTTAGTCTGCTAGTATGACAATATCGTCTGCATACAGGAGAAACTTAGCCCTTGTACCTGCAATATTACGAGTAACACCACATAGTAACTCATCAGTCAAGTCATTTGCGTATAACGAAAAAAGAACACAGCCGTGCTAACCGTAGCACCGTTCCCAAATGCAACTCTCATACGAATTGTTTAGAATTCTTATAGTTTTAGATGAAAGTCCTAAGCGAGAGAGTTTAAAGAATTGCAGGTATACTCGGGTCACATTTTTTACAAAGGGTATTAATATGGAAGGCCGAAATTTTTTTGGAATGGTATCACCTAGAAATATTATATTGTAATTATTTAGTAATAAGGCTGCGAGAAACAAATTTGTAAAATTCGTAGGGGATGCCACCTTCCTCGGGTGATTTACTGATATTTAAGTTTTTTAATAATTCGCAAAGCTCTATAGAGCCATCCAGAAAAGCGTTCATCAACTGATTCCTTAAACAAAATGCTAAAATTTAGGTAAAAATCATCGGCAGTCATATTGCTTGCAACATTTGCCTTGTGAGTTTTTAATGAGTTTGAAAGGTTCCATCAGTCGCTGGAACATTTTACTTTGTTAAGAAGGTTAGGTTTTTGTTATTATACTCACGCTTTTTATTAGTTTTTGTGGTTTGATTGATTTTTGCTGTAATTTCTGTAAAATTTAAGCACTTTTATCATATACCTTCGTGCTCGAAAGCATTTTCAGTCGAACCATTTTTGTTTGGGATCAAAAGGTTATTGCTTGGATTCCATAATGGCAGCTTGTTTAATTTTTGTTATCAATGAGGTGGCTATATAGTCTATGAATAAATTAATGCTTACATCGTGTCAGTTATAGATATTTTTTCTGCATACATGACGACGTGTTTATCTTTCCAACCCAATTTACAAAAAGTCTTCTTAGTAAGAAAGCTATGTGAGCAGATAAAGTAATCAATGACGAAACTTTCCATTGCACCACAAAATTAATATTCCCCATTTTTATCCCCTAGTTCTGCCATTTTGTATATCTCCAAAATTCTCCACAAGTTCGTTAAATTTTTTACCATTTGTATTTAATATCTTACCTTTAGAATTTCTGCGCACCTCTATATTTGTATAATAAAATTTTGATCTAAAATTTGTTAATTTGTGTGATGTCAGCTTAGTTGCTATTCACAATCGACCAATAAATTTCTCTTTTGTAGTGACAAAAAGTAAATCAATAAATAAAAATTTAACTTATTACACACATCCAACAAAAAAGATCTTTATTATACTACGTATTTACATATTTCTCCTTTTATAAAGGGTGTTTTTTATAGACGTATAGAACTTTAAATTGCAATAAAACAACGATGGATTATTCGATTGACATGAATTTTATTTATCCGAAAGATAATCTTGTGGCATTACATTTTAAATATGATTTCTGGCATATGACCGCCACGGCTGCCTCAGATGTAGTCCAATCTGGACGTAAAATTTTCGATGACTTTTTCCAACATTTGTGGCCGTATATCGGCAATAACACGGCAAATGTTGTCTTCCAAATGGTCAAGCGTTTGTGGCTTATACGCATAGACCAATGACGTTACATAGCCCCACAGAAAGTAGTCTAGCGGTGTTAAATCACAAGATCTTGGAGGCCAATTCACAAGTCCAAGACGTGAAATTAGGCGGTCACCAAACGTGTCTTTCAATAAATCGATTGTTGCACGAGCTGTGTGATATCTTGCGCTGTCTTGTTGGAACCACAGCTCCTGGACATCATGGTTGTTCAATTCAGGAATGAAAAAGTTAGTAATCATGGCTCTATACTGATCACTTTTGACTGTAACGTTCTGACCATCATCGTTTTTGAAGAAGTACGGACCAATGATTCACCAGCCCATAAAGCGCACCAAACAGTCAGTTTTTCTGGATGTAACGGTGTTTCGACATACACTTGAGGATTAGCTTCACTCCCAAAGCGGCAGTTTTGTTTGTTGACGTAGCCATTCAACCAGAAGTGCGCTTCATCGCTAAACAAAACTCGCTTATGAAAATCGGGAACAACGGCAATATCGGTTTGGGCCAATTTGCAAGCGTTGTTCAGGCGTGAGTCTATTCATGATGAATTGCCAAGCCAAACTGAGAATAAATCACTTGACAGCTGTTAAATCGGTCGCCA
The DNA here is from genome assembly GCA_947397855.1 of Thelaira solivaga. Classification (NCBI taxonomy): domain Eukaryota; kingdom Metazoa; phylum Arthropoda; class Insecta; order Diptera; family Tachinidae; genus Thelaira; species Thelaira solivaga. The sequence continues at coordinate 52,387,109 of OX377611.1, read as the reverse complement.
TCTTGAACAGTAATGGCAACTTAAAGTTCTATACGTCTATAAAAAACACCCTTTATAAGAAAAAAGCTTATAAAAGTTTCAAAAAGTTAATCACTCTTTGAACATTTCGGGTAACTTTTTTAAGATTCTACTGTATAATGAAATCGTTGTGTAGCAGAGAATGAATTAAATAAAGTATAATTCAGGAATAATTGTCTTTTAGATTTGTGTTCGCAAACTAACATGACAACTAGTTGTTTAACAAAGTCTGTGCAAGTCTGTGATATATGTAAAAATCATCAACTATTGCTTCTAAGTACACCACCCAACAATATTTATCATAACAGATAATCATCCTTATTCTGTGTTTTTGTTGTTTAGCAATTTTGGTATTGTGTGTTTCGATCAGAGTCGATATATTTCAATTTCGCAGCATCGACATTTTGCATTCTATTCTTGTATTCGAGTTCGAGTATTTTGTTGACGAAAGTTTTGCCAACTTTTGTTTTTATAATTAAAAAAGAAAATTTAAGTATGTAAGAAACGCAATAACTTTCAAAATCTTTTTTTAAAGAAATTTTAGTTTCATTTAATTTATAGGCACCAACAAATGATCTTGTTATAAAGAGTGATTTTTTTGCTATTATCTTTTTGGCAACACTAGTTTTGACAGCTCACGCACGTTTTGTATCTTGTGTCACTGTCAAACATCTTCAGTTTGGTCTATAATTTAATCATGAATCGTCTTACAAACGAACAACGCTTGCAAATTATTGAATTTTATTACCAAAATGCGTGCTCTGTTAAGAAAGTTCATCGCGCGCTTCTTCCATTTTATGGTCAGTTTAATCGACCTACTGAGGCTTCTATTCGGGCTATTGTAACAAAATTTCGCACCAAATTTACATTGTTGGACAATAAACCACCAACACGCTTACGTAGAGTGCGAACTGAAGAAAATATCGCAGCCGTATCGGCCAGTGTTGGTGATGACCGTGAATTATCGATTCGGCGCCGTTCGCAGCAATTGGGCCTCTGTTACTCCACTACGTGGAAAATTTTGCGGAAGGATTTGGGTATGAAGCCTTATAAGATACAACTGGTGCAAGAATTGAAGCCAAACGACCTACCACAACGCCAAATTTTTGGTGAATGGGCTCTTGAAAAGTTAGATGAAGATCCACTTTTTTATCGAAGAATTGTGTTCAGCGACGAGGCTCATTTCTGGTTGAATGGATACGTGAACAAGCAAAACTGCCGTATTTGGAGTGAAGAGCAGCCAGAAGCATTGCAAGAGCTACCAATGCATCCACAAAAAACAACCCTTTGGTGCGGATTATGGGCTGGCGGCATCATTGGGCCGTATTTCTTCAAAGATGATGCGAATCACAACGTTACTGTGAATGGTGAGCGCTACCGTGCGATGATAACAAACTTTTTTTTGCCCAAAATGGAAGAGCTTGACTTGCATGACATGTGGTTTCAACAAGACGGTGCCACATGCCACACAGCACGCGAAACAATGGACCAATTGAGAGGCGAGTTCGGTGAACAGTTTATTTCACGCTTGGGACCAGTCAATTGGCCGCCCAGATCGTGCGATTTAACGCCTCTAGACTATTTTTTGTGGGGCTATGTTAAGGCTAATGTCTATAGGGACAAGCCCGCTTCGATTGACGCACTGGAAGCCAACATTATTCGTGAGATACCGGCCGAAATGTTGGAAAGAGTATGCCAAAATTGGACTAAGCGGATGGACCATTTGAGGCGCAGCCGCGGCCAACATTTGCATGAAATAATCTTCAAACATTAAATTATATCGACCCAACTATCGATCCAAATAAATATTTCATGCATTTTTCTGAATTTTATGTGTTTTTTTTTTTTAATTTCCGATAGTTCTTATAAAATCACCTTTTACAAGCATGTGTTTTGGAAACATTTCGTTTCTTTTCATACTCTCGTTAGAATATCATCTTTCGATCGTAGCCTAACTGATTACGGGAACGTGATCGCAACGTAATCTTTAAAATACAATAAAAAAAACTTTTAAACATTTGTCATTCAAATGCGCAAATTTCTTTAAGACTTTTTTGATTCCATTAGATTGGATTTCATTTTTTTAAATTAAAAATTCTAAATTCATTTTTGCCACATTATTTTTTGTTGTGCTTTATAAAGAGATTATGGGACATATAAATACAAAAACAAACATTCTATAACAAATGTGCACTTCAAGCAAACTAATAAACAAAAACTCAATGTTGGCTCTTTTTTAATACAAATCAAAGCTTAAAGTTTTCATTACAAATTAATGTCATTCCTTTAAAGAGTCATCAACCCTTTACTGAAAATGAATTCTGAAAAGAAACAACAAGACAGGACCAAAGAAATGAAAATACTAAGAGCTAGAGACTGAGCATGATATGCTAATTTAAATAAGGAAATATAAAGTTTAAGTGTTGTACAGGAAAGATGACATTTGTCATTAGTTTTGTCAAGGAATATCCTTGGCAATAGTCTTGTTAATATGCACAAGCACATATACACACTCATATACCTAAATCCTTATCCACTTGTGTTTGCTTTAGAATTTCACTTGCTGTCAGTTTGAATTTTTAGTTTTATTTATCTTGCTTTTCTGTTTTAAGCCATCAGAGTGAGTGCGTTTGTTTGTGTGAGTTGTTTATAAGTTTTAAATAATTAACTTTGAGGCTAGTAAATTTGAAAGAAAATTCTATTGTTTTTATTAAAAAAAATATCTGTCTATGAGGCAAAAATTACCTTTAGTGGCAAAAGTATGATCTCTTAAAAAACTGCCTTCCTTGAAAGAACTTACAGAATTCAAAGAAAGTCTTAATTCTTGTATTATAGTGTACGAGTATAACCCGCACACATTAAATGAAAATGGCTACGTGTTTATAAAAATGCGCTTTTAAATACCAGCGTTTTACTTGGCTTAGTGTAGTTGGCAATACTTAAAATGTAGCACTAGTCAGATAAGTTTCTTTTTAGACAGAAAAAGTTTGTATAGAAAAAGATATAAAGGTAGTTGGAGGACTCACATCTTTCATTTGAGGAACTAGTTAATTTTTATTTTGATTTCGTTCTTGCGAGTTTCTAACTTCCTTTTAAATATTATAAAAATTTTAAAAAAATTGCCAACGGCAGGCAGTACACAGATCTTTATTCACTAAAAATCTAAAGAGGTGGATTCCCCACCTAGTATGACAAGCTTTTGGCCAGACTCATTGACTTTTTACTTCGGGATACTTCCAACACTGTATTCTCTCTTTTCATTCTTCATTTGTTCAAAAGAATACCTTTCAATAAACATAATCAGCTGATAAATGATTACACAATGACTCATCATTATAAATAAAATTAATTTTACGTTTGTTTGTTCTCTATATAAATTTTTCTTTTCTATACTTCCAGAAATGTCGTCGTATATATCGTTCAATGATTCTCACCCACAACTTTTCATGAAGATGTGTGCCCGTACTTAATTTAAGCCAGAAGTTATACATTGAAATATTTTATTTACCACTTTAGTTGACGCCTTTACGAATAATTCCAACAAAGACATGAGCCACTTTATACAGTAGTGAATTTGGATTTGGATGGGTTTTTAAAGATGAAAATTCTGTTTGTAAGCAGATTTGTTACAAATTGGTATATACGCTTTATGCTCTAAGAATAGCATCTTAGGTAATAAAGGAATATGCAGGGAGAGACCAGGCAAAACATCTCGTAAATTGATACATAAAAATACTACTCGATTAAGCAAAATAGAGGAGTCAATTTAGCGATGTACATCTGCCTGTCTGTGTAGCCGTTGTAATCAACTTTCTTGTTGTAGTTTTCAAACTGCTATTGAAACTCAGCCCGATCGATTCCTAAATGGAAGAGCTATGAGTCAAAAACGGAGACTACCTCAGTTTTTAAACATTTTCTGATTAATTAATTGATTTTTTTAATTACATATTTAATTACTTGAAATCATAATATTTAACAAAAATTAATCTTTATTTGTGCTTAATTGCAATTTAGGTTGGTATGCAAAATGCATTACATTCCATGATATTCTCATGAAAAATTTTCTAAATTTTTTTTTTATTTAGTACAAGAGGGAAAACATATCCATATGGCCCATTTCATCAGACTCCAAACATTTAAATATTATACTTATTTTGTTACACCAATTTTGTTTTTAATTTTTTTGTTTGCATTTTTTGAAGCTTTTCTCATTTAGTCAATTGGTGTTTCAAAATAAGTACTCAAATGTACTTGCTAGGGATCCACTGATGAAATAGCTAAATGGATATGAATGGTCTCTAAGTAAACAATTTCTTGAAAATTTTCCACAACAACATAATTGGAATAAAGTAATTGTTTGAGGCCCTTGTTTTTGAGGCTTGCTGAGTACTTTTCTTTATAAATAAAATTATTTTTTCTATTTATGCAAAATTTTATAATTTTAAAATTCAACTGCTATTTAAAAATTTTTCTCAGTGTTTAATGCATAAAAAATTGCTGAAAATATTTTTGTGTCTTTTCGTTTGTTAAATCATAATTTTTTTTACAGCAGTTTAGTATTCCCTTTTTTTTTTTTTTATTGCAATATAAACATATTGTAGCAGTGAATAATTGACCATATGCAAAATATCATTGAGAATTTTTTTTCCCAACATCTGTTGATAGCTTTTCCACTTTTTTTTTTATTTTATGCGCAAAAAGGGTAAAATTCTAAAAATATGCACAATAAAATAACAATTTTCTGCAATGTGTGTTTTTCAATAGTTTTTATTTTTTAATGTTTCCCTCAAAAATAAAAATGGTAAAAAGGATTTGCTACATACATACAAGCAGGATTCAATTTTTTTTTATGCTGCGACATGTCTCTACAATTTACATAAATGCCACTTATGTATGTCCAGTCAAGTTACATACATATTCACTTTAAAAAACCGCAAATATTGGTTGGAAAATACGAGTATGTACATACAAAAAAAGCGGCCAAACAGATATTCATCTGCCTCAAATTACACCTACAAACAGACAGTCTTAAATATAAATACAGAATTTTGTATTTAATAAAAAGGTATACAAATTGTCTACTTACTATTTAAAGAGGATGATGGTACCATTGAACCATGGATAGAACCTCCCGCCAATATGACTCCATTGCCATTGACAATGGTGCCTTTGTTGCTGATTGTTGTAATAGGAGATTTCGTTATATGCGGATGAATGCCATTGGCGTCATTCGTGTTAGTGGCGATATTGTTGGCAATTTGTTGTGGTATTATGATTTTATTTGTGGAGTCCCCCGCTCTTGCTGACAGCAGTAGGAGGGCCCCAATTATATACCAGGGGCCCATCAACTCGACACTTTTTGATTTTGTTGTTGTGTTTGCTTTTTCTGCAATTGAGACTGGCTTTGTTGCTGTTCTTTTTGTTGTTGTTGTATGTTTTTGATATTGACAAATGCAAACAACCATTTACCACCATAAATGTTGCAATTCTGCAACAACAACATTATTTTCGTAAGCCAGCGAAAATGAAAAACCAACACAAATGTAAAACTTTAAATAAAGCAAACCTTAATTATGTGCCATAACTCGTTCATTATTGTTTGAAATGTTAAATGGCAGCTTATAAAATGTCATTTTATTTAAATTTTTTTTTTGTTTTTGTTCTTTTTAATTTTTATTGAGCCTTCTGTTATATAACTTTTGGCAAAATATAAATATTTATTTATTGTTCTTTTTGTTTGTGCTCTTAAAACTTTAAAAATTTTATTCCTGCAAGAATAAAAATCACAAAAAAAAAAAGAAAAACATATTTTTATAAACTTTAAAAATATACTTCGTTTGTGGGTTTGTTAGCACCACAATTATTTCATAAATTCTACAAATTTTATATCAACCATAATTTAACAAGTTTTTATCTCTAGCAAATTCCAATTTATCTCCAATTGTTTGTGGGCATTCACAAATTTAAAATAAATAGCAGGAATGCTTGCACACAACCAAAGACTCCCACACACACACACATATACACACTCTCGTATACAATTGTTCAGTTTTCACCTTAAGCTTCAACAGAGTTCTATCAAATCCTGTTTTGTAGCCCTTGGAGGCTTATTAAAGTACGTGTCTCTATAACGCAAACTACTTTTGCTTTATTCAACAATAGTTTTGGGAGCATCTTCCTGCTGTTGGCATTTTTGTTGTTGTTGTTGTTGTTGTTGTTGTTGCTTTAAATTCAATAATATTCATTCCTTAAAATCCTTAAGAAAAGCTATGCACATATGCTTACTGTTGCTGTTGTTGGTTTTTGCAAACTATTTTGAATGTTTGTTGCAATAAAATCTAACAAAAAGGAAAGAGAGTAAAGGATTCCGTGTGGTTTTTTTTTTCTTGACTTAATATTTATTCGTTTTATTTGTAGTTTTTGTAAAAAATATTTACTCGTTTGTTTTGGAACTTTAACTAAAGAAAACAAAGACAAAGTTTGTGGAAAAAATATTTACATCTTTATCTGAAAGGATATGAAAATTTCATTTGGGCTGTGTTTGTGCTACTTTCATCTGTTAGTTGAAGGGGGTATGTAAATGTAAACGAAAATTAAAATGAAAATGAAAAGAATTGACAAATTTAATAAAACATAAAATGATAAATTGTGTACGTTGTAAAGTTCAACCAGCTGATGCTATAAATTGCCATAATTTTTTTGTTTGCTTTTATTTCAATGAAATAAAATATTTATGAATTTTTGCAATTGCTTAAATTCATAAAACAAATCACAAAATTTAGTTTAGGATTAACCATAAACGTAGTTGCAAGAGCTTTCGGAAGTAAGGTGGCGACAAAATTAAACATGTATTCGCTGTTCATTGCTAGTTGCCAGAGAAGGTACGTAATAATTAAAAATATTTTTAAGTTTTTGTAATGTCATACAAAATCGCTAAGCACTTTTAGATAATTTCGCTGGCTAACTTATTTTCTCTCAAATTTCTTTATGTAAAATTAACCAATTAAAATTTTGTTTTTATTATTTTATTTAATTTGTGAAAAGTATAAAATTAATGAATTCTCAATATGATGCTGTAAATTAAATCTCAATTAAATTCACTCCTACTTGAAGAGATAAATTTTATTAGCATCACTTTTGTATTCTGATGAGATTTTAAAACTTTTCGAATGAAGCTGATTGCTTTTTGTTTCAGAAGAGTGAGTGTGAGTAACTGAAAAAAAAATGAAAACAAATTTAAAAAAAAAAACTTAAAACGTAGAGGACTACAAGAGCTACATACATAGACTCGTACTCGTACTCATACTCGTTTGTCTTGATAGGCGCATAGAGCAAATAAAGACGCCACTGTTTGCTTCATAATATGATGCAATATGTTTCAAAAAATATTTTTATTATGGCACAACACTCCTTCATACTACCATCATCATCAGCATCATGATTAAAGTGTGTATATGAGTGTGGGAATGTATATGATGGAATAATTGCACCAACTACCACACACCATGAACATATTGACTTTGATAACAATATCTGCCTACCAGATATAAATATAATTTTTAATTTATTCTAGGGCAATCTACAAAGAATTTCTTTTCAAATTCATATCATATTTTTTGTTAATAGTTTCATTCGTATAATCATATTAATTATTAATCCTAAGATATTTTGTTAAGCCAATAAAACTCATTACGCAACAGTTTTGCTTGATAAATATGTTATTTCGGATTGTGTTTTTACTGGAATGCTATTTTTTATGAGATATTTTGAATTGAAATATATTTATAGCCGATTAAAATGTTTTATTTAAAAATATTTTTATTGAAAAATTTATCACTCGAATTTATTTTATTCGGATATTTTCATTTGAAAATAATTTTTACTTGAAAAATCTTGTTGTTCATTTAAGATTTCTATGCGGATAGTATTTTTATTTCAATAATATGTATCAGGTACATCATTCGATAAGCATTTTTAATCGAAATATAGAACACGACATGTGCAAGCATAGTATTTCTTTAATACTAAAATTTATTTATTGGGTAATGCGGACGACATATTTATTTAACACTAGTAGCACTCAACTTGCTGCTTCGTCAGCGAAGTACCATACTGTCGCTATTGTTTATTGTGAACCATTTAATCTCAGTTCTAGCTTTTTGAATATTAATAAAATGAAAAGGTGTCATTAAATATGTAAAAAGTACCATTTTTGTCCCTTTGTCAAGTCTTTTATAACGTGGAGTTTTTATAAGGCGAATCCCATATACCGCGGCATGAAATAGTTGATAAGTTCTCATATAACGCTATTGCAAGAGTAAAGAATAGAAAATCAAAAGAAAAACACAAAAATTTATAGAAAAAAGCGTTAACCTTTAAAAAGCAAAATTATTATATGATGAATAAAAATGATTTTACGGATAGTGTAATCCGACAGACTACATTATTACCACGAGAAAAGAAATTTATTTATCTAATAATTTCCATATTATTAATTTATAAAAAACCAATTTGCAAATTTATCAAAATACTCGTATTTCTGTGAGATTCCATATAACACGGTACGAATTCATTTAATTTGTACAATATAATATATAATTTTGAGTTTCTTATAATTCGAAATATTTCATAGCACGGTTTCCATATAACGCTGTACTTGACTGTACTCAGAAGCGTTTGAGCTTCCGTTAATAGTTATAGGTTCGTTAATATTAAAAAGTCAAAATGTACCATTAAAATTAACAAGAAATTAAAAAAAAAAATCCATTTTGTCTTCTCAATGAATTTTTACTTTGCTCAGGAGCTCTTGAGGATAGTCTCATGTTAGTTCGTTAATAATAAAAAGTCAAACAGTACCATTAAAATCAAAAAAAAGTGCCATTTTGTGCTATCCCTTTCCGTCTCCGACAACACAAGCGTGTAGAAGTTAATGTATAAATGTCTAATACACATATGTGTATGTCCTGTTTCTAAGGACACGAGCTTTGTACGGACATAAAAAATATATTTTTACTTTATTTTAGGACGAATTATCATATACCGAAAATTTCATTAAAATTGGGCAGCTTTGAAATTCCTTGGGACTAAAAGGGTTTTGTACGACTTTCTACCTTATTGAATCGGTTTGAACCATTTGAGCTTAACTCGTACTTCTGGATTCAAAAAGTACCATTAAAATTACTGAAAAGTACCAAATAGTGCCTTTTACGACTTCTTATTTCGTTCAGTACCGTTTAATTCTACTGTCACAATTATAGGTTTGCACATAACATAAAAAATACCACTAAAATTGTTTTAATATAAAGTGCCTATCGTATTTTTCCCTTTTGGTAATCTTTTCTTCCTAGAACAATTTATTTTTTAATTAATTTTTATTGACTGTTACAAATTACTAATAAAATTTACATAAAGGCAGAAATAGTAGTAAAAAGGGGTACATATTTTACCATTTACTTGCTCGAATTTTAAAAAAGGGCCAATAAACATTGGAGACCTTTTTAAGAAAACACGAATACAATTTAGTTTTTGTTGCTGTGATTGTTACTTTGAAAGATAAATGGGATACAGAAAACGTATCAACAATAAAACTAACAAATAAAACGTACCAACACTAGTGTACAAATATCTGCTTATTTTTAATTAGCATATTTTGTAGTTTGAATTTTGGTTTTACCTGTAGTAGTTCCACAGATATATATAAAAAATCCAAATGCCGTTTTTACTCTTTTTAAGGAGCACTGGTGACTTTGACCAATGGCTTCCAGAGTCTAGGCAAGAATGAAACCAGCGACCTCCTTATTTCTAGGTTAGTATACTATCGACTAATCTACAGAGCACCCATCTAATATTGCTATTGGGTGGTATTATTGATGCCGCACGGAAATATAAATTTAGCGGAAAGAAATATCAATCGATATGCAAATTTCTGTTATTTATTCCTACGGAATTAATTTAATTATGAATTAAAAAGTTATGTATAGCGAATAAATTTTAAATAAACAAATATAAAATTAAATTTCAATAAATAAAAAAAATTATTTTCGAAAAATAAAACAAATTAAGCTAAAAAATATTTTATTTTTGAGAAATTTTTTATTTTATCTTACATTTTTCATCTTTCCGTTTAATCGTAATTGAAATTTAGAAATTTATCTATACTACGGAATCAAAAATATGGCAATACTACCACGGTAGAGATGATACCGCAGCTGCTGCAAAATAATTGCAAACTTTTGCTTTCTAACAAAAAATGCTTTCCGCCAACGCGGAACTAAATGAATAATTAGACCCACTATTCTAATGATATTTTCAATGGAATGATATGTATTTGTCTATTTTTATTTACTTGAAGATTTTATTCGCATGATATTTTAATTTAGATAATATTTGAGTGGTTAGTGCTGATTCTTGTATTACAATTCACAATTAGTATATTTTTCTTTCATATAACAACGACATTATTTATAAAAATAGTTTTTCTAATAATTTTAGTAAATTAATCGATCTTATAAATTTATTATTATTTAATAGTAATCAAGCTTAAGATTTAAAAATAAATTGTTTTTAATTTTTTTTATAAAAATAAATTTCCCTGAAGAAGACTTTCAAAAGAAAGTCGAAATATTGGAAAATATAAATAAAAACAATTTTTTTAAGATCTTAAGCTTGATTAATATTAAATAAGAAAAAAGTTTCAGTTTTATAAAGACTGACTAATTACCTACATTTGTAAAGGAAATTTCCAATATTTTTTTTTAATAAATGAGGTCATTAGTGTTAAGATTAATAACACGGCCTTTTTCACCATAGTTCTACTTCAGTTTTGAGAAATATGTATGTACTTACTCGTACATCCTACAAGTCGGGCACAATGCAAGGCAACTTGCAACTTGTTTTTCTTGAGACTTTTTCGGTTTGCTTTCGTACATTTTATTACTGCAAGAATAAGTTGTGTAGTAGATAAGTAAGAATTATACTTTTGAGTGTGTGTGTTAGTTATGCACGTTCTGTAATGAGTTTGTTGGCTGCATATGTGTACCCCATGATGAGAGCACAACTCCGCATTCAAATTATCTATAAACTTATTTCCGCATACTCACACAGACGCACACAAATGCGTGTTTTTCTTTAGCTACATATTTTTATTTCTTATGGTACAATTAATTTCAATGTGTTCTTTTTTTTTTTGCTACTTACTGGTGTATGTTTTCTTACACATTCTTATTTATCTCTTCTTTGAAAACAATTTTTTTTATTTCTGTAATATTTTTTTTTTGTTAGTTTTCCTTTTTAAAATAAAGTTTATTCTTGTTTTTATTAAATAAACTCTAAAGGATTAGCAAAAGCTTGTGTTGTTTTCTTAAATTTTTTCCTAAAGTTTTTGTTTTTTAACTTAAAAACACAAATCTTTATTTCTGTAATATTAAATTGCAAAAATAATAATCATTTATGTATGTGTGTGTCAATAATTTAAAATATTCTAATTGTTAAGTTTAGGCATTCGATGTAGATCGACATTTCCATTTAAATTATATTGAAATTTCTATCGTTATCGAGTGACATAATTTAAAGTTAGTACAGACTTTGAAGAAATATCAGGTACATGTTTATAAACTGAGAGAAAGCCCTTAAAGAAGCTAAGCATTTAAGTGTTAGAAATTTATTTATTTACAATCCATTCGAACAGACCTATTAAAGTCGACCTAAATGTCAGTCAACATTTCTGAAGTGCCTCATTTGTCATTTGTTGTTTCTAATTAGTGCGCGCAGTAAGAAAATGGTAAACATTGTCATAACTGTGTACGAATGTGTGCTTGTGTTGTTTTTATTAATATTAATATTTTGAATTGTCTTTATACAGCGTTTGCTTATGACTTGTTTGTGAAGTCATTGTGCCGAATTTTTTTCTTTAGAAATTTTTGTTTTTGTTGCAGTTTTATATTTGTTTTGATTTTAATTTGTTCTTTCAACTTCGCTATGGTTTTTCTTGTAAATACAAATTATTAAATAAATTGTTTTGTTGTGTGAAGTTGTTTCAACTTTTATTCTGTGACATTTTTCCCAAAAGAATGTGTGCCAGTTTGTGCAGAAGTGTGTACTTTACGTGTCTGTATTTGTTGTTTATTCTTTGAAATTAAGATTTTTAAGGTGTGTGCTGTTAGAAGTTTATCTTTTCACACACATACACCTACGAGAGACTTTTTAACAAACACTTATACAATTTTTTTTAATTAAAGCAATTAAATTAAATTTAAATTATAAAAATTAATTGCGCAACTTTTGCCAAAAGTTTTTTTGTTTCTAGGTGGCAGCAAGCAGAAAATGAGACAATTTTTTTATGAATTATAATTCTGTTGGTTGGTATACAGAATTTGCTTCAAATGGCAAATTATTTTCGTAAAGAAAAAATTTTAGTACACAGAAAAAATAATCAACAAATTTGTATATTCAAACAGTATTTGTAACTAGTTTATAATTATATTTTTTTTTTAAATAAATGGTTTAGTTGAATCGAACAAAAGAATGCACTGAACATAAAAAAAATTCTAACAAATAATTTTTCTAAATCGAATAAAAACTTTACTTAAAATGCCGGAAAAATTAAATAAATTAAATTTAAAATTATTTACACATGTACATGTACATGTATATACAGAACTGACATATACACATGTATGCAATATAAATAAAAAGTGCTTAAAATAAGAATCTTACTCGTATGTAAAATTGTAAACTTAACTGACTCTGAGAATTCTATCAATAGGAAAATAAAAAGTTTTAATGGTTGTAAGAGGAATTTAAATATAATAAAATAAATTGTTTGTTAGAACACACAAAAAAAACCACCATTTGATTGAAAATTTTTTTTTATTTAGCATTTAAAATTTAAACTTAAGATTTAAGCAATAAAAACTTCAGTACGAAACTTTTTTTAACAATTATATGAGTTGATATTTTTGAAAGTTTTAAAAGTCCACTTAAAATATTTATATAGTCAGCGGTAATTTTAGTAAGATGGCGTCTATAACTTTTTTTAAGTTGACTTATGCCACTTTCTAAAGTAACAACTCTCATACTCGTACTAATGTTTTATCATTAAAATTTTAGTGTGACATTTTTAGCATGAATATATTAAAGTTTTGTAGAAAAAATATTGATAATTTTACATTTGCACATTCTTCTTAAATTCGTTAAGAAAAAATTATAAAAAAAATTTTTTAACGAAATGACAAATATTGCTGAAAATAATTGTCTTTGAATACCTATTTATTTTTTTTTTTTTTGTTCATATGAAAATAAAATTGTTCAAGAAAATATAGAAGCTTAAGTCTGTATAAAAAAAACAAAAATATTAAAATAAACAATTAATTTCAGTTCAATAACTAACTAACATCATTCACGAAAAATTTCGTTGTGATTTTTATTTTTAAAAGCAATAAATTTTTAAATATGAAAAAATATTTGCCATAAGAATGTAATATAAATTAATTGAAAATGTTTGTAAACATTCTTTAAACCAATCATATTTAAATAAATTGGTACTTGTTTAATATTAAAACAAAGAAATTCCAATTACCAGCAAAAGTTAAAATCGTCCTCCTTTTAATACCATTTCTATATTGGTAGTTCTATTTTACACAAGGCATTTACAAGACGTTTTTAACCTACTGGTTCCGTTTGTGCTCACACACAAATTACGCACATGCACATTTTAAAAATTTTCATATAAAAAACGAAAGGAAAATTAATGAAAACCTATTATTTTGTACTTTTAATTCTTTTTTTTGGTTATTTTTGAACCGATTATTTTGATTTTTTGTGCAGCTCTTATGACTGTAGTTTGTGATAAAATATGAAAAAATCCACTAAGAAAAATTTTAAAAAATAAAAATTGTTGTCATAGATCATCGAGCTGAATTTCAGTAGCGACTTGAAAGCAGCAGCAACTGGCAGATAGAGAAACTTTTCTGTACGTTGCCTAAGCACTTCCGAAAGACTTGTATTAAATAATATTAAAATTTTTTAAATAAAATTTCAACAGAAAAATTAGGCTTACAAGTTTTGTAAATAAATTTTATAATAAAATTTTGCAATTCAAATTAAAAAAATTTCAAAACGGTTGTGTTTCCCATTCAAATAATATTTTAAAATATTGTAGTTTATTTGCACTATTTTTTTTAACCAAACATTAGCTTCCGCACATTAAAGTAAAATTTGTTTCAAATTTTATTTTCTATTCGACTTTGTTTTAAAATTAATTTCAAATCAATTATTTCAATTAATTTTTATACCCTTCACAGTAATTTCTACAGAGTACACCATGTACTTTATACCCAGTTTATATATGTTGGCTTCTTATGCCGGAGCCGAATAAGCTATGTACGTCTGTCCGTCCGCTCTATTATTGAAATCAACTTTTTGAAGTCCTTAGGCAACGTTCAGAGTAGTTTAGCATATCAATCTGTCCATTGTTTCTGTCTTTCAGTTGCTATTGAAATTGTAACCGATCGGTTCAGAAATAGCGAAGCTACCTCTATTTTTGACCAATTCTATGAATGGCTTTTTTACTTATTTTGTGTTAAATACATTACATACACAAAAAAAAACGTAGTATGCAGTTTTATCAGAAATGACCATCATACTGTGGGTCCACAACTGGACAAAAAAAAATTTAAAATTCAACCGAAATTTTATTTTTCATTCATTTCTGTTTTGTTTTTTTTATGAAGATTTTTAACCTGTACCTGTAATGTTTGAGCATACAAATTCGAAAAGAGTCAATCGATCTTGTATGTATATGTCTTTTAAATGCTCTAAGTGTAATATCACGAATGTAAACAAACATCTTAATGGAAGAGATATTGGATATTTAATTAAACATGTTTGATTGAAAAATTGTTTGCAAATTTAAATTAAATTATATTTTTTTGCATTCCTATTGGATCTCTTTCTTAGAATTTAATGGCTGATAGACACATAAAATTTTAACATCAAATTACATTTTTCTGTGCGTATCCAAAAATCAAACAAGTTTTGATTTTCGTCAAATTCTCATACAATGTAACAATTAAAAAGAAAACGTAAACACACAAATGTATGTTTGATGTTAAAATTTGATGTGTGTATCGGTCACTTTTAATCTTTTGTCAATTTAAAAATTGAGTGCCTGCAAACATTTTATTGCTTTTCAAAACAAGGTTCTCAAAAAAGATTTTTTCTTAGAGCTCGTCAATTTTACTTATTCCAAGATAATTTTTTTCATCAATATACATATAGAGGTGACATATTTTTTTTTATTTGTAAATAATTTTTTTAAAGTTCATTTGACCCTTTTTTTGTTGAAACGGCTAATTTATTAAACGTGTGTTCCGTATTATAAAAATTTATTTTTTAAATCGATATCGTCCAATAATAAATAAATACATTTTTATAATACGATCTCTACCGTTTTAATTATAATTTTTTTATACTCGTATTTACGAAGAATGTGGAAAGTGAAAAATACAAATATTTTGCTAACTCAGTAAAGGGTATGTGAGACTCGGTACAGCCGAATTTTTTTAAATTTGGCAATAAAAATTTATATTGAAATCAAAGCATTTTGAACAAAATTTTCTCTAACCGCGAAACTCTACTTTTGTCTTTTTGTTTCAAATTGGTTTCCATAAAAGCCCCAAAGGTTGTTGTAGTTTATTTTAATAAAAATTATTTAAATTTTCTTAAATTATTTTAAAATATTTGCGATGTCATTGCAGTGTGTTATTAAAAATATATCTCTGGCACAAGCTTCATTGGTGCGAAAATTCCAAAAATTAATAAATTTTTTCTCTACATTTTTTTTTACAGAAAAAGCAAAATATTTTCAAAATTCCTCAGGCTCCATTTAAAACAACCTTAACTATATTCCCATAGAAACCAATTGTAGTCCCACAGGCCATTTCCAACAAAACTAGGTCCCTTATAACTATTTGTGTGTGTGTGTATGTGAGCTGTCAATTTTTAATTTAATAATATTAATTTCGGCACAAAGGCAGTCAAGCAAGAAACCGACAAAAATACAAGCAGAAATGTACAAATACAACTGAACTGTGTAGCACCAACCATTATGGTTTTGTTTTATGGTCTGACAGACAGCCTGAGGTCGCTACAAAACAGAAATATAAAGCAACAACTGTAAAATGAATGGCTACATAAGAGAAACTTTTACAAGGCCTACACATACTCACTCTCACACAGATCATGCCAATAAATGCACACACGAACTCTGAGTTACAAGCGGACATGTTTTCATATGAGTATGTAATTTTAGAAAACAAAAAATTTACAACTGCAAGTTTAAAAATAAATTAAAAAAAAAGATAATGATGAACATGATTCCGATGAAGGCATTAAAAATACTGCACGCGTATTTATGCTTGTGCGGACTTTGGTTTCAATTTCATTAAATTTGTGAAACATTAAAACTTCAGAATTTTAATCATTCATATCTTTGCACATGCTGCCACACACATACGAATATGTAGGCTCTTTGTTTTGTATAATAGAAAAAGCAACAGTAAAAATAAAAAAAAAATAACCAACAACCATTCGCGGTAAACCAGAAACACCACAGTATACATTTCCTCACTCACATGCTCATACTCGCATACTCAGCTACAACACAATTTGGAGTGAAACGTTTTGCAGAAATGAATGGTAGCAGGGTTACTACAAAAATGCATATTTAATTAACCCTTTGAACTACTAAGAGGGTTAAAAGTGAAAGAAGAGAAAGATTTTTATTTTATAT
This sequence comes from Thelaira solivaga, assembly GCA_947397855.1. Classification (NCBI taxonomy): domain Eukaryota; kingdom Metazoa; phylum Arthropoda; class Insecta; order Diptera; family Tachinidae; genus Thelaira; species Thelaira solivaga. The sequence continues at coordinate 52,370,302 of OX377611.1, read as the reverse complement.
ATTTTTTTTAAAGAAAATTACAGTTTTTTTTAATATGAAAAAATACTTTTATTTTAAATAACAAAGCTTTTAAATTTAAGCTTAAAACGGTTTTAAAAATTGTATAAGGGCTTTCTGTGAATGTAACAATTAACAGTTAAACCTCGATTATCCGGCTCTCGTGGGACCGGGACCACACGCATAATCGAAGAAATTTATTTCTTCTAACGAAATATTTGTTTATTGAAAATATTCTTTTATATCACTTTGCCTCTTTTCTTTTAATTTTTCTCTCAATAATTCGTTTTGAATGAGCTGCATCTGGATTTTATCTGGTTTTGATATAACTGCAGAATTTCCTACAAACTATAACAGAACATTACAGGTTTCTATCGCTTGTGCCAACGCTGGAGTTTCTATTTCAGTCTTTTAGTGCAAAATCTACTTTCGGATTTTCGGAATTTTAGAGAGTATATCTATTTTTTAAGCCGTCACTTGAATCACTTTTAGAACCATATAGCAAAATTTGTTCTTCGCTTTTCACCAAATCGCGTACAGTTTGCTTACCAACTACATAGTTATTTTTCAGACAGCAACTTAACAGATATGTTATTGTCGTAGTCATGAATCAAAGTAATTTTGTCTTTAATTGAAAGAACTTTTTTTGATCTTTTTGGTAATTTACTATTTGAAGGAGCCATCATTCCAAAACAGGTGTTAGCAGAAGAAAATTTTACTTAATAAATGAATAAAAACGCAAATATGTTTTTGTGTGTTTATAGCGGGTGGTGCAAAAGTAAACCTCCTATCAGAAAATGCTATAAATTTTGCGATTGGCCCTTAATGTCAACATTGTTTATTAACGTGTATTTCGCATGTGTTTACTACACAAATGTCAAAACAGAACTGACATTAGGGACCAATCGCAAAATTTATAGCATTTTCTGATAGGAAGATTACTTTTGCGCTACCTGATTGCTTTTGCACCACCCGTTACATGAACTTAAAAAGGGGAACCACCGGATTTAAATTTACATAATAAAAAACATGTTAATGCTGCACGGAGTGTAGATATAAAGCACGGTTAATAGAGGAATAAATCTAAATAAAAAAAACCGCATGCCGGTTAATAGATGTAACCGATTAATAGAGGCCCCGTTAATCGAGGCTTAACTGTATCGAATCGATCCAATTTTTTACTTCTTTATAAGACCGGAAGTGCTGGTCAGCTCGGCTCAAACGCTTTAATTGCGTTCAATAATGATCGCCTGTGATTGTTTCAGTCGGTTTTAACAACTCATAATACACAATGCCGAGCTGGTGCAACCAAATACAGAGCATAACCTTGGAACCGTGAATATTCGGAATAATGAACAAAAAAGTGTTAAGCAGTTTTATCAAAAATAACAATCGTAATGTCTGTGCAAACAATCAAAGTAATCAGTCCACAAATGACCGAGAATAATTACAAATACAACAAAAATTTTATTAAATTGAGCTTCGTTTTTTAAAGAAATTTTTAAACTGCACATGTGAGTAGTGCTTGTAGACACAAACAGCAAACTCGTCAATCGGTCTTATACAAACGTGTACATGTTTGTGTGTTTTTTAAATGACGTGTTAAAGCATTACGAAAACAGACAGAGAATTTTTAGATTTTTGCCGTTAATTTGAAATTTTGTATTTGATTTTACATTTAAAAATGTTTGCAAATGTTTGTAGTATTACTTTAAATTAATTTTATTTTATATCTTTTTTAGAATTTCTTTTTTTTTTTATTAATTTAAAAATTGAGTGCCCGCTGACATTTTATTGCTTTTAAAAATAAGGTTCTGAGAAGGGATTTTTTTCTTAGAATTCGTAATTTTAGTTTCTCGCAATGAAATTAATTATTTATTTAGGATTAATAAAATAATTGGTATTCAAAGAGAATTATTATTGTCAATATTTGTCATTTCTTTTTTATTTTATGTAAAATTTATTTGAGCTTAAGATAAATTCTATTAATTAGTTTATTAGTTTTGTAAAATATAATTTTATTATTTTTAAGGATATTTTTTTTTTAAATAATATAAAATTTCTTTTTAAATTGAAAGAAAAACTAAAACATATTATGAATATATACACATACATATACATATTTAAAAACATTTTGTCAAATGAATATTAAATTATTATTTTTGATATTAATATCCAATAATTTTGTGCTTTTTAGTTTATCCAAAGTTCGTTGAATATTTTTCTTATTTCATTATATTCCAAAATGCTCCTGTATTGATTTTCATTTTTTATAAATTTTTTATTTGTAAGTTATTATTAACCTTGAGGTTGTATTAAAAAAATTTATTTTAATATTGATAATGGGCTCTGATTACAAATATATACATTTTTATATTACAACCTCAAGCTTAATAAGCTAGTCGTTTCAATTATACAATGTGGAAAGTGAAAAATATGAATATTTTGCTAAAACAGTGACGGGTATATAAGGCTCGGCACAGCCGAAGTTAACTTGTTTTTAATTATGCTTAGCTCATTTAAGGGTTAAAAAGTGCAAAAGTTATATTGTTGTTTTATTCAACACAAAAGACTACTAAATGTTTCTACTTGTTTTACAGACTAATTAAAAGGATTTCAAAAAGAGCTGCACATTAATTTTATAACGAACTAAATAACTAATTTAAGTAAAAGTGTTTTTGTGGTTCAAAAAGTGTGAAACAAGAAATGAAAGAGATATGAAAAACACTAGACAAAGACGTTTATCTGAAACATGAAAGTAACAGTAGTTCAACCACACACTAATGCACACGCAACCAGTTTCTTAACTTAATAAAATCAAATTTAAAGTGAACTTCAGTTGAGATTTAGGGCAAGTTCAAGCAGCTTAATTTTGTCATGACAATATTTGGGGCAGCGCAAAAAAAATATCAAAAAAACTTTTTAAAACAAAATTTTAACAAGCAGCAGGACTTCTACTAGCTAATAAAGAGTGATTTTTTTGCTATTATCTTTTTGGCAACACTAGTTTTGACAGCTCACGCACGTTTTGTATCTTGTGTCACTGTCAAACATCTTCAGTTTGGTCTATAATTTAATCATGAATCGTCTTACAAACGAACAACGCTTGCAAATTATTGAATTTTATTACCAAAATGCGTGCTCTGTTAAGAAAGTTCATCGCGCGCTTCTTCCATTTTATGGTCAGTTTAATCGACCTACTGAGGCTTCTATTCGGGCTATTGTAACAAAATTTGGAGTGAAGAGCAGCCAGAAGCATTGCAAGAGCTACCAATGCATCCGCAAAAAACAACCGTTTGGTGCGGATTATGGGCTGGCGGCATCATTGGGCCGTATTTTTTCAAAGATGATGCGAATCACAACGTTACTGTGAATGGTGAGCGCTACCGTGCGATGATAACAAGCTTTTTTTTGCCCAAAATGGAAGAGCTTGACTTGCATGACATGTGGTTTCAACAAGACGGTGCCACATGCCACACAGCACGCGAAACAATGGACCAATTGAGAGGCGAGTTCGGTGAACAGTTTATTTCACGCTTGGGACCAGTCAATTGGCCGCCCAGATCGTGCGATTTAACGCCTCTAGACTATTTTTTGTGGGGCTATGTTAAGGCTAATGTCTATAGGGACAAGCCCGCTTCGATTGACGCACTGGAAGCCAACATTGCCAACATTATTCGTGAGATACCGGCCGAAATGTTGGAAAGAGTATGCCAAAATTGGACTAAGCGGATGGACCATTTGAGGCGCAGCCGCGGCCAACATTTGCATGAAATAATCTTCAAACATTAAATTATATCGACCCAACTATCGATCCAAATAAATATTTCATGCATTTTTCTGAATTTTATGTGTTTTTTTTTTTAAATTTCTGATAGTTCTTATAAAATCACCTTTTATTTTAAACATACAATCGTCTCATTTCTACATAAGCATACGAGTACGAAGAGCAGTGGAATATCTGCAAGATTTTTACATCTTAACAAAAAGTAACATAAAAATTAAATTACGTATACATACGAGTGAGTACACAGCGTCAATCGTGAGACATGTGTTTTTCTATTGATACTTTATTGTCTACTTCACAATTTAACTGTTTCTTCCACTAATTATTTCTTCATTTTGTAGGGTTTTCATTAAAACTACCGAACAAAATTCGTGAAATCTTCTTTATTGTTTTTCTTTCTTTCTTCTCACTAATGAGTAAATAAGTCGCATTAATTAGTTTGTTTATTGGTTGTCTTGGCAAGAAAAATTATAATTAAATGATTTGTGGTAGGTTTTTTTCATCTTTCTAGCTTTAATTTTATTATGTCAACAATAAAAACATTAGCAAGCGACACCGCAAACTTAACTTTTTTAAATATAAAATTCTGCTTGTCCTTGAAATTTTACTTTTACAAAAAGTAGACTTTTATTAAAAGCTTACTTTTGTTCATAAGAATCTGTGCATTTCAAATGGTATTTAGAAGGATACCCACTTTAGTGTGACTATGGTTATGAGCCATTCACCCCTACAGAAACGCACTACGCTTTTTTATTCAACTGTTTGCATATTTAAAATGTAATTACAGTCACAAAAGACTGTTGTAAATGACAAACTTATTTTAAAATAATATTTTAATAATCTAGACAATTTAACTGGTAACTTAACTGACCCCTCTCTCCCTTTCTCTCCCTTTCTCTCTCTCTCTCTCTCTCTCTCTCTCTCTCTCTCTCTCTCTGTACTAATAGTTTTTGTTTTTGCTGCTCCTGTTTTTATAATGTTGTTGTTTACAGTTATAAGTACAAATAATACTCAACCAAAAAGTGGGCACACAACTGCAATTACTAGTTACATGCCATAAAGTTGGTTAAACGAAAAGAAAAAGAAGAAGAAAAACAACACTGATAACACAAATACTTGAATGAGTGCCACTACAATTGCCCCTTCATATGCAACAGCTTTTTAATAGAGACCAGGCAGTAGCAGCAACACAATACGCCACTCAAATGTGAAATGAATCTATGCCAACAACAAACATGGAGCCACACTCTCATACGCAACACGATTTACATAGAAGTAGAGATACAAACAAGTATTTGTATGATGTATTAGCATGCATCATGCATTAATTTTACATTGATGCAGAGCACAAGGCATAATGCCGTATCATGCCAAATATAAACACACATACTCGTACACATTTTACCTTGATAAAAATCAACAAATGATACTACAGGCTTCTGTTTGTACTAAATATCCCGGCATTTACTATTTACATAGATGCGACATCTACATTCTTGCCCATTCACTCATTTATTCATTCATTTACTACTAAATGTCATTATTATGCATGAACAAAAACCACAACTAAAGGGTGTTTTTTATAGACGTATAGAACTTTGAATTGCAATAAAACAACGATGGATTATTGGATTGACATGAATTTTAAATATGATTTCTGGCATATGACCGCCACGGCTGGCTCAGATGTAATGCAATCTGGACGTCCAATTTTCGATGACTTTTTCCAACATTTGTGACCGTATATCGGCAATAACACAGCGAATCTTGTCTTCCAAATGGTCAAGCGTTTGTGGCTTATCCGCATAGACCAATAACTTTACATAGCCCCACAGAAAGTAGTCTAGCGGTGTTAAATCACAAGATCTTGGAGGCCAATTCACAGGTCCAAAACGTGAAATTAGGCGGTCACCAAACCTGTCTTTCAATAAATCGATTGTGGTACGAGCTGTGTGACATGTTGCGCCGTCTTGTTGGAACCACAGCTCCTGGACATCATGGCTGTTCAATTCAGGAATGAAAAAGTTAGTAATCATGGCTCTGTACCGATCACCTTTGACTGTAACGTTCTGGCCATCATCGTTTTTGAAGAAGTACGGACCAATGATTCCACCAGCCCATAAAGCGCACCAAACAGTCAGTTTTTCTGGATGTAACGGTGTTTCGACATACACTTGAGGATTAGCTTCACTCCAAGTGCGGCAGTTCAACCAGAAGTGCGCTTCTTCGCTAAACAAAATTCGCTTATGAAAATCGGGAACAACGGCAATCTCGTTTTGCATTATTTGCAAGCGTTGTTCAGGCGTGAGTCTATTCATGATGAATTGCCAAGCCAAACTGAGAATAAATCACTTGACAGCTGTTAAATCGGTCGCCATCTTGAACAGTAATGCTAACTTAAAATTCTATACGTCAATAAAAAACACCCTTTACAACAAACAAAACGAATGTAATATGGACAAACAGCAGAAATAACAACAACAAAAACTACAATAAAAAAAATTTTGTTTTGTTTTTTTTTCGTTTTCTCTGCACATACACACGAGGACATACATACGTACATACTAAGTTAGATGTTACCAGTACTTATTGTAACATTACATTACGAACATTCTCAATCATACAAGGTTTCCAGAGATGTCTACTACTGCCCAACACATTGTACTGTAGTTCATTCTTAAGTTCTGGGAAATTCTGGAAAGTTCTGAGAAGTATTTAAGTGGAATTCATAGATAAATAAAATTGATTTGAAATGGATGAAAAAAATTTTTTGTTTCAGTGGCAGTATACTCGGGTATATTTTACGATTTAAAATCGCTATATTTTAAAAAATAAAAATCTGACTGGTTTGAAATTTTATGATATCCCCAACAATTGTTTTATACTGTACTCGTATTCTTGAGAATTATTGGGATTGGACACCTATGGACAGATATCTGGCCACTTTTAAATTTTTGCCCCTTACGTTAGTAGCAGACATACCCGGGTATGTATAGGAAATCGAACTCAAATATATTGATATAAAGCAGCCGAAACATAATTTTATCTCCCAGTTTTACACATTTTAAACCAATAACAATAATTTAACAACAAATATTTTTGATACTAACAGTTATTATTATGAAATAAGCTAAAAGTAAATGCGTACATTTATTACTTTACGACATATGTGAAGAATATGCTTCAGAGATCAGTATTTAGCAGTATGTGCAATACTTTATTGTTGGTCAACATATTTTATAATACTTATATAGCAATTATATTTATTCAAGCAGTATCTTCAACGGGATTTCCCTCCTTCTGCGGTAACATACACTATATTCAAAGGACATAGCAGAAAGGAAAAATTGTTCACCAACAGTAGCCTTGGCCATTGCTATCTAGGTATGTATATGTCCTCTGAAAATTTATGTATAGCTTCAAAAAAATATCCGTTTTTGCTGTTTTTGCTACCGTGTGTTTGCGTTATCGAAACGTATAAACCGAATTATTTCCCTACATCATCCTATACTCAGTAAGTACATTTTTAAGGATTTGCTGTTGTTTAAAACATAAATTTAATGTGAACGTACAACAACACCGTGAATAGCCCTTCAGTACTCCGTAGTGGTTCACAACTTTGGACAGTTGACAACTATAATACGAGTATCTATTACAGTTGTTTAGAAGTAATCTAAATTTTTTTTGGGTAGTTTAGTGGCCAAAATTGCTTCATTTTCACTCTAATAATATGTGTGCATACCCGGGTATGTCTACCACTGACGTAAGTTGAATTGTTCTGGCACTGACATAAGGGTGAAGCGATTATGTTACATTTTTTTTTATTTTGATAAAAAGTATGAAATTTTAAAGTCATCTGCAATCCTATTCAATTACAGGCATACCTCGTTTAGCGCTCATGAGTGTTAACAGTAACAGTGTTAAAAGAGGTGCTTTTTACACTAAAATATTAGGTTATGTTCCTAACTAAGATACTTCGGACTGTCGTTCACCGTTCTCAATAAAATAACATTCAAACATTTTCTAGATTGCTTAGCAACATGTGTCTGCGGTTGAATATATTTTTTCAATGAATTTTATTTATTTTTTCAAAATTACTGAGGTCTGCATCAAACCATATCAGTATTACGAATGAACAATTTAATACAAAATTTCACATTTAGGGATTCCCCGATTAAAAATTGTTTTTGAAAAAATTTTTTTTTCTTATCAAGAACAAGCATTTCAAGAACTGTAAATTAAGTTTAGTAAGTTTTCATATGAAATTAGAAAAAGGAAACCTTTTAGAAAGTATTTTAAAGTTAATATATATTTTTTTTTAATTTAAAAGAGCGCTATAGCGAAACAGCGCTATGCGATATAGAATTAAAAGAGATATGCCTCTACTTGCTTTATTATAATATTGACTCCGTTCCAAAACAGTTTTTGTTATTTTGTCTACGTGGGGATCCATTAAACCTGCCACCTTATAATAGTAGACTTGCTCTCATTAAACTGCCAACTTTAAAAAGTCTCAGAATAATGCTAAATTCCACTTTTGTTTTAAATTTGTTAAAAGAAAACGTACGTTCTGATTTTTTGATTAGTAATATCCTTTTTAATGTTCCTTCACGACTTACACGTCATTATAACCCTTTATCTGTAAAAGTATTCAGAGCAAATTATGCCAATTCCGAGCTTCTTTTAATAAATTTTATAAACATGTTGATTATTCGTTAAATATTGTTAAAACTAATTTAATTGTATTTTTCATTGTATTTTAATTGTGATATTTTATAGTCTATAAGGATATTGAATAAATAGCTAAAAACTGAACCAATTTGAAGGCTTATACCAAGTCCGTGTTTCTATGTGCAGCATTAATTTTCCCACTTGAGTTGAGCTGAGTTGCATTAATTCAAATACCTGTAGGGCACCTACAAATGCAAATGTATGTCTAACAAACAAACAAATAAACACACTCATATATTGAGTAACGATTCGTTACAAGTACGTAGTAGAGTAGTGCTAATCAAGATCGATTGAAGTTGGTGATGTAATAGCAATTGATATTTTATATCACAACAACAACAGTAAAAATACATACACGATGTTGCGTACTAGGTAAAACATTGTAAGTCAGAACGGTATATACAGTGAAACTTTGTTATAACGTACTTCGTTATAACAAAAGACTCAATAAAACGCATTTTTTGCTGATTGCCTTGAAAAACCCTCTTTATTTCAAGGTTTTTCATACACTATAGCTCTATTGAAAAAAATCTGAGTTATAAAGCTTCTATATAGCGAAATATTCTTTCATACTTGAAATATATAACAAAGTCCCATTATCAAAAGACTCTACATAACGAAGTGTTGATTCTGCAGCCTGTATGCAAAGAAGTTATAACGAATCAATAGCTGTAACGAAGCATTTTTCGAACCATTTTAGATTAGTATATCGAAGTTTCACTGTATAAGTTCATGTGCTATCCTATAAAGTATATATATTATTTGATCCTTTTATATAGCATACTTGATTGAGAAGGTGGATGTTGAAATCAACTTCAGTCCAATCGGTAAATAAATGGCTGAGCTATGAGCTATGAAGTGCAACTATCTCCGTTTTTTTCTTAAAACTTTCTAGTGTTTTAGCGATTGAATCTAAAATGCAAAAAAAAAAAAAAATAAACACAACCTTCATATGCCTTGATTAAAACATTTAACAATACAAAGCCGTATTTAGATACAAGTACATACAAGCAAAAAAGAAATCACCCCTTTTTAACTGCGTGGAATCGTTGTTTTAATGACTTTTTGAATGTTTGGATTTTGCTTTTTAATTTCAATCGTGTTGAACAGCACAAAAAACAATTAGTTTCTAATCGTGCCTCGAACATGATGCAGTGAAATGTTGTGCACAATTTTATGTTCGTTGAATAAATCACACACATCGGTTGCAGCTCTCTAGTACGGTCTATATTTTTATACCCTGTAATTAAGAAGTTTGTGGTTCCGTTTGTAATTTTTACACCGTACATGGGCCACCCTATAAAGTATATATATTCTGGATTTTTATGAATAGCGAATGCGATTTAGCGATGTCGTTCAGTCCATCAAGTCGTTAAAATCAAATGTCAGAAGTCTGTGAAAGACCTACAGAAAAGTTTATCATGTCAATATGTCAGTTGTTTCTGTCTTCTAATCAGCCAGATCGGTCCATAAATGCTTTGAATCAAAAACCGCAACTACCTCTATGTTTGACCATTTTTTGAGTGGGTTTTTTTGCGCATTTTGTCTAAACTACAAAACGGATATAAAAACGTGGTATGCAATTTTATCAAATATAACAATTATAATATCAGTGCAAAAAATGAGAGCAATTGGTTCACAAATGGCCGAGGAATATAAAATATACCAGCGAAATTTTAGATTTGCTTAATTTATGCTTTGTTTTTTGTGTATTTGCTTTTCATTCATTTTTGCGTTTTTATTTTGCGTGTTTTGTGTCAAACACAAAACGGACAAAATAAAATGTCCGAGGACTATCTAAATGCAACCGATATTTCAGATTGTCATTAATTTTTGTTTTGTGTTTTATGAAAATTTTTAAGCTGTCATGTTGTGCACACAAACACAAAACCAGGTAGTCGCTCTTATAACAACGTGTTTACGTATGTGCATATTTCGTGTATTCCGCGTGTAGTGTTGGCATTACACAATAATGGCACTACAGTGTAACAAAACTACGAAAGCAGAAATCTCTTTGTTTTTTATTTGCCGTTAATTCAAAATTTTTTATTTGATATTAAGATTTCTTTATCTTTAAATTACCCCTTCAACAAAAATTGAATGGGGACAATACGAATACAGAAATCTTATTAATTTCAAATTCTTTATTAAACATGTTTGGTTTTAAAAATTTTTAAATTAAATTTATTTTGCATCTTATTGGAATAGAATTTTTTTTAATTTAAAAATTGAGTGCCTGCAGACTTTCATTGCTTTATAAATTTGATTCTCAAAAAGGATGATTTCTTATAACTCGTGGTTTTAGTTTCTTCAACTGAAATTATTTATTTATTTTAGGATTAATAAAAAATTATTTTTTAATAATTTTTTTATGCCTTTTTTCTTTTTATTAATCTGGAGGTCGTTTTATAAAAATTTGTTTTTATAACAAGATTCGCTGCAATAAATTAGTCATTTCAATTAGATATATAATTTTTTTATTTTGTTTTTTAACAAAATATTAATCTTTATTTGTGCTTAATTCCACAAATTGTGTTGGTATTAAAATTTATTCTTTTACTCATGATATTCTCATGAGTTATTTATTCAGTACAATAAGTACTGAAGGGGATAGCATATCTATATGGACCATTTCGTCAGACGCTACTCCGAATCCTCAGTAGGTTACTCCCAACGTTTCCTGCAAACACTAGAACCTTTATATTGTAAAAGCAATTGACTTAATAAGAATTATTAATCAATAGTTATAAAAAGATTCAAATATTCAAACAAAAAACTCAGTAAGCATTGAACTGAATAAGCAAATAAATTTCCCAAACAACATTTTAATATTGAAAAACTATATATTACGGCGGGTCAAATTCTATGGAACGATTTTTTTTGATGAAGCGTATAGCAAAAACGTAATATATAGGTGATTCTGAGAAATTTTGCTCAAGAGACCATAGCTCTAAGTCGGATTTGGAGCCCCCCGAAATTTCAAAATAGATATTTTTCCATATATACATACCCCCAAATTCATAAAAAGTATTATGTGCCTAATAAGAAGTTATTTGACAAATACTGCATAGAAGTCTGTCAAATAAGCCCTTAATAAGCACATAATATTTTTTATGAATTTGGGGGATAGAATAATTTAATTAAATTCATCATAAAATCGGATAGAATTATAGTAGATTTCTCAATCTGGGCTTGTTTGAAAGGTGGAGAACAATAATAATAAAAAAAAAAATTGAATTAAAAATGTAAAAATAGTGTTTTTTGGTTGAAACCTTGAAAATGTTGATTTTTTCAGATCGATTTTCCTACAAAAAGGAGTTCGAAAACAAAAAAATTTATCTTAATAAAAGTTGTTGGAAATTATCTGAACTTTCATAATCTAAAAGAAAAAAACGAAGATTGAGAAATCGATTTTTTTCGAGATTTTTTTTTTTCAGATTAATTGTTGTGGTTGTGTTGTTTTGGTTGTATATTAACCCCATGAATATTAAACATCAAACTTTTGATTGCGTTAGTGAAAGTTACACACGACATATACGTGATATAGGCTGCGTAAAAGCAAGAACATGTATACGTACGACAGTTTGCTTTATTGTAAAGTAAACATGCCTGCATTGTTGTTGTAAACTAATTCCCTCCGAATAATAATTAACTTTTAAATAAATAGTTTTTTTATATAGTGAATTCAGTATGGCCGAGTATACCACTCTTACTTGGTTCTTTTGCTTTATTAATGAAAACAAAAATAATAATAATCTTGTTATTTTGACAATTTCTGTTTTTTATACAGAGTAACAGTACAAACATTTTTTAATTTAGGGCCATTATCGCAACTTACTCATAAAGGTCTCAGATAGTTGTAATTAACTTTAGTTAAAGTAATTAACAAAGTGACCAATAACTTTTTTCCATTCTTACAAGTTCTCAATAACTTGGGTGTCACACGATCAAGTTTTCATTCAAATTTTAAAATTTCTCTAATTTTTTTACCAATACACTCACACTTTTAAAATTTGCTGAGAATTTGCTTTAAATTTTTCGTTCAATTGGGTGTTTCCAATTACAGTCAAGAAAACAGCTGACTGCAGTTTTTTTTATTCCAAATTTGAATTCTTATTCTGCCGCCAGTATTGTTTTGTTGTTTTGAAAATATGTTTGTGAACAAATTAAACAAATATAACGACGTTTTGCGGTTCATAGAGTTAAACAGAAGCCATGAAGTTCTGTGGAATATGAATATTCCTGCATATAGACGGAATGATTTAAAAATTAAGGCATATAACTCTTCTCCGCCTTCTGTTTTTCTTCAGTTCCTATTGTTTTTTTTTTTATTTCTTCCAATAATTTCAAGGAAGCAATAAATTTTATTTGTTTTCTTGATAACATCTTGTTGAAAAACTTGCTTTGAAATTGCGTCCAGCCTACGTCACAGCTTTAAATTTTTGTGAATTTTGACTGTAGTGTAAGATAAATATTGTAATATTTGTTATGTGGCACCACTGCTATTGAGACATAATGGCAACGGCATGCCTTTTTTTGACAATTACTTTTCAAATAACTAAGAAATTCTTTACTTTTAAAATTGTTTTTTCATGTTTTTTATTTTATTGTGTGATTGTATTGTTTTATTTTTTTGTATTAATAAAAAAATTATTCAATGCCTATGGTTGATAAGGTTGCCATATCTGAAATTGAAAATATGGCAACTTTATATGCTTGAAGTTCACGTTAAAAGTTATGAACAACACAAACCTATCTTTAGCTTATCATACACTTTTTTGTTAAAGTATGTTTGTAATAACCAAAAAGCATTTATCTATTCGATAACATTCTATTTTTGGTTATCGTTTAGTTGTAATAATGGCCCTTAATTATATAACTCAATTACATAAACAGTTTTAATATTTTTGGTATATAAAAATATCTCAGTAACAGCCAAAAGGTATCTTGTTTTTAATTCAATTTAAATACAAGCGTGACGTGGCGGTTGCTTAGCAACTTTTAATATTATTTAATGCAAATTAGGGTCAGCTGACAGAGGCTCTAAGTTACACGGACTACTTGGCAACTCTATGATGCATGGAAGGTGCTACGCTCTGTTGCTAAATAAAACCGGAAGAATTTTTCTATGCTTGTGGGTGTAATTTAGGTTCACTGAAGGTTTGGTGTAAATGACGGTAGAATAAGGGTACATACTGAAGGAATTCTCGGGTAATTCTCGCAGTTATTCCGATGGGGAGAAATCAGTATTTCAACTTTTCTATGAATAACCTAACTGATTCACTATTTCAATACGATAGAATTTGAATTTGAATTCATACTCCTGATTTCTGAGGTGTTGTCTTGAAGGAGATACAATTAAAAACGAAATCCTGGGATTTTAGGCGATGTAAAAAGTGATGAATAAACTAGCTTGTAAGTCAAAACAATTTTTTTGTAATTTTATTCAAGACGGACCACTCTGACTTACAAACAACATCAGGCAAAATAAAAATGTTTCTATCGTTAATTTTTTTTCTGTTTCTTCTTTTTTGAATGCATATAATTAAAAATGTATTGAATTGAACTGTTAAATAAAGCAATACGAGTACAAATTTGAATACTTTAACACACACTCACTCATCCGCACATGCACAGGTGACAGGCTACTTATTCTATACAGCCGGACAAATAATATTTGTATTATTTTCATGTTGTTCGTTCATTGTTTACACTTTTTGTCTGTGTTTAGTAAACAAATACAATTTTCTGGTATAAAATGCAAATTTATATAAAAATGTTTATTTTGTTGTTGTTGTTATTTTAAAATGAACACTTACTTACTTCGAAGAATACCCAGCAAACAAGCTTGTTTGAATTTTCAACTTTTTAGTAGAATTAAAGCGAAACAGCACAAAATACACTTGTATCCAAAAGATTTTTAGAACGTGAAAATGAAAACTAGTTTATTTTAGTATTATTATTGTGGGCCATAATCGCATTTCTTTCTAAAATATCTAAAGAACAACTCAATGTCCAACTCAGTCAATGTTGTGGGATTCATGTTATCTAGGTTTTCTGGAGCCAGTATCCCATTGCTTAGGTAGCTCATTCTATATTCCGCAACCGCTGTGAATATTTTGGGGTAAAATATTATAAATTTTATAGATGCAGTTGATGAATTAAAGTTGCGTTGATATAACAATATTTATTTACTTCAATATAAATTTGAATTCAGTATAAAATTTGGTAAGAATTAATTAAACCTTTAGGTTTGAAGGATGAGGAAAAAGTGCTTTAAAAATTTACAATATTCTCTGATTTGACCAACTTAACAACAACATTATTCATAAATTGTAGATTTGTAGTAAGATAAAAAAGATGGGAAATTTTACAAATAAATTTTCCCTCACAGTAATAATTCAATAATAATAATAATTAAAAAAATATTATTGTTCAACTAGCTTGAACACGCTCTTTCCACGTATATCCACATTTCTGTCTGTTTTAGACAATATCGGTAAGAATCCTTAGGCGGGTAGTTTATAAATATAAAAAGGGCAATTTGTTTCGATTGTCTTCTGTTATGACGCAGAAATTCGTGTCCTATTATGTTCAACATTAAGTCCATCTTTTATAAAAGTTAAGTGGCATTACTTAATTGGGAATAAAATCAAAAAATATATTTTTCTTGTTTTTGTGTGAAACTCATGAGTTTGTATACATAAAAGCAAATTATTGGTTTTTGTTCTATTCTGCTTTAAATAATTTTTCAAAATACTTAACACAAAATATATGCTCTTTCATTATAATTTCTGAATGAATTAATATTTTTAATGGAACTTTCTATAGGAAATTGGCTATCTGCCACAAGCCACATCTATTCTGAATAAGCGTTTAAGCGATTAAAAAAATGTTTGACTAAAATCAAGCCTATTTTCATTGTGCTTAATTAAAAAATCGGTTCAAAAGTTATAGCAACAAAAAAAATTAAACGCAAAAGTTCAGTTGGTGCTGATTCTTTTAGCCTGATATTTTACTTTTTCATTTAAATTTCTTTAATTAAGTTCTCGGACACAAAGAAGCAGTTTTTAGCGTTACAGTAACATTTGTACGGACATATATTTTCTAATGAAACTTTCACCATGTGGTAGACTGTGAAATGGGCTGTCTAAATTCATAACTCTTTTACTGCCACATGATACAATCACTTTATATAAAATGCCTTTTGATTTAAAGCGATTTTTTTAAAAATGTTCAACTAAAATTTAGTTCATTTGATAGTCTGCCAAATACGACATAAATTAAATAGAATAAGTTATTTTTAATTAATGCTCGTATACATTGTATCACTTAGTTCAACTAAAAAAAAGTAAAAAATTTAACAGTTTTCAGTTGATTTGGTTCAAAATCGTGTATTGTCCTTGAAAAAAAGTTACATTTTAAAAGGCCCTTTAGATTTGCATTACTGTTATGTAAAGTGTTGCTCTAAATATCACGCCCTATGATTGCGGGGTTGTCGCATATCTATACTGAATTGTCGTCATTATTACTTTGTCATGTTCTTTTCTGTTAAAGATATTTTTGGTTGTTGTTGTCTTTATAAATTTTGTTGTCCTTCAGTTATGTTTACTGGTGCGCACTCTGTTACCCCAACACGCACTATTGGCTGCAATATCATGTGGATGTGTGTATGTGCATGTGCTTTAGGGTATGACAGTATGAATGTAGGTGTGTTTGAAAGTCATTACGTATTTTTGTTTTTGGCCAGTGTGCTGTTGTAGTATTTGCGGTCGTTACATATTCATACAACTGAAGTAAAACTATTTAAAAAAAAAACAAGTTATAGAGATTCGGTGGTACAGAATTTTATATACCCTTCACTATTGTATCTGTATTGTATGTACTTGTATTTTTAAATTGTCATTTCAAATGAAATTGCTTAAGAAATTTTCCTTTTTTTAATTTTGATATAATTTATTAATTCAAATTAACGACAAAAGTCTTTAACTGCTCTTCCATAGAGTAGCGAGCACCGGCTTAGCTTAACAAAGACTTCTTCTCCATAGAAAAAAAACAGCTTATTGCTGAATTTATTATTTAATTTCAGAAATTACCGACATTCACTAAAAAATGCGCATCCTTCTTTCTATAAGCAAAGACAATTCCAAAATATTGGAACGATATCCAACAAAAATTCAAAATAAATTTATTTTCATTTCCTTAAAAAAAAAAGAAATGATTTAATTTGAAGTAAAGAAATTAAAATTACTGTAAAAAATAAAAATACTCTCTAATATCCCTCCTATTAAATTTCTGCATTCGTAATTTAATTACGCACAAGGTATTTAAAAGATATACATACATACATACGTACACACCTATCTACATATCTGGTTTACTGTGTATGCACACATCCTACAAACGCTACGTACAGCTTAAATATAAAAAAAAAAAATTTTTTTTAAGAATCAAAATTTCGGTTGGTTTTTTGGCCATTTGTGAACCGATTGTTTTGATCCAACTAGATTCCACGTTTTATTGTTCGTTTTTTTTAAGGTAAAACACATAAAGAACATAATAGACCGATTTATAGACCAATTCACCTAATTTAAAATAGCATCCTGACGATAGCAGGATAGACCCACTATGCTAAGTTGTTCTATACGTTGTCTCGGGACTTTAAAAAGTTAATTTAAACACCTTCACGGATATACAAACAGACTTACATTCCTAAATCGACTACACTATTTATAAGAATGTTCGGCTTAGATATTACAAATGGAATCACAAACTTGTCAACATCATTATTATTTATAGTGAAGGGTATAAAAAACAAAAATTGTAACATACCAGGTTGCAAGCTGTATGCAAATCATATTGGTAGCCAAGGGATTTTAATAAAATATTTAAAAATGAACTCCATTCGTAAGAGTAACGAGGCATTATTTTATGTCAGCTAATTTGCTTGTTAGAAACCTAACTGAACTGAGCTGAACTGCGGTGAAAGTATTTAATTAATGTAACAACTACCACGAATTTCACTTTAACTACTAAAGGTAATCATACGCCATCAAACATACACAAACGTATGCACATACATAAATATGATTGGAAAAATTTTAAAAATTCATAATAAATTGCAAAGCCATTTTTGTCATTCTGCAAGAATAGAAATTGTTGCTTACATAAAATTAAAATGTTTGTAGGGAATTTAAATTTGATAAAATGTATTCAAGTATTTGCAAGTCACAAATTAAAATGTAAATCCCAGTTCAAGCAAATTATCGGGTCAATTATAAATATTCCTTGGGAGAATTTTGTTTAAAAAAAAAAAAAATCTTCTAGAATTTTATTCTTAACTGGGCTGCATATTTTAGAAGCACCTTCAATTCTAGGTAATTTTTTAAAAAAATTTTACAACAACAGCCATTCAATTTTTTAAAATTGAAGTATAGAAAATGTGTTACAACTTTTAATAAAATCCTCATTGAATGAAACACAAACAAATTTATTCATCCCTTTAAAAACTATTTAGGGCAGCACATACAATTATTGGATTCACACAGTAGTCATAAAGTCATAAGTTTTAAAAAAATATAAGTACTTCAAATTTACGTCAAGTGATAAAAAATTAATAAACAGTTATTATATAAATATTTCTAACAGTGACTTCTTTTCTGCTACACTCTATTTCTTTATAGTAAAAATATTTTTAATTATTTATATAATACAATAAATAAATATTTCCTGAATATATTTAGAAATTTTCATATTCAATAAAAAAAAATATCTAAATACAAAAATTCAGCTGTCTAATTTTCCTTATGACAAATTATTAAATACAGCAGAAAAAGTATTATTATTTTAGGACTTTTTTGTTTGAAGCACAACAACAATTTCTTTAAACTTTCATAAAATAATATGGGACTGTGAATCCCCTACACGTATTTACTTTCTAAATCGTTTTATGTTAAAAAAGGGGATTCAGAAAAAATAAATTTTTCATCTAAAATTTGACTTAAATTCAAATTTCAAATTAACTTTATGTGCTATTTCTGTAACACAAGAAACAAATTTTTTTAAAAGAACTGTATCAGTTAATATCTGTTCTTTACAAAGTAAAAATCAGTGTTGCCATTTTAGCGTTTTTAATTCTAGATTTAGCCTTTTTTTCGCATTTAGCCCTGCAATTTATGATTTTTTGAAAAAATTAAAACATATCATACATAAACAAACTAACGCTGAAGAAAATTCTGTAAGCTTCGAACTTGAATTGAATTAATTTTTTTATGTGCACAATGTCTATTTGAGTTGCTACTACATTAAATTTTTTCAGAAAACGTCGCATTGTTTGTATAAAAAAATTTTTACATTTGCTTTGGGGAGAGGGGGGCAAAATATTAACCAAATTAAATAAATAGGCTTGACAAAACTTTGATGTAAATTGATAAATTGGTCGAACGAAAGGAGTGAAGAAAAATATTTGGATTCTACCTTGCAAAATAAATGCACTTTATTTGCCTTTATTTTTTAAGACACATTTCTCTAAATGCTGCAGAAAACTATCATTCAATGATGAAATTAATTATTTAGTTGTCTAGTATTATCGTTTTGTTCGCTCTTTAATACGATAAAGAAAGTTAAATATCACAAAAGAAATAGCATTGAAATCAAAATAGAAAAGTTAAAGTTAAAAAATAAATGAATTCGCTAATAAGTATTTAAAGCCATGTGCAAAGCGACCTTATTTTCTGTAGTTTTTGATATTTTATGTTTTCTTCTTAGTTTTTTATAAAAATCATAATTATATTTCGCATAAAAAATTAAGAAAATTTTGAATTATAAGCTGTAGCTTTTAACTTTTTTCTAGATTTTTTTTAGGCCAATTTAGCTTTTATTTTTTTTAGTTCCTGGCAATGCTGGTAAGAACACACGACAAGAGTAATGCCCAGTCCTTAATATCGTAAAATACCTACTACAAATTTCATTTATACATTTTATTATTAACAAAATATTAATCTTTATTTGTGCTTAATTCCAGAAACTGTGTTGGTTTTTAAATTTATTCTTTTACTCATGATATTCTCATGACTTATTTATTCAGTACAATAAGTACTGAAGTATATGGACCATTTCATCAGACGCTACTCTGAATCCTCAGTAGATTATGATTATTCATTAATTTATTTTATTTAGAAAATTAAATTCTTTGAAGTTACTGCGTACTTCATCATAATATTTAAATAAAAATAACTGAAACAAACCATAGCTTACATTAGAATTTAAAATTGGCATAAATTTAAAATTACATAAGTGCAAGCACCGTGCAATAGGTTCATTCAAGGAATATTTTGATCTATGAGGATAAAAAGTTTATAATATCAGGACAGCTTATATTCCTATATTCATTATAAGCAAACATTATTGCCGCATAAGATTTTCGATCGCTTAACAATTGAAGACCAATTAACTTTTTTCTAGTGTTATAAGATGGTAGCTCATGAGGCCATATTAACTTTAAAGTAGTTCTGGTAAACAGTTTTTGAACACGTTCGATACGTTCTACACAATCAAGCACAATTCCATGACGCTCTTTACTAAAGATATATTCAATGACTTAAAAGCTTAAGCGTCTCTAAACTCGAATGAGTTTCTTCTTATAAAAACAAACAAACTACAAGCTTACAATCGATATGACTACAAAAATAACTCCTAAATCTTTCACCCGCTTAAGAGAGGAGCTACAAATAGTGTAATTAAATTTAATAGGACATGAGAATATGATACTATACACTATTTTCCGAACAGCAATCCGATAGTTTATCCAAATCGCCTTGCAGCTTTACACAATCGTAAGAGTGAGAGATTTTAGCAAATAATTTCAAATCGCCGGCATATAAGAGACATTTTGTAAAATCAAATATTAGTGGCAAATCATTGATAAATATTATAAAAAGTATATGTGTTCCCTGAGTTATACCAGAATAGGCTCCCAATCATGGCAGAATTAGCAACCTTACCGTATGTGTCAAATAAAAAGGCAGAAATTCAATGCAGATCCGGTTCTACAATTACACACACTCTATGTATTTTGAGCGCAAAAACAAAGGCGCACAGAATGTGAACAAATTTTGACAGCTTTGCAGACAAAACGATATAGAGCAGAAAATGTGTAGCTGATTTATTTGCTTTACCGTGTTAATTCTGCCATGCTCTAAATGTTTACTCTAAGCTTTCTGTCAGAGACAAAACTTTTGAAAAAATTTAAGATATTTATGGACAAACCTAATTTTAGAAGTTTTTGTAGCAAAACATCATGACTAACGGTGTTGAAAGCCTTGAAGAAATCTGTGCTAACATCGCATTACAATCTGTGTTACGAGTTAATAATAATAAATTTTAGGGAGTGGACTTGCAGACGATAAGAACGTGAACAAAAAGTTTTTCTTTTAATATTTATTCAAAATCTTAGCAAAGGAGCATCGATTACCAATAGGTCTATAATTAACAACTTGGCTACGATTACCAGATTCAAAAACAGACATAAGATAACTAAGCTTCAAACAGTCTAGGAATTTGCCATGGTTTAGACATGAATTAAAAGGAATTGAGCGAACATTTTTTTAAGAAAATATTTTAAACAAATTAAATACTCATAACCCGGCCAAACAAATCGCTTAGAAATATTATGTAAAAATTGTAAACGATCGGTTTTGATACAGAAACATCACATTAGTCATTTCAAAACTAAACATTTTTTTAATAAAGCCTATTGTTATTGTTGTTATTATTATCAAGGGCTATAATCGCACCGCGACCTTTAAAAATCTATTGTGCAGCCCAGTTCCTAACTACAATCTGAGACTTCTTACGTATCTTTTGGGACTAATGCCCCAGTACCTAAACGTCTTCATCGTCTTGCCAACGATGGGCAGTCGTAGAGAACATGTTCCGACGTTTCCTGTGCTTCTCGACAGAAACGACGGGAATCGTTCTGTATTTCACCTATTCTACTCAACGTAGAGTTTTATATCATTTCTGCTGTGTTTTAAAATAATCTTTGATCTAATGTGCTCGGGGTCGATGAGACTCTTTGACTGCCGCATGCCCCTTTCAGCCCTCCAGCAATCTTGTAGACTCTGTCTCTCCTCCTTACACAGTTGTTGTTTACCCCGCAAAAGGGCTCTGAATCTATGAAAGGGGTATCCATGCCCTTTTTAGCCAGATAGTCTGTCATTTCTTTGTTCACATCCCCTTTGTGACCTGGCACCCACAATAGGGTAACCGTGTTTCTTTTTGCCAAAGCATTAAGAAGTTTATATCAGTTTCAGACCAATCTTGATCGAAAGGAATAGCTTAATAAAGCCTGATGTGACAAGCAAGCGAATTACTGAAAAATAATTAGGCCCCGATTAGGGTTCACAACACAAAAATATTGTATTGTGTCAGTTACAACACAACTTTAATTGGATATGCAGTTATGATTCACAACATCTAGTTGTTCTTTACGTTACAGAGTTGCACATTAATATCGGTAGACTTTTACATAAAAATATACACGTTCCTGACAAAAACGAAGTGTACTACAATATATATAAATATTTTGTTAAAGTTAAGTGAAATAAAAGTAAAAAACATGGATATGAAGTTGATTTCATTTTTCAATAATGAAAGTATACAGAAAACACACATCCCCCGAGTTCGCATAAGAATTCGGGGTAGTTGCAACCCATTCGAACTGACAAATACTTACAATGTAAGCCCAAAGTTTCCGGAATTGGCAATTTAATATAATTCTCACTTTTAAAATGTTTAATTAAATTTTAGCATGGCCTAAAGTTTCTGATAATTCCATATAATTTTGCCACGCTGCTTTACAGCCATAGACAAGGCCAACTCAGCACAAGTACGCGTTTGTTTGCGATCACCGAATTCGCATTGAACTTTAACCGCTGCTTACTATTATTTTGCTGATGGCAGTTATCAAGGAAGTATGGACCGGCAGTGATATGATACAGTTTCTCAGCCAACTACTGCTTGAATTAAATAATGAAAATCTTCTTTAAATAAATCGATAGGAAATACAAATCTACAAATTTACTTTTCTACATTTGATTTTTTTTACAATTTCACAATGTGGGTTTCTTAATATCGACCAGCGTTGCCAGGAGCTAGATTGCCATTAAAAAAAACGCTAGAAAAAATAAATCATACAGAAAAAAAGAAACTGGAGAAAAGTTAAAAAGCTACAGCTTAAAATTCAAAATTTTCTTCTTTGTTACTAGAAGTATAATTATGATTTTTATAAAAACTTAAGTTTCAAAAACTAAAGAAAATAAAGTCGCTTTGTAGTATAAGTGTATTGAATTATTTTTTAACTTTAACTTTAACTTTTTGATTTGAATCCAATTTCTATTCCGATAACTGACTTACTTTATCGTACTAAGAAGCGAGCAACTTTAGGAGTAGTAAACGATAGTACTTGACATCTAAATACTAAATTAATCAATTAATGATAGTTTTCTGCAGCAATTCGAAAATATGTCATTCAAAGATAAGAGTGGTTTCATTTTGCAAGTTAGAATCCAAATACTTTTCTTCACTCCTAAAATTACCTTTCGTTCGACCAATTTATCGATTTACGACATAAAAAGAATTAAGTGTTGTGAACCATAATGGGGGCATTACAAACTTTATCTGATCCTCATAATAAATAAGTTAATTTAAAAGTCATAAATACTCGATTTTGTTTCTTCTGTTTGTCATTTAATTGGCTAAAAAAAATTTCCTGAAACGAAAATTTACTTGCCAGTTGGCTTGTGTGTAAATGTGTTCTTCATTACGAATATCTTGAATATTCGCCGAGTGTCAATCTTCATACAGAATTCGATTAAAAGTTTTTTAAATTAATAAAAATTTGTTTTTTTTTATTGCTTAATTCCAATTATGCAGATGTGCAAAATGCATGATATTCTTTTAAATTCCCAATAATTGTTTATTAATATTTTGTTTTTTTTTTTTACTTTCAAATTGTTTAATTAACATTTCTTTTGAATTATGGTTGATGAAATTAATTAATTCGTACTACTTTATACAAAATGCAATGACTGTTTTTTACTTACACTTGACAACAATTTAATTTTAAATTTAATAAATAACACTAAAATGGTTTATCTTTTTTGAACAAAATAAAAAATTTTAAAAATAATTCTAAATTAATTTTGGTTGTTGTTATTTTTTAATTCATTTCTCTGTAAAGAAATCTCACAGACTGTGCTTTATTTTTTACATGACGTTTTTCAACTGTAGCCCGCAGGATCAAGATCATTTTTAAGATTGTTGTTTAAAGAAGATAATTATTTTTAGCATTAAAACACTTTACATTTTATTAAACTTAATTTTGGTTTGTTATTAAAGATAAATTGAGTGACACTTTCTTAAGTTTGTTTTGCGTTTTTTTTATTTGAATTTAAAAAGAAAAAGTTTTTTCGTTTTTATATTAAAATTCTTTTATTGTATTTTAACTCGCCAACCGTAAGCACTTGAGCAACACAACCGTTACGAGCAAATTCCTTAAGGTAACTAATTTAACACAGCATACATCAGCCACAGACAACAGTAAAACGTTGAAAATGTGTGTGCGTTTGTGTTAAATGACTGTGGATTTTATATTAAAATGCGAACCCTGCAATACAACGAACACAAGATAAACTTCGTTTACTTAAAAATACGAATACAGTAACACACACACGCAAGCACATAAAACACAGGATAAAGAGGAATGTTACCATTTAAAAGACGAAGTTTGACGAGAGGGAGAATAACGAGTTTGTTGATGCTGTGTTGTCAGACATTTTTTGTGCTGTTGAAAAGAAAATAAAATGTGTTCACCCACACAACCACAACTACATGCCACAGAACACGCATCAAAAATGTTAAGGTTAATGTTCAGCAAGAACAACAACAAAAATGTCCACTTACACACCTACTCACACACACACACAAATTTGTAATTTAATGTAAGTCATACAGGTAACACATACAGGAAATTTTATTCTTATGCAACAAACCCATTAACACATTTACACACACCAAATATCTATTATTGGCATGTAGTCCTGATACTGATTGTTTGTCGGCATTGTTATTACTTCCGCTATAATGAAACTTGCATGAGTTGCAGTTGCAAAGCTTGAACAGCTGCTTGCAACTTAGCATTCACACAAAAAAAAAAAAACAATGAAAAAATTTTTGTTTAAACGCAGCAAAAATGGAGATTAAATGAAAATATTTGAATAAACGATATTAAAAGTGTTTAAATAAGAAAATATTATTTTAATTTTCTATGAAATGGAAATCACTAGTAGTTTCAAAATTATTTTAAAAAAAGTAAATACAATAATGGCAGCCACAAAAATTAGATATTCGGGTGTTTCATAAGACAAGGGACAAATAAAATTACATTAAATTTCCTTTGAAATGGACTCACTACTACGAAAGACAACGTAAGTTGGGTAGTTCAAATGTGAATTTATTAAAGACTTTTTCATTGGTAAAAACCCAAATTGTGCAATAGGTATATCGAAATCATATCGTTTTCGCTATAAAGCCCAACAAAATCATTAAATTCTCTGTCCAATATTTAAGTTTTGTTAGGATTATATTCATCCCTATCGTTAATAATATGCGAAATATTTTACCCATGAGATTTATATTTCCTTCGAAGTGAAAAATGCTATCGTGCATCTCCCATGAAATTTTTATAAGCTGTCAGCACACGTTGATTGTTATAAACATGAAGAACAAGCTGAGTGTAAAAATATTTTTAAATTCAAAACAAACAAAATTCAGTTTGGAATTGCAGCCATATTGTAATTACGGTAGCAAGAAAATATCCGCAAACGTTTGCGCGATTCATTTAACCTCTTGGAGTTACCTGATGCCTTGCAAGTGACATATTTAATAAATAAAGTTGCTTTGAATCAATTATTGTATTAGATTTAAGCAACATTATGAAGTTGATAAAGAAGCTTTTTCTTATTTTCTGGATGTGACGTCTTCTAAAAAATAATTTGGTATTCCAATGATAGTCAAGCTTTAGATTTCTTGCAGAGGGATGATACCAAACGGAAGTAGCAAGAGATTATGAAATGTATATGCCACAATAAACATTCTGCATAATGCTTTCATAAGTATTGAATGGTTTAGAGGAAAGCCTTTGTTACCAGTAGGTTTTTCACTTTTCCCTTTCCCCTTAATATTAATAAAATTTTTGCTTTTTTTTTAGCATAGAAAGTTCTCCAAACACCAAAATTGTCCTTGAAAAAAAAAATAACTGGGGAATATTCATGATTCGACTGAAAGTAAATTTTAAATACATGTTGTTATAGGCCATGTTCTAGAAGCGGCGCGCTTTTCTTACGTTTTTCTCATAGAAAATGAATGGGAAAACGGCAGTTTATAAGTAAACAATGGACACACACAACTGAAAAAAATCAAAGTAAATTTTTTTAAATCATATTTTTTATGGAAAAAGCCCTATTTTCTTTTCCATTTTGGTTGAAATAAAAAGAAACCCTATTGAATTTGAACCGTGTAACATTTTATTTTCTCTCTGACTCTTAGTTTTTGCAAAATTCATTACTTCGCTTCAGTGTCTGCTTGAATTTTGAAAACGCCAAAATTAAGCATTTTGCGTTTTGCAGTACACCTATTTTGCGGTTTCAAATCGTAATCGCCAAAGTTAAGCGTTTTACGTTTTTCAGAACATGGCTGTAATATTGTAGATCTGAAAGAACACAATTCCCCAGCAAATATGAAGTGAACAAAACATTTTTCCATATTATTGAATTACTGAAAAATTTTATTTTTGAAGGGAGTTATTCATGATTGCAAGTACAGTCAAAGCTCGATATAACGAATAATATAATGTCAGACCCAATTGTTAAATTCGTTGGAAAATTCGTTATATCCGACAGCTTTTTGTATATATTTGTGATTAAGAAGTAATAATTTAATACAATAAAATGAATTATTATTGCAATAAAAATATATATTCTGGGTAAATATGTACCACTCATATTTATATACACGAATTCAAATGATTTATTTAATTTTAAAAATAATTCTTCCTAAACTAAAAAGAATCTTATTGAAAATATTAGTAATTAAATAAGTGAAAAAAAATGTATTTTGGTATGATTAGTAGACTCTTTTGAACAGCTTCTTCTTGTATTTCTCGTACTGAAAAGTAAGTTATACCGATCTGTCAGTTGTTTCTGTCTTTCAATTGCTATTGCAATTCAGCCAGAATGATTCATAAATGGGAAAGCTACAAATTAAAAACCGCTACTACCTCTACTTTTGATAATTTTCTGAGTCGTTTTTTTGGGTATTTTGTCTAAACTAAAAACAGAAAAAAAATCTGGTATAAAGTTTTGTCAAAAATGATATCTGAGAAAAAAATGAGAGCGATCGGCCGGAGTGTCGGAGAAAAATACAACTGAAATTTTAGGTTTTCATTAATATATGTTTTTTTTTTTGGTATTTTGTCCAAACGTCTAAATTGTGGTACATAGTTTTGTCAGACATCATATCTGAACCAAAATTCAGCTGGATCGGTGACTACCTCTTTTTTTGACGATTTTGCGTAATTTGTCTACACTGAAAAAAACCTGGTACTCAGTTTTATTAGAAATAATAGTCGTAATGTGTGTGCAAAAAATTAAAAAGCTCGGCCGACAAGTGGACCAGAAAAATCAGGCCAGCAATTTAAAATTTTCATTAATTTTTGCTTTGTTATTTCTTTCGTATTTTGTCTAAACTACAAAATAAATAAACAAAAAAATGTGATAGACAACTTTAACAGAATTAACAGTTGTAATAAATATTATATTTGTGCAACAAACGAGAGCAATTGGTCCACAAATGATGCAGAAATATGAAAAATACAACTCATATCTCAGATTTTTTTTTTTTTTTGCTTTGGTTTTTATGAAAATTTTTACAAATGTGTGTGTGTGTGTTTTTTTTGAATGCCTTGGGTCTAATAGCAATACTAATAAAGACATCTTTATGAACGTTATTTTTTTGCCGTTAATTTGAAGTTCTTTATTTGATATTAAATATTTAAGTAAAAATATTTGAAAAATTATATTATTTATTTATTAAACTTTATTGAATATCTTTCTATGAATTTTTTTTAATTTAAAAATTGAGTGCCTGCAGACATTTTCTTATCAGAAATGAGTTTTTCTTGGAGCCCGCTAATTTTAGTTTCTTAAGCTGAAATTAAATATTTATTTTAGGATTAATAAAAAAATTGGTATTCAAATAAAATTATTTTTATCGATATTTGTCATTTCTGGCTTTATTTTTATATAATTTTTTATTTGTAAGTTTTTTATTGAAATGGCTATTTCAATAAGCTTGAGGTCGTGTTATAAAAATGTATTTTTGTATCGATATTTCGATCCAAAAATAAATAAATAAATTTTTATAATGCTACCTTAAGCTTAATAAGCTACCCGTTTCCATTTTACATTTTTTTATATTTATGTGATGTGTTTATAATCGGAAATTTATAGAAATTTTATATGAAAAGTCGTCAAAATATTGAGTCTTTTTATAAAAACAGCATTTTAAGAAGAATGTGGAAAGTGAAAAACATGAATATTTCGTAAAGGGTATATAAGACTCGGCACAGCCGAATTTAACTTTTTTAGTTTCAGTTGTAGCTGAGTTTGTTAAGGTAAATTAGTTTGCTTTATGCACCTCATTGTTTAGTTGTGAAGTTGTTGGGTAGTTGGGGAAATATTTCATACAAGTGGAACTCAATAAAGAAAATTTGAATGCAAGGTTCCATATAATTTTCTAGACAACAACTACGAGTATATAATTTTGTGTCTTATAAATAAAAAAAAAATTGAATTTTGCTGCAACTAGTACTTATTTCTTTTTATAAAATGTTAATAATGCTACTGAGGGTGATGATGATGAGGTTGAAGAGAAAAATAATTTTATGCCAACAAAATTTCCAATAAAAATAGTCACGGACTTTGGTAAAGAAAATAAAGAGAGTTTGCAGCAGTTAGCAAGTTTCACGTGAAATGCGTCAAAAAGTTTACTCTTGCACAATAAATAGACAACAACTTGAAACACTTTATTTTTCAAATTCAATAAGCAATAACAAGCAGAAGAGAACTTATGCTGTGCTGTGTACTCGTAGCTAAATGTGCTTAAGTGGTCAATGGCTCCATAGTTTACCAGAGAAAGTGTTAAAATTTAATAACGAACATTTCAAAGACTAAAAAGTTTCCTTTGCACACTTTCAAATAGTTTTTTTTATACTAAATAGTTTAACAATAAAAAAATAAAACAAAAAAAGTTGCAGACAAAAACTGAAGCATCATTTAAATTCTGAGAAACTTTAAATTCTTAAAAATTAATAAACAAAGTGCGACTAATTTTAATGGTGAACAGAATTTTTGTTGGAAATTAATATCATAACAGACTAGAAACTAACTGACTGACACACAGAATTGAAGTGTAAATTCATTTACAAGAAAAAGTATTTTTTTAATTCAGTTTGACAGTCAAAAACACTCATTACACCGAACGTATTAAAGTGGATGCTATTGCGAATCTACTACCGATGGCTCAATGACTCATTCCTGTTGGCTCTGTCAAGAGAGACAATAAACACCGGAATACATTTAGTGCATGTGCCGAGCAAAGTTAGCTACCTGGTTGCTGAGTTACTTTGCCCAGGAAAAATAATTAAAGTAAAATCTACAGTCGTGGTTGTTTTAGTTGCACAATAGAATTTTTTTAATTAATTAATTAAATACAGACATTTTATTGCTTTTAAGGGTAAGAATTGCAAAAGGTATTTCATTATGAATATTGTCAAATAAATTTAATTTCTTTAAACGAAATAAATAATTTATTAATTTTTTTAATCAATATTTTCCACTTCATTAAATATCTTTTTTTTTTTTTTTTTGATTATTATAAATAATTAAGAAGACTCAGGCCAGATGAATTTAACTTGTTTTACGTAAATTTTTTTTTGTGTTAGCTTAGATTTTATTAGTTAAAAAAGTAACAGCTTTGTGTTCGATGCTTGCTTTTACAGTAAAGTTATAAAAAGTAAAATTGGATTTTTTTTATTTTTGATGTGAAAAATACTTTAAACTTATAACTGACAAGTGACACATGTTTGAATGATTTTATCAAAAAATTCACTAGATTACAAGCGTATGATGACAGAATTTCGAGGTTTAGGTGACAAATTTATTTACAGTCAAAATATGTAAAATATGTTTTAGGTTGATTAAAAGTTCACAAATTCAGGTCAACTTTCGGACCAAGGAAATTTTGATCTAAAGTATTTTGGACTGATTTCAAATATATATTTAATTTTTTCAAATTTACTATATTTTCTGAGATGTGTGCCATCATTATATTCTACTTTATGAAGAAGAAAATTTTCTTTGAATTCATACTTACATCGTTTTTCAATATTGTAATTGTGTTTTTAGTTGAGATATTTTATTTGAACTAACTAAATATTTTTTCACATTTTGATAATTTTTACAAAGCTTTTACAATAATTCATAATCATTTTTTTTTTTAATTTTAAACAAAGTATTTTGTTTCGACACTTTAGTAGTTTTAAAAATATCGATTCTATAGTGGGGAGTAAAACTATTTAAAAACGAGTTATGTCCGGCTGTTGCGAGCCCTATCTTAATCTTGCACACTCTTCTTAAATTTTTAACAAAAATAAAAATATTAAAAAAATTTTTAATGAAATTGTAAATATCGATTAAAACAATTTTTGCTTAATCCTAAAAAAAATAATTCTTTTCAGTTTACGAAAAAATCTGTGGTACGATCCTTATTCTTAAAAGTATAAAAATAAATTTTTAAAATAAAAAAAGAGAAATTCTAAGAAATATATCCAATAGGAATGCAAAATATAATTTAATTTAATTTTGAAAACATTTGCAAGCTTTTTTTAAACCAAACATATTCAATTTAATATTCAATATCAAATAAAAAATTTAGAATTAACAGCAAAATCAAAAAAACCTCTTTCAATAAGATTTCAACCCTCGCTTTCATTTCTCAACCAGATAATAAAGTAATAAACATATACTTCCAATTTGTCAACTTGTAAGTTTTGTGTTACACTGAAAAAAATCTATCAAATATTTTAATTAACAAAATTGTCATATTGATAAAAATTTTTAGCTTAATTAATTAAATTACTCGTATTATATTGATTCCATTAAAAGTCAATTTGATTGTTTGTGATTTCGTTTTTAATTTATACACACTACACTGGGCACCTTATAAAGTGTATATATTCTGGATCCTTATAAATAGCAAAGTCGATTTAGCGATGTCCGTCTGTCTATCAGTCTGGACGTGTAGTCACTGAAGTCAATTTTTTCAAGACCCTAGATAACATACAGAAAAGTTTATGATACCAATTTGTCAGTTAAATTTTGACATATGTGCCGCAGCTATGAGTAAGAAGCCGCAACCACTTTTACCATTTATGGAATGGGGGTTTTTTAGGCTAAATACAAAAGAAACAAAAATCGAGGTATGCAGCTTAGTCAAATATGACAGTCATAATGTCTGTGCATAAAATCAAAAATATCGTTTCACATGTGACCGAGAAAAATAATTTTTTACAAGCAAAATCTTAATTTTTCATTAATTTGTGTTTTTAAGGATATCTTTAACCTGTATGTGTGCGTAGGCTGCTGTTAAAGAAAGCAAAACAGGCAAACAGACAATCGTCCATATAATGTCAGAGAGGATGTTATTCGAATTTTTTATTTGAAATTAAATTTACTTATTTAACTCGGACTCGGTCCTTAACACTATGAGTAGAAGTTCTTCGAACATATGTATGTATGTAAAACTATTCAGAGCAATGTATAAGCCAGTATTTAATTAGTAAGAAAAAACAATATTAATAAATATTTAGCTGAAGGCCTAAGATGCCATTGCTCTTCCCCATTTTTCTCTTTTATCTTATAATTTATAATTATAATTTAAGAAAATTAATAAATAAATATTAATTTATTTGATGAAAAGTAGATATGACAGAGCCTTTGGACATACAACATTTCAGGGGTTTCCTTTTGGATCATAAACGAAAAGATTGTGTTGGTTCCCAATTCTGGAGCAGGAGAACTTCTTGTGCTTTACTAAATAATTGTGAGAACAAATTAAAAATGTAATGGGAATTGTATTCTTTTGCAATTAAAGGGCATATCAATTGAAATGAAGATTTATCTTAATACGCACCTGTTTTAATCAGTATAGTTGGTTCTAAAATATTTGTTGAGAGTTTTTCCATCAATAGTCTTGCACCATTTCAAAGTTGCTGGAAACCAATATTTCCCAGAATTATAAATTTCATGTTAATTTTAAAATTTGTTCATGTGAAGGCATTCCGAGTGAATTTAAAAATTCTATTCGATAAGCAACATATTGAACATGACCGTATCATTTCCTGAATTTTAGAATTTTGAGTTTTAATTATTTTTTAATTAAAATTTGGCCAAAAAATATATAAGATTGTTTAGCGTTGAGAAATACGATTTCAGTTATTAAAAAACCAATTTCAATGATTTTGGTAAAAAGAGGGCATGGTCACTCCAGGAGTATGGGGCAGCCTCTCTTAAATTATAGATACCGTATGCACAAAATTTCAGAGAAATGCATTGGGAAAGCTAATTTTTTTTATTTAAATCTAAACTGTGTCATTACAAACTAGGTTGTGAAGGTGCGGGTGACCGTTCCAAAAGTACATGACGATATTGAAAATAAATGTTTATATAGAGAATAAACAAACAAGCTAAGAGAAAATTAATTTTATTTATGTAGGTGTATTGTGTAAAGAACGTTTGCAAAATTTCCATTCGTATTGTATATCCTTCTTTTAAATTTTCAAAATGTAATTTTAAGTGCTCGATGCTGAATGCCTTCAGAATTTTAATTTTTTCTTTTGCTTATACAAAAATCAGATTAACAGCGCTGATTTTTTTTTTTTTTTTTGATTCCGGTTATTTGATATTAAATAATCATATCAGTCAGCATTGTATTTCCTTAATAAAATGAAAAAGTCTGGCACAGTCTATACTACAATATGTTATACTTTAGTCCAATTATTCGATTCATAAACTATTTTTAATCAAAGTATAGGGATATTACATAAAAACAATTAACGATTTAAATACATTAATATTTAAATTAAAATCGATATACAAAGACATCTCATTAAACAACAACATAATTTTTTGAACGGATCTGCCAGAGCAAAGTTTGTGCGACATGCTTGTACAATAGACTTGTGCCAAATTGTTCATTTTAGTGACCGGTATTTTTCGTTTAATTTCCGAAAGGGATCCGTTTGGTCATATCAGTTTAATCATTATTTTGTTAAATATTCCACTTGAAACACATGAATGAAAGATGGAAAAGACCAAACGACAAAAAATAATATAAAAGCAATTTAAAAAATATTGTGATCCGCTTTAAAAATAAATTTAAATTACTCGTTATTTACTAAAACATACAAATAAATAAATTAAAATATAACATTTACGTAATATTGCTTAATTTTTTATTTTGAAGAACAAACGCACGACAGACCGGAAGATAGACAGATCGAAAGACCGACAAATATTTAAGAAAAACAGATCATTTCGTTAAATTTAGTGATCCGGTCACACAGATCTATTGTACGTTGTGGAACATTAATAAATAAATTACTTACCAAAAAGTCTGAGAAGGTGTTTCCACAAATGACTCATTCAGCATGGTTCTTGCCTTTTAAAAGTTGGTAGAATAATCTCTGCTGGTCTTATTGGTTATAAGGGAAATGTAAAACGATATCGTTATACGTGTCTTAACCAGAACATCAAAAATCATTTTTGAACCAATTCTTTTCAATCAATAAGAACGTTATATTACGGATCCTATGTGACTGAACCGTACTCTAAGAATGTCCTATGGATAAATCATTGCATTCCTTTGTCCATCATTTTACAAAGGCCAATATGTTACGTGCCGTACTAAAACGTAATGTGCTGAACGAATTTTAAACCTGAATCCCATATTATTCCCAGATCCAAAAACGAGCTTACGTGTTCCAAATTGTGTTCATCCAGGTTATAGTAGAATACTGCACCATTACATCTTGTAAACTGCATATGTTTGCATTTATTTCAATTCAATTCCATCAAATTTAGATTGCACCAGAAGTTATCCAAGTCACACTGCAATGCTACGTTAAAATGTTACAGTGTCTGATAGCCTCAGGCAAATTATTAATAAACAGCAATACTAGTATAGGGCCAAGATAACTAACTTGTGGAACACCTAAACCAACTATACACAACAGTTTATGTTACTTGACACATTGTGTCCGATGTAACAAATACGATGTAACTGACACCCATTTTATCTATTTTTAGTAATAGAAGATTATTATTAACTGAGCCAAACGCTTCACTGAAGTCAGTGTAAATAACACCAGTGTGATGTCTGTTATTAAAGGCTCTAAAGATCAGTGTATTTAACTCGAGAATATTTGTTATTGATGAAAATCCTTTACGAAATTCGTGTCGGGTAGGAGTGACTAGTAGTTAATTTTTGAATTAGTGATAAGCAATTTATTGCCTGATTTGAACACCGGAATTACATAGGACTTTCCCAGATTTTAGGGAAATAACCATACTTCAACGAAGTACTAAAAATAACACAAGAGAACAATTTTCGACTTTTTGCGTGTTGCACTAGATTTGAATGTTGTTGTTTACCAGCTAGTGACTCTTTTTTGCTGCTTCTTAGCATTTACTATCATATAACCGGGGCATTTTTCAAAAAAATTTATTTTTTTTACCATGTCTTTGTCGAGGAATAAGTGTAAAAACAATCCTAATTGTTTTTGTAACATTTGTGGTGAATACACATTTAAACAATTTAGATTGGTTGTGTCGGACTACGAAAAAGATTTGTATTTTGAGAACTTTGGATTTAAATTTGAAAATGAGACAAGCCTTGGTTGCCATGTAAACCATGCAAGGAAGCTTTGAGATTATGGAAAAATAAGAAAAGACCTCATTTTAAGTAAGAAACATCAATGATTTGCCGAGCACCTACAAATCACAAAACAAACCGGTTCAAATAGTAAAATCTGTTTCGCGGCTAGTCCTGTAAAGGGTGTTTTTTATAGACGTATAAAACTTTAAGTTGGCATTACTGTTCAAGATGGCGAGCGATTTAACAGCTGTCAAGTGCTTTATTCTCACTTTGGCTTGGCAATTCATCATGAATAGACTCACGCTTAAACAACGCTTGCATAGATGCGTTGAATGGGCCCAAAGCGAGATTGCCGTTGTTCCCCATTTTCATAAGCGAATTTTGTTTAGCGATTAAGCGCACTTCTGGTTGAATGGCTACATCAACAAACAAAACTGACGCATTTGGGGTGAAGCTAATCCTCAAGTGTATGTCGAAGCCCCGTTACATCCAGAAAAACTGACTATTTGGTGCGCTTTATGGGCTGGTGGAATCATTGGTCCGTACTTCTTCAAAACGATGATGGCCAGAACGTTACAGTCAATGGTGATCGGTATAGAGCCATGATTACTAACTTTTTCATTCCTGAATTGAACAACCATGATGTCCAGGAGCTGTGGTTCCAACAAGACGGCGCAACATGTCACACAGCTCGTGCCACAATCGATTTATTGAAAGACACGTTTGGTGACCGCCTAATTTCACGTTTTGGACCTGTGAATTGGCCTCCAAGATCTTGTGATTTAACAACGCTAGACTACTTTCTGTGGGGCTATGTAAAGTCATTGATCTATGCGGATAAGCCACAAACGCTTGACCATTTGGAAGACAAATGTTGGAAAAAGTCATCGAAAATTGGACGTCCAGATTGGACTACATCCGAGCCAGCCGTGGCGGTCATATGCCAGAAATCATATTTAAAATGTAATGCCACAAGATTATCTTTCGGATAAATAAAATTCATGTCAATCGAATAATCCATCGTTGTTTTATTGCAATTTAAAGTTCTATACGTCTATAAAAAACACCCTGTATTTCAGGGATGTGCCATTGATACATACATCTTCATCTACTCAAAAACATCAAGACATTAAAGAAGAAAAATGTGTTTCAAGTGATGGAAGTGAATTGGTATCTGATATGTCTTCTGAACCCCAGACATTCAATCAAGAAGAGCTAAGTGCATTAATCAGAGATCTGGGCCTTTAAAAAAAGCATCGAAGATTATAGCTTCTCGATTAAAACAAATAAATCTACTAAAAAAAACGAGGATTTCGTACCATCTATGAAGTCCACGTTAAAGAGATGTTGTCGCACTTTGAGCAGCTCGGTTGTAATATGAGTATCGAAGTTCACTTTCTCTATTTCCCTTAAAATCTTGGTGATCTAAGTGAAGAACAGGGGAAACGGTTCCACTAAGACATTCGGACTATGGAGGAGTGGTATAAGGGTCACTGGGACACCCACATGATGGCAGATTATTTCTGGACCATTAAAAATAATGAGAATGAACCAGAACAAGCATGAAAATCTTACAAAAGAAAATTTTTTCAGACTATTTAGATTATTTTCAATGATGTTCCCTTGTGTAATTGATAAAGGTATGGCTACGGCCGATAAACAGTTAATTAAAACACAATTTGGTATGCCATTGGGTCCACTTAATATATTCATGATTTGAATTTTAGGCAATCTAATTGATGAAAATGTTGTTGTTTTTTTTTATTATAATTATTAAAAAAAATACTCAAAGAAAATTATTTTAGTCAATATTAGTGGTATTAGTGATATAATTTTATTTTTCATATATGAATATTTAGCTATTAAAGTGAATATTCTATAAGACGTTTTTTCGGTGTAGTAGACGTGACATAGTCCCAAGCCCCATAAGATGTAATAGAAGTATTTAAAGGTGGTAAATAGAAGCAAACAAGTAAGTGATGTTTATTTATAAACAAATACATCCACATACATATCCATCTTTGAGTTATTTATTTTATATATTTCGTAGCAAAAAAAATAAAAAGAAGGGAAAATAATGAAACATGAATGACAGTAATGCGATTGAAATAAATGTCAATCATTTTATTACGTTTATACGAGTGTACGTATTTTAGCCATTTTGAGAAACAGTCGCACAACATTTATACCACTTGCTTGCTTACTTGTTGTCACATCAGATCAAATTATTTACACAAATTCGCAATAATATTTATAATATTATTTACCCATATGATTAAATTTAAATTAAATTCCTGTGAATTCTTTTGTAAGGCAAAAGGACACACGTAATTTAATAACGCAACGTTTTTAATTTAATTTCTTTTTTTTTTTTTTGCTTTAATTTAATAATTATAATTAAAATCGTAAATTGTATATATTATCAAGAGAATTATAATGGCAGCCTTTAAATTTAAGTCAAATGTGCAATAAAATTTTAAAGCAAAACTCCTACTCTTAGCGATTTCTTTATCAAGTAATATTTCATCAATATCTCCCTCTCTTTGTTTTTCTCCCTTTTTTTTTAATTATAAAATACAAATAAACAATTTATGCTCTACAATATTTCGATGTCTCTTTTTTTAATCTATACTTATATTATAAAGAGGATACATTTGTTTATTTGTTTTTTTTTTTTTTTTTTTTTGTAATACGGATAAACTCTAACAGCCATACATATGTATAAAAAAAAAGCCTTTTTTAGGTTTTAAAAGCGTAATAGTTGTTAGAGGAATTCAGTCAAATAAGTAAAAGATAAAACCTAATATGCATAAACTTACAAAAACGGCAAAATAGCTATAAGCCATTTAATAGTGTTTTCAGACTGAGTGAATTTAACTGTATTTACAATACAAAGTGAATTTAATACATCCACATTAAATGCTATTTTGGAATTGAATTTACATTAGATTTATGAAATACAACACTGTTTTTGTCTGCTAAGCTCAGTGCTACCAAGTTAAAAAGTTCTGTAAATATAGCAACAGCTGGTAATGCTATTGAATGAAATAATAAAATAAAAACCATTTTAAATATTTTCAGAAGAAAATGTTTTCAATGGCAGATAAAGAAATATGTGTCTCGTAAGTGTATTTAACAAAGGTCACGCATGTGTACAGTTGGTCAAATAAGCTTTGTACAAAGTAACGCATCAAATACATTTATTTCTATTTGAAATTTTTATTGTTTTGTAGAAATTTATTTGACACATTTTATATTAAATAATGAATTTAAAAAATTTGCAGTGTGAACGCAAAATCATCTGTTCGTGAATTTAATGTTAAATTCAGTATTTAACTCTCAGTCTGAAAACACTTACTTTATTTTACATTTCCATGTAATCAGTGAAAGTGAATACTTTTACATGTTAGTTTTTGCTAAAAATAATACTTTTTTATATCTTTTTAGCCAGGTTTCAATAAAAAGAATTTAAGAAGGATGTATACAAAAATTGTATATATTTATAATTACTTTTGTAAGGAACTATGCTATAGGTACTCGAGTACCGAGCTTATTTATATTTTATTTACATCGCTATTCTTATTTGTTTATTTTATAAATAATACATGAAAAGAGGGGCATCAAATTGGAAGTAGTGGAAGCGACTAAAATAAAAAACAGTCAAGGATTAGATAAAGTCTGCCACTAGAAGCAATTGCTCAATTTTGTTGATGTGTAAATTTTAATTTTGTATGCCCAAGATATAGTCGTCCACAAATACAAAGTAAATCTAACACCACAAATGTTCAGCAAAAGTTATTGCTTCAGTAACTTCGCATGATATGCAATGTGTTCGTGCATCAATGAAGCAATGTAGTAATAGCTGTGATCATAGCCCTCTTGTAATTTATAAACAGTCTGCAAATGATCATTATTATCAGTAGCAGCCATACAATTTTGGGGAAGCTATTGTTTTTGCTTGAGAAAATTATCTTCGCTTTCTTCATCTATAAATAATAAATTGTTGCCATGAATCTGGGTCGTTGCCTAAATATCCACTGAAATCCGTTTCACCCCAAAGACATTCAACGGAATTGCATATAGGCAAAGCGGAATTTTAATATTTAATTTATTATTTTGTAAGGAAACAGCCTTGAAAAAAACATTTTTTCATGAAAATGTAAGCAAACAAAAAAATGTCTTGTTATTTTTGGTTTACAGAAGGGAAAAATCAACAATAAAAATTTTTAAATTTACAACAAGTTTATTGAGGCTAAAATCGCTATTTTCTGTTTATGAATGTAGTTTTAAGGAAATTCCTCTATTTTGAGCTTATCGATCTGAAATAAGATTTTATGAATATGGATGTAAAAGTACAATTTTAAAAATTGGCGAGTAACATAGGCTAGACAACATAACGCTACATTCACGCTTACGTCTAATGATTTAACAATTAAAATTATATATTTTTTAATATTTTTCTTTTTTTAATTGGTACATAAAATCAATATATTCCAAGAATTGTCACTGTTGCGAGAGTTCTATCGTCGCTACGTTTCGCCAGATTTTAAACAACAAATGTAGATTTTGATACTTCAGTTTTATATTTGTATGTTATAATTATTGGCCCATAATCATAGTCAGAAGAGCACTTAAGTATATTTTTCTTTAATACGTACTTTAGGTCTACTATAGACAAGTTAAAATGTAATTTGAGCGAAAAAGTGGATTTCACATTTAAAATATACTGAAGTTGTTTTTAAATAATTTCGAAGAGAAAATCAAACAAACAAAACAAAAAAAAAAATATTCTGTCATAAATAAAAATAAAATTAAGTAAAAATTCCAAATAAATTATAAAAAAAAAATTTTTTTATAAGCAAATTAAAAAATGTTTGCATTTTAAAACACCTACAGAGATTTTGAAATTTTCGAGGACTTAAATCTTAAAAAAAAATTTAAAATATACAAACAACGATTTTTAAAAAAATAAAAAATTACTTTTAACTTTTTTTTTTATTTTTAATGTCACTTTTTTATATTTTGCTGCATATTGTATACAAATGCTAGTTGAAATATTGGGGATACCCTGTTACCTACTTTTGTTTTGTCTATAGTACTAAAATTTTTAATAACAGCTTTTAATTTTAAGGTTGTTTTTAAAAAGAACCGACTTTATTGTTTGACTATGATTATGGGCCATTATTTACTAATATTAAAATTATTACATATATAAAGTTCAGTTTAATTTTACTTTAATTATTCATACGTATTTTTAAGTGCAAAACGTCTGAAAAGGGCGCGGATACCCCATTCGTAGATCCAGTGCAATTCTGCGCGGTGACCAACAACTTCATCAATGCCTTTCTACGCAAGGAGGAGAAAGGAAGTCTACAAAACTGCTGGAGGGCCGAAGTGGGAATGCGGCAGTCAAAGAGACTCATCTGCCGCATTAAGGCAGATGTTGTTTTGAACCTCAGCAGAAATGACATTAAACTCTACGTTGAGCTATTTACGGCCCATTGTAGATTTAACTATCACATGAGTAAAGTCGGTGTGGTACAAGACGACTCCTGTCGTTTCTGTCGCGAGGCAAAGGAAACTTCGGAACACATTCTCTGCGAGTGCCCAGCGGTAGCAAGACGCAGAATAGGCTGCTTGTGTAGTGGGGCATTGGTCCCAGGATATCTAGGCAAGATTAGTCCAACAGCAGTTACGAGATTCGTGAGGAGTCTCGGATTGGAATTAGGAACTGGGCTGCACAATAGATCTTAAAGGTCTATGTCGGACTATATAAATTTTTGCAAAATGGGTAAAAACAGCAAATTAAATATCAGATTTTTTTTATACAATTTGCTTAGTATAACGGGAAGACGCGGCAAGTAAATGCAAGAAAACAATATTAAAAAAATTATAAAGTATAGCACGATACATTGTTTCGACAGCCGACTCTTTCTATTTACAACCAAAAATTTAATATTAAATAAGTGTTGAAAGCCTTATGCTCCTTATTTTCAATTAAAATGACAGTTAACTGTCAATTATTGTTTTTTCTTGTTGGTTTTATTTATTTTCTTTATTAAGCTTAAAACATCAAGAAAGATTTAATTTAAGGTAAAATTATAACCGCAGTTACGAACAATAGTCTGCGCCCCCTGGTATATAAGAAATGAGAACGTCCACAGAGACTTAGAAACCCCAACGGTTTGGGAGGAAATTGGGAAATATTGTACTAAGTACGTTCACAAACAGATGACCCATCCAAATGCCCTCGCTAGAGGCCTATTACAGTCCGAGGAACACAGGAAGAGGCTTATGAGAAGTGATACCTTACGCCTAGTTAGAAGATATATTTAACTTCTTTATTTTTATACGTAGTCTATTTCTTTTATTCCTAAAATTTGAGCACAAGAAACTAGTTATTACATTGGTAATAATTATTTAAGTTTTTTCTTTTTTATATTTAAGATTTGAATACTTATTGTAATTTTCTTATAGAAAGATTCAATAAAAAAAAAGTTACGTACAATTAGATTAGGTTAGGTAAAGAGTTCTTCATGTCTCGTTGCCCCGTACAGGATGCTTAGAGCCCATCACTACGCACTAAGTTCTTAAAAACGTTCGAAATAAAAAATGACAATTGTGATCCGAAAATTGTAGGGTTTAATTATTAAAAAGCAGTTACAATAAGGAAAAATGGCTTACAAAAATTTATCAAAATAAGCATTCTCTCACGCTTTACAAGCTACTCCTGAGTAGATTAGTAGGACCATATTAGACGACCCAAATGAGCCAGTCCCTCTTCTGTTTTTATTATTTGGGCGCTCTATGCAACCTTACCTAACCAAGCCTATTCTTTAGTTTATAATTATTATAAACTTTTGTAGATTTTGGTAAAGAGAAATTCGATTACTTTACAGCAAGTATCGAGACCTGTTGAGCGTGTAGCCAATGAAGGCTATGTAGAGACTATGTAGCTAAAAAGGACTTAAAAAATCTGTTTAAAGACATTAGACCTTTCGTGCCTAATTAGGCAAAGAGCAAAAACAAAATCTACAGGGGTTTAATAACCGCATTCGATATCAAGGAAAGTTAGTCCAAATTTTTCATTTTGGTTTCATGGCACTCGGTATCGGGTAAAAGCTATAATAATTTGTGATGACAGCATGCAATAGCAAGTCATTCAACCATTATAAACAAAACAAATTATTTCTTTAACTAACGCGGTCAACAAAAAGTTAAAAAAATTAAGTTTTATTTTAGTTGTAGGTTAAAATCTTTAGCTATTGCAACTTTTAATAAATTTTCATCTTTTGAATTTGATGAAAAAGGTGTAAGAAGAAGGATTTTCTTTTTCATAAATTCAAAAATTCTTTTTGCACAAATCTTGTCCAAGTTCATGCTATAGTTCTTTTTTATTTACTTGCATTTGACAATTTGAACAAAATTATCAAAATACTGGTCGATACGATTGTCTATCGTATTGCTATTCAATACGGTGACTAGACCCCAGGATTATGAACACAGAACCAACATGATTATGCAGCAGTGGAAGAGAATCATTATCTGTGAACGTATTTACTTTACTTTAGTAACTTTATTTTTAAGAAATAGTAGTTATTTAGTCGAGTCTGAAGCATTTACCTCGACGACTGTGGTCTGGTGAGTACAAAGGAAGCAGACCTTTGTTGACTCTGGACAGACTGAGCGTACCTCAGCTGGAAAATAAACTGCGATTAAAGCACTGACTTGTTAACAATATGAGTAAAAATGATGAGCTACAAAATGATTCATCTGTATCACATCTCACTTTAGAGCAGCTTAGGTGCCTTGCAGAACTCTTCCATTTTCAAATAATAAGCCTTTACCGAAGAGAAGTTTCCATGTCATAGAAAATCCATACTTTAAATTTTATTAAAATGCCATTTCACAGTTAGATTAAATTCAACAGCAAAACGATTAAAAATACTTTCTACATTCAAAACTAGAAATACATACTAGCACTTATAAAGAATGAAAGTTTTTATTTTTTTTTTTTTAGTTTTTATTTTCTCGTGTTTTCCATTGCACTCTTATTGCGAT
The DNA here is from genome assembly GCA_947397855.1 of Thelaira solivaga. Lineage (NCBI taxonomy): Eukaryota > Metazoa > Arthropoda > Insecta > Diptera > Tachinidae > Thelaira > Thelaira solivaga. Next base: position 52,327,674 of record OX377611.1, on the reverse strand, counting down.
AATGCATTACTTTTTTTCGAAAACTCTATTATTTAATAAGAAAATCCACCTAAAGGCTTAAACAATTGTAAAGTAATGCACAAGGCAAAGGGCAAACCGAAAGACTCTACCTAGACAAAATGTAAAGCAACAATAAACCTGTAACAACAACAGGCCCACATGGATGATGTATGTGGCATGAAACTACTCGTACTCGACACTCTTTGCAACTAAAAAATATTGCACTTGCCACATTAGCACTATAACTTTGAAAAAGTAGGAAAAAAATAGAAAATAGAAAAAAAAATTGAAATACCAAAAGTGTAGGGAAGCTTGCTGGTGTTAGACTATTTGTGTTCAACACATGTGCAGAGAGGGAATAAAGTTTAGTAGAACAAAAGATGTGTTCTCAGCTTGTATTTAAAATGAAATAAAATTAAGAGAAAATATAACTTTGTCTTTATAAGTTTTCACCTACTTAACACCTTTTTTTGATAAATAAAACTTTAGTTTTATTTTCGCCTTTTTAAAATTCTTGAATTTTTATATATTCTTGAACACAAAAAAATGCTGGTATTATTAGCGCCCTCTTTCTATAGTTCTGCTTTTGTTAATGCGTATAGCTGGGGCAGGTTTTAAATACCAACTAGAGATATTTAAAATCACTTGAAATTTAAAAGAAAAAAGAAATTTTAAAGCATTTTATTTTATTTAAACTGAAACCATAAGATAAAGACAAGTCTTGACTTTATCATGTGTTAAAAACTGTGAGTAGTCTTTGCCTGTTAACATCGACAGACAGCCAGCACGTAACTGTGCTAAAACAAAACCAAGCAGCAACAAAAAAAAAAAAAAAGATTGCTGCTGCATGTTGGGCTTGACGTTGTCTGTTACTTTTACGTGCTGCTTGACTCTGCTTGACTGTGGTTTAAACCAGCTTTTTTATTTCATATTTTTCCTTCTTCCAAAGGCCAAAACTATGCGGTTGTTTTTGCTGTCTTAAATGTTAAAACAGACAAAAACAAAAGTGTGGAAGCTTTAACTAAATCTTACACATTCGTATACAATAAAAAAAGATGAAAAAAATGAAACGAATAATATAAAATAAGCATCTATCAGCACTTAGCAGAAATACGAATCTCTTAAAGGTGTTTTTTTAGGAGTGGAAAAATTATTTTCTTTTTTTTTTCTGAATACAAACAAATACATAGAAAATAATGAGGAAAAAGGCGATAAAATTGTGTTAATGTTGTTTTCGTTTCGTTTGAATGACATCAAAGCACAATATACTTTTATTTTTGCTTTCATACTTTTGCTGTCGTATTAATATCGTATAAAATAGACAAAAAAAAATAAAATTGCAGCATATAATAAGGCTCTGCTTTTAAATACTACTTAAAGCATATTTACCAGCGTATTTCATTGATTGCGATTGTGTGTGAGATAAGCAAAGGACTAGAGAAAACTTTTGTCTTAATTAAAAAAATTGTCGCGGAAAATAATTTTCTATAGAGTCCAAAGAAAAAAGGCTTGAAGTATTTTTGCCATAGTTAACTTTTAGTTTTTTATAAGAACTACTTTTTGTAGCAAAATTTTTCATGAATTGCATAAGTTAGACAATTTTCTCAAAACTCCTTTGATAATTCTCTTTCTTTGGTTTATTATAAGTTAAAGCAACAGAGCTTGGGATCTTATATTAGACCAAATATAAAAGAAAACTTACATCGTTTCTACACGCAAAGAAAATATATGGTTGAGGCAACCACATTCTAGAGGAAACATGGTATAGTTAGATTTATGATTACTTCTGCCCATATATACAGGGTGTCCGCCGGTAAGGTATACTACTTTGTTTTGCCTCCATTTTGGTAAACATTAGTCTTGACAGTTCATATTTGGCAGTCGTGAAGTAGACACGTGGCAAATTTATTACGGAAAAATATTCGATAAACCAACGTGTTTTTTAATCGTTAAAACATTTTACCAAAATAAATCATCGATTACAGTGACGATGAGAAAGTTACGTAAAATTTTTAGGAGAAACAACGTGCCAACAAAACGCACTATTTATCGTGTAGTTAATGATTTCGAAGAAAGAGGATCTTTAGGTGATAGGTCCAAGCATGGACCACAACGTACTGCAAGATCAGCAGAAAATATTACTGCTGCTCAAGGAAGTGTTCAAAACAATCCATCAATCTCAATTCGACGCCCTGCTCAGGAGCTTGGTCCTCAAAGAACAACTTTAGCCACAATTTTGCACAAGGATTTGCATTTGTTTCCATATAAGATTCAGTTGACACAAGAGCTTCTTCCACAAGACCATTTACGACGCCAACAAACAAAGTAGTATACCTTCCCGGCGGATACCCTGTATTTTTAAATCAAAGACATTAAAAATACCTTTCAACTGCAGATGTTGCGGTTCAACCCTCGGCCAGGGCAAAAAAAAATTTTTTTTTAATTTTTTATTATTATACCCTTTACTGTAAGTAAGAAGGGTATATATAACTTTGTGATTCCGTTTGTAATTTCTACACCCTACATGGGACACCCTATAAAGTATATATATTCTGGATCGGAATCGATTTAGCAATGTCCTTCTGTCCATATGTCTGTTTGTCTGTCCGTGTAGTCGTTGAAATCAACTTTCAGAAGAATCTAGACAACATACAGAAAAGTATAGCATACCAAACGGTCAGTTGTTGCTGTAAAACTATTGCTATTGAAATCCAGCCAGATCGGTTCATAAATGACGCAGTTATAAGTCAAAAACCGCAACTACCTCTATTTTTGACCATTTTTTGAGTGGGTTTTTTGCCTATTCTGTCTAAACAAAGACACGGACAAAAAAACGTGGTATGCAGTTTTGTTTCAAGTATAAGTCATAATACTTGTGCTAAAAATGAAAGCAATCGGTCCACAAATGGCCAAAGAATATCAAAAATGCAATCGAAATTTTAGATTTTCATAAATTATGGCTTTGCTTTTATGCGATTTTTATCTAAGCTGAAAAAAAGTAGTACGCAGTTTTTTTAAACATCACATTTATAGTATCCTAACCAAAACTCAGCTGGATGGGTCCATAAATGGCTGAGCTATGAGTAGAAAATCGCGACTACCTCTATTTTTCGACCATTTTTGGTGTGTTTTTTGCGTATTTTGTCTAAACTACAAGACGGACAATAAAACGTGGTACGCAGTTTTATTACAAATAACTGCCGTAATGTCTGTGCAAAAAATCAGATAGATCGCTCCACAAATGGACCAAAAAAATCAAAAACACAACCGGCATTTTCATTAATTTTTGTTTTGTTTTTGCTTTTGCTTTGTTTTTTTTTTTGTGGAATTTTTTTAGCTGTCATGTGCGTAATGCTTTGTACACACAAACACGAAAAAGAAGAGTGTATGTGTGTGTGTGTGGTTTTTATTGCATTGAGTTAAATAGTACGAATACAGACATCTCTATGAAAGAGAGTGCATTAGATCTTTCTCGATAATTAAATATTTAATTAAATATGTTTGGCTTAAAAATTTTTACAAAAATTTGCAAAATTATATGAAAATAAATTTTATTGTTTTTCTATTTAATATCTTTCTTAGAATTTCTTTTTTTATTAATTTAAAAATTTAGTGCCTGCAGACATTTTATTGCTTTTAAAAATGAGGTTCTCAGAAATAATTGTTTCTTAGAACTCGTTAATTTTAGTCGTATTTAAAAAATTAATTTTTTCACAGAAATTTCCCTCCAATAATAAATAAATAAATTTTTATATTTAATACGACCTCAAGCTGAACAAAGTATGCGTTTCAATTACATACCTGCTTTTTTTGAAGTGAGTGAAGATAAATCTGGTTAGCTAAATATGTTTTCACGTGATTCCTTATGTTTTTTAGTATTTGTAAATATCTTTTCAGTATTTTTGACATACTAAGATAAATATGTTGATTTCTCTAATAGATTGCAAACGAACCATAGAATATTACGGGTTGGTTCACATATCATTTGAAACAAGAGGTCATCACCAAAATTTTAATTACCCGAGTACTCAGAAAAATCTTTTCATTATTTTTAAAAAATTTATGAAATTCCCTCACACCCCAGTACTCTTCTTCTGAGGGATTTTTGGGCAGGAAAATTACTAAAATTAAAAAGGAATTAAGTCTGTAGGCTCTAAACTTTCTGGAAGTGTTTTAACATTTTCTGAAAAATTCGTAGTTTTTATTTTATGATGCAAAACGGAAACTGCCAAAATCCTAGAGTTCAACAGTACTGGGATGTATGGAAATTTCAAAAAAAATTTAAAAATAGTCCAAAATAACTCTGAGTATTTTGGCGGTAGACTAGAAATCTAGACAGTCTCCTCTTTAAAATGAAATATGTCTCATCTCACAATATTTAATGGTTCGTCGGCAAATTGCTAAAATCACATTTTGGCAACAGAAACTTACTGAAACCAAACTGAAATGAAATTTGTAAGTTCTACCCTTTCTGGAAGTGTTTTAACATTTACTTGAAATTTCGCAATTTTTTTTTATTCTATGACGCAAAACGGAAATTGCCAAAACCCTTCAGAGCAACAGCACTGGAGTATATGAAAATTTAAAAAAATAAACAAAAATTTAAAATATCCAAAGTAATATATGAATATTTGATTGGTTGGTTACAAATATAGATGATGTCCGCTAAATTATTGCTTAAAACATTTAATATTTAATGACTTAAGACGTATTTGATAAATAAGCCATTAATACTGAAAATGTTTACAAATACTAAAAAAACTTCGGGTTTTACGTTAAAACATATTTAACGCGGCATATTTATCTTCACTCATTTAATTTTTTCTATGGTTTTGCTATTAATAAAGATTGTGTAAAGTGAAAAATATTAATATTTCGCTAACACAGTGAAGGGTATATAAGACTCGGCACTGTCGATTTTAACTTGTTTTTTAATTTATTTATATACATACATATTTTATATAAACATTAAAAAAAATTAATACGAATTTAAGAAAAAAATTTAGTTTTAATTTTTTGTATCTATAAAATTTTTTTTTATTCCACTGATTTTTCTTTTCTATTAATTTGTATTTATTTATCACATAATACAGAGGGTTTAAATTTATTTTTTTATGTTATTTGACTCTAACAGGATTCGAACTTGTGAAGACTTAGCTAAGAAGCATTAGCTCGCCACTCAACCACTTCAAAGCTCATTTCAGTTTGAACGATTAAGTTTTTGTTTTCTATAAAATAGAAAACAATTTACATCCAACCATATTTTTATCATTATTAATGATATGGTTGATTTAAGACGCTAAACATAATATGGATAAAAATAACTAGAAACATGTTTATCGTGATCATAATAATGTTTAGATGCTTCAAATTAATAATAATATTTTTTTGAATAGCATATTCAACCATCTTTTTTCTTTGCGTGTATGTCTTGTTTGTTTTTTCTGCAGTCATCATCATTTGTTAAAAAATTCGGTTCTTGTAAGTACTCATCAGCTTACTAATATTCTACTTACGTGAACTTGCTTTCAGTCTGTTTAATCTGGGCATAAAACTTCTTTAAAGTACTCCATAGCGCATTCTTAACCTGTATAATGAAGGTGTAGTACCAGCTATTGAAAAAGTTCTTACAAATATTTAAATATTTCTTTATTTGTTATACACATGCATTGGAATTTCATTTTACATCGTCTCGTAGACACGATACTTAACAAAACCAAAACTAATCTTTTTGCCTTCTTCGTAAGTCAAGAGTTTCTAAAAATCCTGAAATTAATTGCTGTAGAGCACCTAGCTGCCGTTATTAGCGAATGAAATTCATTTGTTTACCATTTATGCTTTTTTGTGTCATTATTGAATGCTTACGCTTATAGGCTTTTCCTTTAAAACAAAGGAATGCATGTAGGCATTTTTCAAAATAGAAAAACTGCAGAAAAATTGATAATTGCGTAGGTTGTTCATAGTGACTTTCATGTTAAATTAGGTGGAAAATATCAGCTGCAAATCTCTTAAGTTTTTATTAAATTTGCTTTTCTATATTATAAAGGAAACTTCCTTATATCTTGTGCTTTCTACTACAGAGTTTAGTAACTTTATTACGGCAAAAAAATGCTAAGTGAACCAGATTTAGTTTTTCTTAATCTTTTTTTTTTCTACTTAATAGACTTGACAAAATATTAAAATTATTCAACTATGTACTCGTATTACTAGCTGCTTTAGTGCGGCATATTGTTCATTGATTTTAATTTTCTTGTAGTTTTAGTTGTAAAAAAAATCTCAAATATTTCCTTTTTATTATTTTATCTCTTACACAATTAAATTTTTTATGCTGACATATAAACCTTTAACCAATTTGTGCATGTTAAGTGTTACGGAAATGTTAACATAAAATATTTTAACACCACATAAAAATAAAGTAAATAAAATGAAAAGAAAACAGTAAAAAAGAGAAATTAGGTCTGGTATTACTACAATTTTGTTGCATACCCAACAGATGAGTTTACTTAAATATAATAAAGCATACATAGAGGTTTTAATGAAAAACTAAATATTTTATTATCTAATATTAGGCCAAGAATGTTAGATTTTATGTATATGCACTTACTCTCACATGCTCTATTAATATATATGCATAAATTTCATATATAAAAATGTTTGAAGGCTATTTTAAATAGTTTCTTTTTTATACATACTTTTTTATGATCTTTATAATTCTTACTGAAGAAGATAAGAAGCAAATGTTTGTTTATATATTTAAAGTCATCTTAAATTGACAAAAAAGTTAAAAAAATGGTTTTCTTGTTAGCAGTTATGCTGGTAATAAAATTCATTAGTTTTATGCAAATTTACTTAAAGTAATAACAAGTTCATTTTGTTTTTCTGCTGCTCTTTACTTTTCTTTTTACATTTCCAACATAATTTTTTATAACCCCTACAAACAACTATAAAACAAATATTTCACTAGAAATAAAAAATTAACATATTTTTTCTCATCCTCAGACAAACAGTTAGTTTGTACATAAACACTCAAAATTATGCTAGAAACTTTTGAGCATAGAACGCCTACCTTTAGGCAATTAGTTAGTCTCTGTTTATGAACATGTGATATCAAATTATTACGTTATACTTGTGTATTGTTTTAGGCTAAAAGTTTTAAGAAAATTATGTTCGAAATAAAGGTGAAAGTGCTTTCACAAAGTATTGAAAGTTTAAAGTAATTAAACAAAAGTAATTATAATTTCACAACTTATCTTTTACATTCCTCTAAGCTAGATATTATTATCAACAACTTTGTCTAAAGTAGTTTATATTTAAGGTCTAAACTTTACTTAAGGGTTAAAATGAACTTAACTTTTAGGCGCTACTTTTAAATTAATTCAGTTGCCTGTTTGTATGCGGTAAGCTTTAATCCTAACATACTCATAAATAAAAAGTTTATGTTTGTTGTTCATAAAGAGATAAATAAGTTTTAAATTAAAACATCGGCAGCTTCTACTTTTTCCCTGCTTTTATTTTCAATCTATTGTCTTATTAAACAAATAATCTTTTGTAAATCTTTGTATACCCTTCACAAAAAGTGAAAAGGGTTTTTATAAGTTTGTCATTCCATGTGTAATTTCTTTACTGTACATGTGCCACCTTATAAATTATATATATTCTCGATATTCATAAATAGCAATGTCCGTCTGTCCGTGTGGATGTTGAAATCAATTTTCTCAAGTTACTAGAAGACTTACAGAAACATTTAGTACTCCAATTTGTTGGAAACTCCTGCTCAGTCGGCAAATGCAAGTACTTTTATTTGTTGACCATTTTTCTGAGAGCATTTTTTTCTTATTTTTCTAAAATACAAAACGGACAAAAAACGTGGTACACAACAGTCATAATGAATGTGCAAAAAATCAAAACAATCGCTTCATAAATGGTCGAGAAAAATCGAAAATGCAGCCGAGATTTTAGATTTTCATTAAAATCTGTGTTTTTGTTTTCAACGAAATTTTTTAACTGTACATGTAAGTAATGTACTCGACACGAAACCGGCAGTCAGTTTCATACAAGATTACGCTTGTGTGCCTTTTGTGTTATAGAAGTACGAATAAAGAAATCTTATTGAAAAATACTTTTTTTTTAATTTTACATTAATTTGAATTTCTTTATTTGAAATTAAATATTGAATTAATTATGTTTGGCTTAAAAAATGTTCTTATTACGTATATGCTTTATATAATTTCTTTTTATTGGATTCCAATTAGATTTTTTCGTAATTTGAAATGAATTTTTTATTTTTTAATTAACAAAAAAAATTTCAATTCAAAGAAAATACTTTTTATTTAATAGTCGTCGTTTCATTACAAGCATTTTTTATTTATATTTTGCTAAATATTTAAGAAAAATGTGTAAAATTAAAAATGAATATTTGGCTACCACAGTGAAGGGTATATAAGACTTGTTTTTTTGTCTTTACAAGCAGCAATGTAGATGAACACCCACAATAAAGCTGCTTTACCTGCCAATCAATTGATGATCTATTTACTTGAGTCTACCACCTACACTAAATTACAACGCTTTGAAACTTTTTCGATTTCTAATTCTTTATGCAAAAGGCACCACCACCAAAAGAAACACTGCGTATGTGTGTGTAAAGCCATGAACATAATTTTATTTCAAGTCTTACCATGTTCCTTGGAGATTTATTAGCATTCCTGGCATCGCTTTCTTAAGCCTAAGCATCTAAAATAAGTAATTTTTCAAAAAATAAAAAAAAAAAATAAAAAGAAAAATTTACAAGAACATGAAATTCACTTTTGTTTTGATTAAATGAAGCTTAACGAAGTCATCAAATTTCTACTTAATTCTTTTAACACATACTTACAAGTACACACAAAAAAAACAACCCGCACCAACTCACTCTTCTTTAAAATTATACTGCCCGTAGAGTAGAAGGAGTTTAAATGTACCTAAAGAAAGTGTTTTGATGCCACGGTCAAGAAACCTTAGGGAAACAAAATTTATTATGAATTCCTTTTTGAACTTGAACCAAAGTAATTTTTATTCTTTAAACAACACTAATTTGTGACACTATTTGACGGACTATTTTCCTGGGGTCTACATAAAAATGTAATCTAATCTTAAAGGTTTAAAAAGAAATAAATCAGCTCTCGCAAAAGATATATTTGATTATTAACAAATTCGATTCTCACAAGTTATCTTCTGTGTGCGGTAAAGAACTTTATGTTACTTATTTGTTTGTTTTGTCCCCTTTTGTCTTTTCTGCGCTATCATTTTTACAACAAACACTGTATTGACATCGAGCAGCATTTTATGATTCACACATACAATACAAGCAAATTAAATATACTCGTATTATAAATAACTAATTAGCATTCTAATAAGCAATTACTCCCACTGTAGTTTAATTTATTTTTTTTTTTAAAATATTTTTGCTGTTTTTTTCTTCTACTTTTCATGGTTGCTCGTTTTCTTTCATTTATTTTATTTGGTATCTCTATGGGCGGTTAACCTAATGAGCTGATATACTGCCCAAGCAATTGCCTTGTAACACAACGACGTATGTTTCTCTCTACCACTTGGTTACCACCAGGTACAAAAGCAATTCACAATAAATGTCTACATTCATACGTACATGATAAATTGGCACGTATATTTATTGCTTCCTCAGGACAAATGTCAGCCTGGTATTTAGTGTATGAGCTTTAGTGTGAATGTTTGTTTGATTGTGTTGTTTAAGAAGAAAAAGTGTAGTAGTACGTGTCATGCAACAGCACGAATTATTATTTTTTTTTTTTGCAAACAACAAAAGTCGAATCGTATAAAAGAAAACAAGATAAATTTTTAAGAAGCTGCGAAAAAAAAAATTTCATTTGGGAAAACTTTAACAAGGGGAGAAACGCCTACCCTTTTTACTAATTCTTCTCCTTCTCCTCTTCATGCTGCTACTGCTTACTTTAAAGTCAGTCAATAAAACTGCAGAATTAAACATTTTGACAACAACTTTGGTTGTGGTTTTTGGGTATTTGAAAAAGTATAATAAATTTTTGTTTTCCTTCTTTTTTTATTTTGTTTGTGCTTTTCTTTTCTGTCAAAGTTAAGCCGAATTAGGCATATAATTCGCTTTAAGCTTGATTTGTTAACACAAAAATAAACATCAAATAAAAGACCATATAAGCTGCTCTGTTTAACAAATAAAAAAAAATAACAAAAAGAAAGAAATTGCGACATTTGAAGGACTTTATTTAGATGTCATTTCCTAAACTTAAAAAAAAATATCGAAAACTTGAATGTAAAAGTTAAGCAACCAACCGTACAAGGAACTAGTGATGCATTTAGAGTTTCTTTATTTTGGGCCAAGTTTCGATTGGAAAAGGTCAAAATAGCCCCAATTTTTTTTATTTTTTTAATTCTTATTTTTTATATCCAAAGAAGCTTTAGACAATTTTCGTTATTACAATAGATTCAACAAAACAAATTAATTCATGAAAAAATATAGTTTTATTATATTTAAAACAAAAAGTTACAAACTGTTTTTAAAAAACAAATTTTACATGCAGCTTAAAAAATTAAATTTTTCTTTTTTTTTAATTAAAAATCTCTAGTTTTAGTATTTAAAATACAGTCCCTGGCCAAATTATTAGACTCACTGCAAGATTTCATGTAAAATATTAGTTACCGAGTGATATTGTACCGTTTTATTATTTTAAATTGATTTGTTTTTTATTTTTATACTATCCAATCAATTACCGATTTATTTGATACAAATAAAACAACATTAATTTAGAAAATCATATATTTATTAAGTTTTAAAGAAAAGTGAAATTAATGTTAGTTAAAGTCAATATTTAGTTGAGCCACCTTTAGACGCTATCAAAGCTTTAATTCTGCGCGGCATGCTATCAATGCAAGACTGTACTGTCTCCCGCAATTGAGGATGATGATTCCACACATAAATAATCTTTTCTAGGAGCTGGGTTTTGTTGGTTATCATATCTTTAGCCACTTCTCTTTTCATCAGCTCCCACACATTTTCAATTCGGTTCATATTAGGGCTATTACCCGGCCAGTCCAACAGAGGGATATTTTTTTCTGCCAAAAAAGCTTAAACAGACTGAGCAGTGTGGCAGGGAGCTCCACCTTGCATGAAAGTGAATGGTTGCCCATTTGGAAACCATTCTCTTATCTGCGGAATCAACCGATTTTGCAACACTTCTTTGTACTGGTCTTGCCTCATTATTCCATTGACGACGTACAGACGTCCAGTGCCCTTGCCGCTGATGACTGACCAAATCATCATTTTGGTGGGATGTTTAACCGTCGGAACGACACAATCAGGATGAAACTTTTCTCCATGACGACGACGCACATACTGAGCTTTATTTTGCAAAATTTCGAATGTGCTTTTGTCACTGAAGCAGATCTGTCAAAAATAGGAAAATATATAAACTTCCATGTTTATTTGCTTTAGTTAACTGAAAATGATAATAATGTATCAATTCTCCAGAAGTCCACATCTTTGTCTTGCCATTGCTTGGCCCACTGCAGGCGCTTTGTTTTCAATGCAGCTGTTAACTTGGGCTTCCTGGCGGGGCGATAGGCCTTGAAATCTAAATCTTTCAATTTTCTTCGAACAGTGCGCTCAGAAACATTTACGCTTGCATCCTGGAGTCGTGATTTTATTACCTTTGTGGTAGCAAATCTGTTTTCTAGACAAATGTTCTTCAAACATCTCTCAGACTGTGGAGTGAACATTGGTTTTCTACCGCACTTTTCGTTCTTTTCGGGCTTAATACCTCCCCTAACTCAATTTTTTTTTATACGTCGTACACTAGTTTCAGAAACCTCCAATCTTCGTGATATTTCTCGGTTTGTAAATATTTTCCCAGTCACAAGGGCCTTCACTTCAGCTTTTTTACTTGGTGTAAGATCGCTTTTTCTACCCATAATTAATATAGTCCATTTAGTTTTTTAGAACACTGCGTACAAAATAAACCAATAACTGTATAGTATAAAACAGTTAAACAAACAATCACAGTCCAATAAGCCACAGAAACACGTCCGTATTTGACTCGATTCCGATCGCGACTGATACAGGTTTGTATTTGTTTACGTTCATGTATCACTTTTTCAACACAGTGTTGCCATATGTTAAAAATATATACAAATATGTAGTCTACAACAACTCTTTTAAATAAAAATCAATAACATTGTAGTTTAAATATACCATTATTTGATAAAAAATTAAAAAAAAAAATTCTGAAAGGATATTCAAAAAATAACCTTCATGTAATATATGTAATATCCATGTGTTTTGCACTCTAATTCCAATTTGTCGTCAAATATTTCTGCCTCAATAGTCTGTCTAGGAGGATAATCATTCCACATGCTCCAGCTGGTGGACAAATACACAAAGTGTGCAACAACTTTTCCTCTCTTGACATGAACAACAGGAATCATCCTGTATAACACCAATTTAAGTTATGTCATAATTCAGTTTACAAAATTCAATGTGGCCTATCATGGCCGGGATTACTCTTATTCACTATCACAATGTCCACTTGAACTGCTCAGTAATCTTGTTTCATTCCTATTTCTCCTTCACATAGTAAGGCATGCATAAAACTATTTATTATTTATCTCACAGAATAATTCTAAGTGAACGAAAGAAGTGCCCACAGAAATTTTATCAGCATTCATCGGAAACATTTTGCAAATACATTTGGAGCACTTGGCTATCAAGGAGAATATATATTTCGATACTACTAGTGGCTCCACGTACAGATTTTTGAAGGACGCTGGAAAACTGAAATTTATTTCAATTATATTTATTTCTCTAAATTAAGCATTCACTGGTCATCACAAAGAATAGCCTAGAGAAGTATAGTATTTTATCCATCCTACTTGAGACGGACATTAACAGAAATAGAGACCTACTGTAAGTGATAAGTTGTAGGGCAGTGAGTTCAAATAATACTCCTAAAGGTAGCGTAGCGAAGGTCTTCATTGCTTCCCTTACTCTAAAACAGACTACCCGTTGCACCTTGTTGCGGATTATCTGAGCTTGTTATTATTTTACTTTTGCCCTAAGTATTTAAGAGGCAAGTGATGATACAAGTGATCCCTTTCTCTTTTCCTTATCGGGGCACTCTGTGCCACCAGAAAGCATAAATAACCAGCGATAATTCTGTAGAACACTCAATAATTTTTTTATCTTAAAACTCAAGTTTAATTATACAGATTTTTGAATACATAAGTTATTCTTAACGTTTATATATTTATTTACAGTTAGACAGAATGGTCTTAAATCTTCTCAGATAGCGTTAGATATAATAAAATGTCTTAATCAATTTATTATTGCTGATATAAAATGATTATATCTAAAAAAGAAAACAAGACATGAGGGTAAACATTGTAAGTTTTCTCGAGGATGAGATGAAGGTTAAAGATGACACAATATTTACATGAAGACGATTCCTCAAACTGGTTCTAATAAAAATTTTTAAGAAAAATCTCTCTGCACTGAATTTTCTACAATGAATTCTGTAAATAATTTTGTATAAACTTAAATAATAAGGTTGATTGATCTAAACAATTTTTTTTTCGAAAATTATCTTAACCCTAAATCTGTAAACTTTTTAAACTCCAGAACTTATAGTTTGTTCAGCGATGTCACAAGAAAGCTTAAGCGAACGAAAGCAAAACACGTTTGTATTGAAAACAGAAAATAATTTTCGTGTATTGTTTTTGTTTTCAATATAATTATGCGAACGAAAATTTCGTTCGCACTTAGCTGAACAGGCCCTAAAATTTAATTGATACAAATACTTTTTTTTTAAACAAGACAAAAACAAAAAGAAATAAGTTTTGTCTTTGAAAAAGAAAAAAATAAAAAATTATTACGAGTACATTTGAAAGGTTATTAAAAGTATCACAAGGCCACAAATGGTACAATTGTGCCACATTTTGCCAAATGAATTATGCTACTCTAAAAAAAGATAAAAATTAGATTTTAAGCAAACGTTATCAGAAATTTTTCATATAATTTTTCACAAGGTTTACTTAAATAAATATTTGTCAAATAAAAATTTCAATTAATTTTCATATTGATGAAATTTTTAAATAATTGGATTAAATATTTAATCAGGATGATCATGTTTTTCATTGAATCAAAATATTTAAAATATCATAATTTAATTCAATTAAAAATTTTTTAATATAACAACTATTTTAATTCAAATATTAAATTGCCGCATAACTTTTCTCAGTGTAGTGATCGTTACAATTATCGGTTCAATCGATTGCGTATTTTAAATTTACTGTTTATTTAAAAAAATCTACCATAGCTTGGGCTGGAGACCAGCGAGCCCACCGGAATAAATTTCATCAAATAATTGTATTTTGGAAATTTTAGGAGTTTAGTTTGCATGTAATTTGACTCTAATAGAAAACCAAGTTCAAATTTTTTTCACAATTTCCTGCACCGATCCTTACCTGATACGATTTGAGCAGAGAACTATCTTGTGTTTTTGGGCTACCTTTAAGCAGTATCTATTTTTAGAAAATTTAGTTAAAGACTTAAAATTAATTAATTTTTCAGTTATATTTACTAATTAAATTTTTATACCCTTCACAAAAAGTGAATATAATTTTGTCATTCAGCCTTTAATTTTTGAATTTGTTCGGCCATTTGTGGACCAATTGTGTTGATTTTTTGCATTAATTTCTGATAAAACTTAATATTAAGTTTTTTTCCTCCTTTGGTATTCTAGACAAAATATGCACTTAGAAAAATGGTCAACAATAGAGGTAGGGGAACTTCAAAGCCCATGGACCAATTGAGTTAAATTTAAATAGCAACCACAGGGAATAACAAGCTTCTTACTTTTGTTTTTAAGATAAAAAACTTAAAAGTTTTAGTTGTTGAAAGAAGAAAAAATAACACTGTGCTACGCCAAAATTATGCAAGGCTTATCATGTACCAATTCTGTTTTGTTCGAGTCCATAGAGTTTTTATACACTTCTAAGGAGTTTTCTGACCCGTATATAACAAAACAATTGTATACATCTTTAGTAAGACCTATTCTTGAATACGGCTCGATTATTTGGGATCCGACTTATATGGTTCATGTCAACAATATTGAATCTGTTCAAAAACAGTTTTTGCTATTTTGCCTACGTGCTTTACATTTTGATGCATTAAACTTGCCACCTTACACCAGTCGACTTGCTCTCATTAAACTTCCAACTTTAAAAAGTCGTAGAATTATGTTAAATGTTACTTTTGTTTTAAATTTGTTAAAAGGAAATGTTTGTTCTGATTTTTAGATAAGTAATATCTTTTTTAACGTTCGTTCAAGATTTACATGTCATTATAATCCTCTATCTGTAAGAGTATTCCGAGCTAATTATGCCAATTCTGACCCTTTTTTGAGAATTTGTAATCAATTTAATAAATTTTATAAACATGTTGATTATTCATCAAATAATGATACTGTAAAAACTAAGTTAATTGTATTTTTAAATAATTAATTGTATTATGCTACAGTCTGTAAGGATCTTGAATCCATAAACAATAATAATAAATAAATAAATAAATAAATAAGAAAGGTATGTCCGTCTTTCTATCCGTCATTGAAATTAACTTTCCTAGGCAACGAATAGACAAGTTAAGCATACCAATCTGTCAGTTGTTTCTGTCTTTCAGTTGCTATTGAAATTTGGCCAGATCGGTAAAAAATGACGGAGTGTAATGAACTCCGTAAAATATGTATTAATCGTTATTATTTTTTTAAATTATTTATGCCGAGAGGACCACCATGTAATGATTTTAGAAATAAATTAAATTATTGTATACTGGCAAATTTAAATATTTTTATTTAATAAGGCAATTGAATGCTTTTATTTTTATTAATTTAGATATGCCTATTTAAAGTCACAAAATTAATTAATTTTTATTTCAAAATTCTTTTGCTTTTATAAAATTTGTAAGCCTACAAATTTGACAATTACTACAAGCTAAAATTTTTAAACAATAATAAAATAAAACTACAAATTCAAATAATATCAGTTATTACACATATTATAGAGATAGTTCAATATATAATGAGCTTTTATATGAAATATATACAGGAGCTGTGAGTCAACTACTTCTATTTTTTGACCATTTTCTGAGTGGGTTTTTTATGTATTTTATCTAAACTACAAATCGAACATAAAAACAAGAAAATTCAAAAATACAATCGATATTTTAGATTTTCATTAAATTTTTTTTTTTTTTTTTTTTTTTTTTAGAAATTTTTAAGGTGTACATGTGTGTAATGTTTGTGCACACAAATACGAAACCAGGCAGTCGTTCTTACGTCGCCAAGTTCATATAAACAATGCAGTTTGCGGAAGTTAACAGCACATAAATAATAATCACAAATAACGATTTTTATCTTACCGAATATTTTTGTCGGAAAGTTACTGAATACCGAATTCGATAAAATATCGTTATACTTTTTTTTCGATTCGAATGTTCGTAATAAAAGTTACTGAATCGCACTACTGATATGTAAAAGTATAGCTTTTTTATTATAAAGTTTAATTAAAGAGTAATAAGCATCCATGCATACAAGCTTTCGCATTTATTTATACTCGTAATACATATTTGTAAGGACAAGCACAAAGAAAGCAACTTTGGTTGTATAAATTAAATTTTTTATCAGTGGATATTTTTGAAATTCGATAATACAGTTAAAATTTTTTTTCTTTTAATACTATTTTTTGCTTTACTCGTATTACTACATTTCTATTATCACAATTAACAAATTTGATTCTCACAACTGAACTCTTTCAAACACTAAAAAAATTCGAGTCTCTTAGCCAAAGTAATTTTCTCAGTGAACTTTTTAATTTACGAACTCTATGTTTTTGTAAATAAAAAAAGTTACACGAGGCTACATTTAATAAATGTACATTGTAAATTAATTACTTTTGGGTTAACTTCCAAAATGTTATTACAAGGGCAAGGGACTTCGTGCAAATGTATGTTTCTTGTCGTTACTCTGACACCCATCAAATTTAAATATCTTAGCGAATCACAATATTTCCAGTAAAATGACATTAATTTCTTAGTGCATATTTTACCAGAAATGCATTTTTTTGCATATTTTGTTTTAAATGCATATTTTTCTTCCTATTTACAAAAATATTTTGCTTTTTTGAGAGAAAATATCTTTCAAAGCGAGAAACACAAAAATTTGTGTGACCGGGCTGCTAAAAAGGTTTCGAAAACTTTAATTTTAAGCAAATTAGTTGTTGGGGATAAAACTTGTAAAATTAGTTTGGAATGTTGTGATGTTCTAGTGTCTGCAGACATACCCCTTTATAAGCTAAACAACCAACAATCTCATATAAGTTAGATAAACTTATCTCGACAATGCAATGGAAATAATTAAGCAACAACGGGCATTGAAGGGTGTGGCGTGGTCAAGATGATTGTTGAGATCTTGAATGCCGAAGAAGAACAGAGTAAACACAAATTTTTGTTAAATATTGCACTGTTGGAAAAGGTGCATTATTTTTCAATAGCTCGCGCTTTCAATACATGATTAAGTGTGATCATTTTATATAGGTATTTCACCCAAAAATGTTACATGACAGATGCTTAGCTCATGTCATGCATCGTATGGCTGAAGAAATTAGAAATTTGATACAATAGATTCATTGATATAATAGTAAAAGAAATGTTGAACCTTCCCTCAAAACCAACTATAACAAGATGGGGTACCTGGTTGAAGGCAACTGAGTATTATGACAAGAATTGAAAGATTTGGGTTTAACGAAAATGATGCAGTTGCAGTTGTGGAATACCCACCCGTATTTATTAAAATGAATGTTATTAAGTATCTATAACCATCTGTAAATATAGTTTGCATAAACATATTAGCAGTACCTGCTTGGCTATAGGTACGAGTATGGTCGTACCGGTAGTTTTCAGTTGGTATGTAAATGAAAGCATGTGAAGGCGACTATCTTTTTTTCGCACATTAAAACAAACGTTTGCTTTTAAATATTAGAGTTTGTGTAGTTTTTTTGGCAAGATAATATAAATAGTGTACTAAAGAATAGTTTTAATCAGCAACTATCTCGATTTAATATGTTTTATAAATTGTATATGATTTGCTTTAAAAAATTTGCCAGGCGACTAATGTGAAATACCTGAAGGCGGGTATTGTGGTACCCAATTTTCATGAGCGAATCGTGTTTAAATTTACAAATATTTTAAGACGATGAAAATATTCTGAGCATTTTTCCTTTTTCCTTATTATATACTCTAGATGCAGCAGAAACTAAGTCTGGGTAATAATTTGAAATTTAAGTAAGTGATTTGATTTAATTAAAATTTTGTTATATTTTTTTTTTTTTGCCATGGACAATTTTTATGTCTCCAGTTATAAAGAAAAATAGTTGAAGTTTTCTAAATTATTATTTCGTTTCTGGTAATATTCCATATTACCCGACGATGGGGTTCCACATTACGCTCCAATTTTTTAAACGAAGCTTTTTGAGTTGATTCAGATTTTTCTTATGTAAATAACGTATTGGAATTTATCTGGGAAACATTTTATTAATATTTTTTTCAGGAATCAAAATACAAAAATAGGAGCTCTACAATACCCGGAAATCGTCTAAACATTATTTTAAATTTAGCTAATATAAAGACTCAAGAGACAATAAACAAACTGCAGGGCTTAAGTCATTGAGCACCTCGATTAAACTTATTGATGACGCCGCCAATTAAAATAAGAAAAGTATAATAAAAAATAAAAACCAAACTTTATACAGTTCTAAAAGAGAAATGTGTAGTATTTTTAATTTACCTTTCTGCAAAGAAAATATTGTAGAAAATGAATATTCTAGAAAGGACTTGACCACTTTTAAGCACGTGCCGTTGATGTCGAACAAACATTTTCAATGTTTAAAACAGTTTTGAGACCAAATAGAATTAGTTTAACATTCGATAACTTACAAAAAATTATGTCTTTATCTACTACTACTTTATAAACAATGTTTTCACTTTTTAAAACTGAATGGAATGTATTTTTTTTTAAGTTTTCACGTTTTTATGAATTAATAAATTTTAAAAGCATATTTTTAAATTTTATTTTTTGCATACTTTGCAATTTTTAGGGCATGAACTTCCTTGCCACAATGTTTACAAACAATTTTAATACGGTTGTTCTGTGCTCTGTTCTAGTATCGTGTATATCAAATGGGCTTGTGCAGCCCTTTAATTTGTTCTTTTGTTTGTGATCAAAAATTACAAACGATCTACAAAATAACAAATTTTGACAAGCATGAAGAAAACATGTGAATTTTCAAATTAAAATACTGTGGGAGCGGGGTAAGACGTACTAAATTATCAACACTGTACTAATACGACTTAACTAATCAACAATGACATAACATACTAATAATTACGAGACAGACAGAAAGCAGGAGAGTTGTGTTTGAGACGTAGAATAAGTAAGATCGGTCATCAAACCACTTGCGGAGAGTTGTGGCTAAGATGTAGTACGAAGAGGATACAAGACGGAGTGATCGGTCATCAAACCGAATAAGTTAAGAAAATATAAACTAAAATAACCTTAAGCCAAAATGAATTAATAAATGAATTGAAATTATAAAATAACGACTTAACTCGTTACGATTTACGGCAATCGTAAGTACCGGATCTTACAAATGTGGACCCAAGCCGCCAGATCCTACAATACATATGTAAAACACATCACGCCTATTAGTACTTTAAATAAAAGTACGTATTTGTTGTGTTTATTAGCTATAAAAAGTAAAAGCATCAACTTTGAAACTGATGCGCTGATTGATTTTTTCCGGCATCCACAAAAAACAACCGTTTGGTGCGGATTATGGGCTGGCGGCATCATTGGGCCGTATTTCTTCAAAGATGATGCGAATCACAACGTTACTGTGAATGGTGAGCGCTACCGTGCGATGATAACAAACTTTTTTTGCCCAAAATGGAAGAGCTTGACTTGCATGACATGTGGTTTCAACAAGACGGTGCCACATGCCACACAGCACGCGAAACAATGGACCAATTGAGAGGCGAGTTCGGTGAACAGTTTATTTCACGCTTGGGACCAGTCAATTGGCCACCCAGATCGTGCGATTTAACGCCTCTAGACTATTTTTTGTGGGGCTATGTTAAGGCTAATGTCTATAGGGACAAGCCCGCTTCGATTGACGCACTGGAAGCCAACATTGCCAACATTATTCGTGAGATACCGTCCGAAATGTTGGAAAGAGTATGCCAAAATTGGACTAAGCGGATGGACCATTTGAGTCGCAGCCGCGGCCAACATTTGCATGAAATAATCTTCAAACATTAAATTATATCGACCCAACTATCGATCCAAATAAATATTTCATGCATTTTTCTGAATTTTATGTGTTTTTTTTTTTAAATTTCCGATAGTTCTTATAAAATCACCTTTTACTTGTCTACGACGTTTTGAAATGTGATGCATCGTCAATGTTTTGTACTTCTTCGTGTGAAATAATATGCTTTATTCTAATACAAAGCAATTGAGGCTTGGAAGTCAGCCTTAGTGAGATGACTGATATTCAAACTTATTGGAAGTGTAGTTTTGGTTGTCAAATTTACTACAAGTTAATGTAAAGTATATGGCCGGCATTGCTACATATCACTGTTTGCAAAGCGATAACGACACTCAGCCCTATTTTTCCTAAATTAGTACAAGAAAGTTAAGGAAAATTGAAAATCAAATGCAGTTGTGATTACTTAAAAGGTCTTCTTTTCCAAAAATAACTTTTTGAATTTACATGTATTTCATTATTTTACTTTCAATTTCTTGGAATTTGCTTAATTCTCTTCGTTTTTGTGAAATTCTCCAAAAACGTATTGTATTTTTTAAATATTTAAGATTAACTTCATTTTATAATTGTTTAGTTTTTTTGAGCATTTCGTTTAAATAATGTCACATCATGATGACACTGTCCCATAGATTTATAATCTTGCAAAGAATATACGAAAAACAAAGAAAGAAAATCATAAAAGTAACAAAGTCATTTGCAGTTTTTGTACCCTACATGACAATGATACAGCCTTTTCTGCCTTCACATTATGCAATGGTTTTATATATATTTCATACCTCCTTCACTGCTGCTTTATATTTTCGTATGATCTACCATTTTTTGTTTTTTTTTCTCTTTTTATTTTCCATTTATGAAATTTTATTTCTTTTGGTGAAAGCATAATTTTCCAGTTGCCTTAACATGAAATTTATTTTTTGTGTTCGCTCAATGAGTTTTACTTTTGATTTTTTTTTCTTGTGGCACAATAAAAGCGAATATGAATAACTACTCGGTAAATGCTCAAAATAATAATAAAAATATTAAAACAAATTTTTCCTCAAAAATTAAGAAAAAAGAAGTATTACACCGTATTTATCGTGTTCTTTGCTTTTGCTTCTCTTGGACTTGCCGTCACACCTAAAACAGAATTGTTTTTGAATTGAAGTTTTTTATTTGACTCTTAAATCTTTCATCTTTTTAATATTTTTTTGTTTGTGTTTGTTAATTTTATTATATTTTTTATTAGTTTTTTCGTATTTATTTTTAAATTAAATAGTTTTAGTTTTTTTTTAATTTAGGTCTTCTTGAATGCACTCAATTTATTGCTGTGAATGGTTTTCTATAGCCTCTGCATCAATTTGTTATCAAACAAATATTGATGATATCCTTTGGCTGTTGTAGCAATTTTTCCAAATTACTTACAATTAAGCAATCTGTAATTACCACTAGTGAGTACACATACACACAAACTGATGAAAGAACACAAATATCCCAGCAAGCTTTGTCTTTAGAACTATTTTAAGTAGACGTGTGAGATATGCCCTGTGCACAATTAAACAAGATAAAAGCAGGTACGGCCCCTGGTTTATCACTATTACAGTTATTAGAACTGACTAGCTGACCCGGCAAACGTTGTCTTGCTTTAAAATTTTTGTATATTCGATCTTCTTACTTTAAGAAATCGTACTCATAGAGTAAAGGACCGTGTTTTTACCCGGTCTTGCACGGTCCTTTACTCTATGAGTACGATTTCTTAGAGTAAGAAGATGGAATGTACAAAAATTTTATATTTTCATTAAAACCCAAATTATATTTTAATGAAAATTAAATCGGAGAACTTCTATACCAATTTGGTTAAATTTTTTTTATTATATATTCAGCATAACCCAATATATTTTTTTATGAAAAGAAAATATTATCACGCCCATTACTACGTCTACATTACATTACAACGACTGAACCGATTTAACTAATTTTTGTATTATATGTTCGGCATAATCCAACTTATATTTTTCTTCTGTTTTTAATTATTTTTCAATATAAATATAACAAAATTTTCATATATTACAAAAGTACTTCATCTTGCAAGTTTTGCTGGTAAAGCGTTCTTTTACTTTTTAACATCTCTGAGAGCTATTTTTCAAAATTCCTTTTTACTCTCTCGTTGCTAGCTTCTGCTAATAAAGTAAATGAACAGACCTATTTCCAAGATAAGAAACACCCATTGTTGCATTGTTTGTGTTTATAGAAAGTTTAAATACCGCATTAGAATTGTAAGTAAACATTGTCTTATAACGTTTGGGAAGTCAGCCAATCTCAGACTTCTTACTGTTATTTTAGGTCTTCATAAGCTTAATTTTATCTATTCTAGTGTCAGCCAATAAAAGCTAATGACTTCACGTATAAACTTTAGTTTGAGTCATACACAGCCATCTTCAGAAATGTTTTCTTTACAATTTCTTAAACTTATGAATACACTTTTCTGTAGAGCTTTTTTGTAACTTTAAATTTTTTTCCATCTACATATATAAATAATATTAATTTTATGTCTTTTTGACATACAAATTTTTATTTTCCAAAGTATGTTTATGGTATATGGAGTCTGTGTACTCCATTGAAAGGTGGCATATTCTTTTGAACTCGATACGCCCAATTTCTAATAAAAGCATTTCAGTTGGTTTTCTAATTTTCAAAGGATTTTTTTTTAATTTATACGATTTTAATTAATACTACAAGAAAGATCATCGCCTCTTTTTTTCTATACATATTAAATAATTAGTTATATGAATGCATTCTATTAGACAAAAGTGTTTTGGATCCCGGGAAAGGCCGGCCGGCTAACATAAACGGAATTTTTTTCTCTTTCCTGCAGAGAAATTTCTCTGACATTTTCAATAGTAAAATATCAAAATAATTTTCTTTGAATCATATTTTTTATTAATTCCAAAATAAATAGTTAATTTCAGTTAAAGAAAACTAACAAGTTCTAAAAAAATACTTTCAGGGAACCTCATTTTTAAAAGCAATAAAATGTCTGCAGTCACTCAATTTTTAAATTAACAAAAAAAGAATTTGTAAAATAGATATCCAAAAGGAATGCAAATTTAATTTAAAACATATTTCATTAAATATTTGATATTACTCGTATATCAAATAAAGAATTTCAAATTTACCTGAAATACAGCAGGATATTTAAATTTTTATAACAGAAATGCTGACTGGTATACAATCGAAACTGTAAAATATTTTGCAATTTTTAGTCAAGCATCGTATCCACACAAATCAATGCTAATATTAATAAAAGAGTCTGGCTAATGAAACGTTGAGAGTAATTTCGTACAAATAAATGAATGGAAATGAAGACGTGGATGGATACAAACGACTACACGGCCAGTACACAACTTCTTATGCAACGTTTATTTCTAAGTTTGCTTGTTGCTAGATACTTCTTTCGTTTTTGTAAAGTGTGTTTGTATGTACGAGTAAGTACGTTAATGTATGCATTATATACTGCAGTAAATTCCCTTAATTAGTAAACATCAGTACATTCAACTAAAACAGCATAAGACGCATCTGTTTGTATCAACTCATATTTATATTTATGCTGTAGACTTGCTTAAATAAATGTATTGCAATTTAAAATTAATTGACCTGTAAGTAAAAGCAAATGAGAAGAACACACACTACGAGTACTAAATTATTTTAAAATTGATTCAAGGAAATTTTATATGAATTTGTTGCTAATAAATCTAATGAAATTTCTTGTAATGCAATTTTCAAATTTGCTAATTTACTTATAAAAATTATAATAATAATAATCGAGATTTGTTCAATTAAGTTATTAAATTATAAGTAACTGAATGCCAAAGCTTAAATCTGATTTTATTCGTTAAGTGTCTGCTAAAATCATTAAACTTTGTTAATAACCGTTTTAAAAAATGACTAAAAAGAATGATGTCCATTCGAAGATACACTAGATTAGCATCGAAGGATAAAAAAGTCAGTTATTCCCGTTAATCTCTCCGCTTTAAAAAGAATAGCACAAAATACCTCAACTATAATTTTACAAAGTAGACGAAAATAAATCCCAAAAGTTTGTTAGGAATTAGGCTACACAATGACTCAGTTTAAACTCTTAATTAGGGAAATTCCAGCCCAAAATTATTGTTTCATGTAGCGGAAAAGTCATTTAAAATAAATGTAGGGAAATAACTTTTAGATCCAATCCTGCTCTTTTAAAATAGCGATAAAATATCAAGCAGTCTTGAATTGAAACTTGTTTCAACGAGGGTTTCTGACTGTAAGAGACCTACTAAAAAGTTGGGTGCTTTCGTAAATTGTGGCGTAGACTAGTCAACAATGTATTAACCTATCAATTTGAAGGTTCGATTTCTGCCAATACCCGGGGTGTGTGGCTATACAGAAGTTGCTACTTAGGATACTGATTCCTTTCGAGAAAATTTGAGCTGCGACAGTCAATTAATTTATTTTACAGCATTTAGTTTCGATGGGTTAAAAGTTAATCAACATGTTCTCCCTTTCAAAATTTCAAGCTGCTTCTCTGATTCTTTGAACCACACAAGTACTAATTTGTGTAAACAATAGCAACAAAGATCAGACAATAAACTATATTAACATAATTTACAAAATTGTTTTGTGAATGCAATTACAAGTCAATCAAATTGAATTAATTAAGTGTTATTTAAGTGCATGAGCTAGAGAAAGTTTGAGTAAACGTAGACACGGTACTCACAATATAGTATGTGGAACATTACCCAGCAGTTTCTTAAAAGAAAATTTTTCATCAAAACAAAAGAAATTTTATAAAACGTGAAATATATTTTTAAATCTTTCACAAAAAGTGAAAAGCTTCGCATTCCGTGTGTAAGTTCTAAATTATTAATAAATAGCGAATTAGCAATGTCGCAATGTCTGTCCGTGTGGATATTGAAATAAATTTTCTGAAATCCCTAGAAAACCTACAGAAATTTTTGGTATGCCAATTTGTTGCCAATTCTTGCTCGCATGTTCCTATTTAAATTTAGCCCAATTGATGAATAAATAGCTGAGTTATAAGCTCTGAAATGCAACTATTTCTCTTATTTACATATTTATGGTGCGTTTTTTGTATTTATTTTCTTAAAAAAGTTATTTGAGAAATAACAGAGCAATTGATTTAAAAATAGCCGAGATTTTTCAAAAACTTAACCGAAATTTTAGTTGTTAATTATTTTTTTTTTTTTTTTTTTTTTTTTATGGAAATTTTTAAACTGTACATGTGTGTATTGTTTGTGCACACAAACACGAAACCAGGCAGTCGGTGTTCTTTATTTGATACTAAGTATTTAATTAAATATGTTTGGCTTGAAAAATGTTTGACAATGTTTGCAAAATTAAACGAAATTAAATTTATGGGATTATTGAAAGTCAAAAAATAAGAATTAAAGCGTGAGTAATATAAATTACACACATACTGAAAATAAATTTATTTTGCATTCCTATTGGATATTATTCTTTATTTTTTTTTTTTCTTTTTTTTTAATAAAAAAATTTATCCCACAACGGATTTTGTGGTGAATTGGAAAGAATAATTTATTTTCGAAATAACTAAAAAAAATTGGTATAGAAAAAAAAATAATTTAAAAAAAATTTACAAAATTAAAAAAATTAATATTTTTTGCTACTGCATTGAAGGGTATATAAAAATTTCTACGGCCTTGTTGGTTTTGGTTGAATTTTTATTTTTACTTTAAGCTCCTGTTTTGTACAGAAATCCCAATCACTAGGTTTTTTAAGCTCAGCTGGATTACTTTACGCAATCACATGTTTATCGTATTTACATATGAGTTTATATGTGTAGGTACAGGGTGGGCCAAAAGAAACCAAGGGGTGTAAAAGTTTAATAACTTTTTTGTTTATAAATTTATTTTTTTTCTTTCAGATTATATAGACAATTTATAATGGAGAGGTTCACAACTGAACAGAGAATCAGAACAATAGAATTTTATTATTTAAACCAGAGATCAATTATTTTAACGCAAAGAGCATATCGTCGACATTTTAACGTCAGAATTTCGCCCTCTGAAGCGATGATTCGTTGCTTAGTTAATCGTCATCACCAACATGGCAGCGTAAGAGATTTGCCTCGAACCGGTATACCACGTTTAAGTCGCACTGCGGAAAATATTGAACGAGTACAGCAAAGTGTTAACGAAGCACCAGAAACATCTGGCAGAAGGCGTTCTGCTCAGCTAGAAATGTCTCGTACGTCACTACGGCGCATTTTAAAAAAAAGATTTACAGTTATACCCATATAAGGTGCAATTGGTCCAAGAATTAAAACTCTCAGATCATCGGCAACGTCTAAATTTTGCAGTTAAATTTCAAGAGTTGGCCAGAAATGAAATCAACTTTATTGAAAATTTGATTATGAGTGGTGAAGCTCATTTTCATTTGAATGGCTTTGTTAACAAGCAGAACTGTAGGTTCTGGGGTTCTCAAAATCCAAGAGCCATTCATCAACGCCAATTGCACCCCATCAGGTGTACAGTATGGTGTGGGATCACATCTGAAAATGTCATTGGACCCTACTTCTTCGAGAATGAAGATGGAAGTGCTGTAACCGTAAATGGAGAGCGGTATCGTTTTATGATAGAAAATTTTTTACGTCCTGCTCTTGAAAACAGACCTATTATGTAGTTTCAGCAGGACGGAGACACTGACCATACTGCCCGAGACACAATGGCACTTTTAAGTCAAATTTTTGGAGAGCGAATAATTTCTCGAAATTCGGAAATTATTTGGCCAGCGCGATCGCCAGATTTGACAGCACCCGACTATTTTCTTCAGGGTTTTTTGAAGGAGCGAGTGTATGTGAACAAGCCAGAGACAATCCGTGTCAAGGCAAACATTGTTGCAGAAATTCGAACGCTACAGCCACAAGTTTTGAAAGATGTTATGGAAAATGCTCTAAAAAGAGCCCATCAGTGCGAAGCTGAAAACGGTGGTCATTTAAGAGACATCATTTTTCATACTTAGTGTAAAAAAATTTCCATTTTGTATATTATATAATCTGAAAGAAAAAATAAAAAAAAGTTAATAAACAAAAAAGTTATTAAACTTTTACACCCCTTGGTTTCTTTTGGCCCACCCTGTATGTCTTGATTGTTATGTGCGTTTATCTACATCGAAATTATTTATGTTTGTTAGTGTATGCGTGTGCGACGGCTTGTACATTAATAAAGGATTTTAGAATAAATTTGCTATTTCCCGCGGGATATTTTATTGTTGAAGCAGAATTGTTTATGTTAATGTTTGTTTTTGCCTTTTACTGTTTCTGAGATTTTCAGCAATTCTCACCAGATTAACCGTAGAAATTAAATGTTGAATAAACATTAAGAAGTGTGTGTTCTATAAAAAATCATATTAAATTATATTATTTTTTTTTGCATTTTCTATTTATTCATTTTACGCCAACTCCCTTATCCAAAAAAAAATTAACGTAAACTTCAAGTAGAAATTATGAAAAATTTTTTATACAAATTTCAAGTCTACTTTAATTTTCTTTGAATACAAGCATACGTAATTTTTTTTTTTTTTTTTTTTTGGTAAGAACACAACTCATCGAATACATTTTTTAAGTTAATTTTTTATTATATTATTTTTGGCCAATAGCATAATTTGGTTGCAATTATTTACCATGAATTTTCGTTAAAATTTTTTCGATTTTCATCAATTCACATTTTTTAAGTCCACTATCAAATTTAGATATACTGTTACAATAGTGAAAAAAATTCAAGAGCTAATTTTGAAAGAAATCTAAATTTTGCGAAAAATAAAAGTAGATGTCGGCCAAGGTCAATTTTTTTAAGCATTGGAAAAGCTTCATTTCATAAAAATCCGTCAACTCAACCCAGTTGAGTTTAAGTCAAAACAACTCAACCCTTTTTTGGTATTATGTATTACAACTAATTGCAGTTGAAATTGTATTAATGCTGCCAGCCTAAAAATTGAGAATTTGACAGATAAAGAGTGATTTTTTTGCTATTATCTTTTTGGCAACACTAGTTTTGACAGCTCACGCACGTTTTGTATCTTGTGTCACTGTCAAACATCTTCAGTTTGGTCTATAATTTAATCATGAATCGTCTTACAAACGAACAACGCTTGCAAATTATTGAATTTTATTACCAAAATGCGTGCTCTGTTAAGAAAGTTCATCGCGCGCTTCTTCCATTTTATGGTCAGTTTAATCGACCTACTGAGGCTTCTATTCGGGCTATTGTAACAAAATTTCGCACCAAATTTACATTGTTGGACATTAAACCACCAACACGCTTACGTAGAGTGCGAACTGAAGAAAATATCGCAGCCGTATCGGCCAGTGTTGGTGATGACCGTGAATTATCGATTCGGCGCCGTTCGCAGCAATTGGGCCTCTGTTACTCCACTACGTGGAAAATTTTGCGGAAGGATTTGGGTGTGAAGCCTTATAAGATACAACTGGTGCAAGAATTGAAGCCAAACGACCTACCACAACGCCAAATTTTTGGTGAATGGGCTCTTGAAAAGTTAGATGAAGATCCACTTTTTTATCGAAGAATTGTGTTCAGCGACGAGGTTCATTTCTGGTTGAATGGATACGTGAACAAGCAAAACTGCCGTATTTGGAGTGAAGAGCAGCCAGAAGCATTGCAAGAGCTACCAATGCATCCACAAAAAACAACCGTTTGGTGCGGATTATGGGCTGGCGGCATCATTGGGCCGTATTTCTTCAAAGATGATGCGAATCACAACGTTACTGTGAATGGTGAGCGCTACCGTGCGATGATAAAAAATTTTTTTTTGCCCAAAATGGAAGAGCTTGACTTGCATGACATGTGGTTTCAACAAGACGGTGCCACATGCCACACAGCACGCGAAACAATGGACCAATTGAGAGGCGAGTTCGGTGAACAATTTATTTCACGCTTGGGACCAGTCAATTGGCCACCCAGATCGTGCGATTTAACGCCTCTAGACTATTTTTTGTGGGGCTATGTTAAGGCTAATGTCTATAGGGACAAGCCCGCTTCGATTGACGCACTGGAAGCCAACATTGCCAACATTATTCGTGAGATACCGGCCGAAATGTTGGAAAGAGTATGCCAAAATTGGACTAAGCGGATGGACCATTTGAGGCGCAGCCGCGGCCAACATTTGCATGAAATAATCTTCAAACATTAAATTATATCGACCCAACTATCGATCCAAATAAATATTTCATGCATTTTTCTGAATTTTATGTGTTTTTTTTTTTTTTTTAAATTTCCGATAGTTCTTATAAAATCACCTTTTATAAACAAAAAAAAAATAATAAATTGTAAATGAAATAAATCAAATAAATAAATATAAAATAAAGCAAATCAACATTAAAAAGTTCAATTATATATATCCTGAAACATCACAATGACTGGTAATTTTTGGTAAAAGATATAATTCTCAGCAGTGGATTACGGATGGCCAGAACTTGAAACAGGAACGACAATATGAAGGAATTTATTATTATAGTGATTTTTAAAATAAATTTGTGCAAAAAATTAAGAATGAAATAAAAATTTTCATTGTGCATTAATTTTTTTTCATTATTGCTGGTGTTGTTTCGGCAACAAATCGAATTCGATAGGTTACTTACTACATTGTCAAAGGTAAATACATACATAATTGGCTAATAAAGAAACTTTGGATCGATTTTTGAAGTTGGTTTTACGAAAAAACCTGAATCCAGAAAGCAGAGTTGTCTATAGCTTAATTAGTTTTTAAAAAATTCATCCATATTCAGTCAATTTGTTTATAAAAAACTGCTAGAAGCTGTTTTAATTTTTTTTCTGTTTTTGTAAACGGTAATACCACAAAAGAGTTGAAAGAGAACATAAACACAACTGAAATTTTTTTGAAATGTTAAGTTAAAATACAAAATTTCAACTGAAATACAGTTGAGTTGTAAGTTGTAATACGGGCAAAGATGTCTAATTATAGCAGACGATGGCTTAGAGAACCGTAATCAAGTTAGTGTTGTGATGAACTGATGTCAGAAACATAGGAAGCTTAGCTCAATTTTAACATGTGTGACTGTTTAAAATCAAAATTTATAAAAAAACCAGTTGACCCGGCAAACATTGTTTTGCCTTCAAATTTTATTTATATTAAACTGTATACAAATAGTAAAAAAGAGAAGAAAAAAAAAGAATCATCATTGTAGTATATTTAATTTAGATTTCCAATTATAATAAGTCGTACGTTATTTTATTTATTGGATATTCAGATTAGCAACTAAAATCAATAAACAATTTTTTTCCATTGCTTTGCTGTGACATCAGAACTCTGCTCATTATAATGCTGTATAAAAATACACGACAGTTTTTCTTTTTTGACTGACACGTTAGATGATAATGTTTTAAAACGGGAATAGGGAAGAGATAAAATTGACCATGGGATTTCAAAGTAAATGCCTCAAAATTTTTTTTAATTTTGTACAAATCAACAAAAAGAAAATAAATGGCCGTTGAATTAAATTTGAATGTTAAATTGTGAAAAATCGCCAAATTATTACTAAAAGTTTTATTGCTCATATTGCATTAAAGTGGGTAATTCATCTCTCTCTCTCATTTACTTTATAGTGCATTTACATTGAACCAAAATCTACTAGATTTGGTAGGAAATCTCTTTTTAAATCTATGCCGTTTACACGCAAAGAAAAAAGATGGATGAATATGGTCACCTCAAACATAGTGTGTTCTTCACAAAAATATTATTATTAATTTGAAGCATCTAAACATTATTCTCATCACGATAAACATGTTTCTAGTTACTTTTAACGATATTTATATGTTTAGTGCCTTAGATCAACCATATAATTATCATATTATGCTTAATAAAATTTTACTTGAAACTATAAATATGTTCATAGCAAACATAATAATGATAAAAATATAGTTGAATGTAAATTGCTTTCTATTTTGTCTCTTCCGCAACCATATAAATAAAGTGACTATAAAACAAAAACTTAATCATTCAAACTCAACTGAGCTTTGTGGCTGAAGTGGTTGAGTGGCGAGTTAATGTTAACTAAGTGTTCGCAAGTTCGAGCCCTGGTAGAGTCAACTAAAATTTAAAAAAATAAATTCAAACTCGATGTATTGTGTAATAAATAAATACAAATTGATAGAAAAAAAAATCAATTTAATAAAAAAACTTTATTTATAGAAAGAATTTAAATTACAAATTTTTTTTAAGTCATATTAAAAAAAAATTAAAAAAAATTTCTTGCTTTGACCGGGGGTTGAACCGCAACGTCTGCAGTTGAAAGCTATTTTTAATATCTTTGGTTGAAAATATATATGGTTAGAAGCAATCATAAATCTAACCATACTATGTTTCCACCAGAATATGGTTGCCTCAACCATATTTTTTCTTTGCGTGTACATTACATTCTCTTTGACATAAAATCAAGATTTCATTTTCGGAACAAGAACAAACTGCACTAAATTTCATATTAATATAATAAATAACACTTATAATTTTTATTGTGTTTCAATGTCCATCCATTTTAAATAATTTTTCTTTATTTTAATGTGTGTAATTTAATTTAATTTTTTTTGTTTGTTTTTTTTTTTTTTTTTTTTTTTTTTGCATAAAAATGTAAAATTTTCTTGTGGAGTATCGTAATTATAACAAAACCACGGTTGTATTACTAAGTACAACAAGATTTTGACTAGATTTTGCCAAAATCTCGTAACAAACTAGATTTTGTTTTGTATGGGAAATCCAGTCAAAATGAACTAGATTTCGTTCAAAATCTCGTATGAACTACGTTTGGCTTCAATGTAAATAGCCTATTACTAAACAGAAGTTACGTTTCTCTAATTTTTAATAAAATAAATCTAAACGGATGATTTAAGATTTTTTGTTGAAACAAACTATAAGTAAATATTTAATTTTCCTTAATGTAAAAATTGCACTTAAATTAGAAACTGCAAATTGAAGCTAATAAAACTTCAACTAAATTGGAAAGAATTGTGAAATAATAAATGAGAGTAGAATTTAAATCTTAAACCTGAAATCAACAAATTCATCTTATATAGCTACAATTGAATTTTAAATATATTCAAACGAATGGCATATTTATTAGTCGGAACCATTGTTGTTAATGGTATCAAAACGTCTTTTACTTTGTATTTTCCGTTAAGCCATTGATTAACTAAAATTTAAACATTCGAATTTTTTAATGAAAATTTGAGGAATGTCTAATAATAATATAATTTTTAACCGTTTTAGAAAAAATAAATTTTTTTCGAAGAGGAGTTTTTTTGAAAATTGCCGTGTGCTTGACCGTACACTGGTACTCTAAAGTGTTTCGAAATCTTTTGTTCGGTAAAAGTTTTTTTTAGTTATTTTTTGGTGCTTATGGTACTTATTTAAATTAGCATAAATGTCTCAAAGCAAGTAATGTCTCAAAGTAGTTGCAGTTAAAACAAAAAAGAAATGGTTAACAGGGAATTATTTAATTCTTGGTTTTTTGTTTGAGCGTACGGCGCGACGGTTCAAATTAAAGTTTTTGTTTTCGTGAAACAACTTGAAGTAATTCTCTGAGTGTAGGTGAACGTTGGACTTCTCACACTTGAATATGGTAGCTTTTGGTGTGCACATAATAAAGGATGTTTTTTATAGACGTATAGAACTTTAAATTGCAATAAAACAACGATGGATTATTCGATTGACATGAATTTTATTTATCCGAAAGATAATCTTGTGGCATTACATTTTAAATATGATTTCTGACATATGACCGCCACGGCTGGCTCAGATGTAGTCCAATCTGGACGTCCAATTTTCGATGACTTTTTTCAACATTTGTGGCCGTATATCGGCAATAACACGGCTAATAATGTCTTCCAAATGGTCAAGCGTTTGTGGCTTATCCGCATAGACCAATGACTTTACATAGCCCCACAGAAAGTAGTGTAGCGGTGTTAAATCACAAGATCTTGGAGGCCAATTCACAGGTCCAAAACGTGAAATTAGGCGGCCACCAAACGTGTCTTTCAATAAATCGGTTGTGGCACGAGCTGTGTGACATGTTGCGCCGTCTTGTTGGAACCACAGCTCCTGGACATCATGGTTGTTCAATTCAGGAATGAAAAAGTTAGTAATCATGGCTCTATACCGATCACCATTGACTGTAACGTTCTGGCATTCATCGTTTCTGAAGAAGTACCTACCAATAATTCCACTAGCCCATAAAGTGCGCCAAACAGTCAGTTTTTCTGGATGTAACGGTGTTTCGACATACACTTGAGGATTAGCTTCACTCCAAATGCGGCAGTTTTGTTTGTTGACGTAGCCATTCAACCAGAAGTGCGCTTCATTGCTAAACAAAATTCGCTCATGAAAATCGGGAACAACGGCAATCTCGTTTTGGGCAACCGTTTGCAAGCGTTGTTCAGGCGTAAGTCTATTCATGATGAATTGCCAAACAAAACTGAGAATAAATCACTTGACAGCTTTTAAATCGGTCGCCATCTTGAACAGTAATGCCAACTTAAAGTTCTTTACGTCTATAAAAAACACGCTTTACAATGACGACGATTAGTGCTTTTCAAAGAAACGTGCAAGCCATGTACAATATTGTCCATTGCATCCTCTGACGAAAGCAGCAAAGACTTTGTCATCGAATTTTTGAAGTCAAGTTGTGACATAGGCTTTTCCTTTCTTGAAGCTGCTACAAAGAAATGAAGTTTCCAAGTATTGACAACAGCACTATCCAAACATTGGACATGATAACCCCATTGTCGAGTAAATCCACGGCACCCATATGCCTAATATAAGTATTGAAGACGAGGGGCTACTGAACACCAACTTTTTTCTTTTTCCCCTTGCTGTACCGTTGCACTATTACCATTGGATCGATTGTGTCGTAATTAGTTGCGATAGTAACTTTAGAATTATCTATCCAACGAATCACCATAACGTCACTTTGTATACTGTATGCATAGTCCTTTTCAATGCTATTTTTTCCAGTTTTTAAAGGGGCGCCGCCAACACAATTTGGTTGAACAGTACCAGTTGCACACAAGCCTCTCTCTTTCAGCAAGCAGAGCAAGTAATGGGAGGTAAAATTATCACATTGTAAGCATTGGATGCTCACAATGTAATAATAGATCCATTATGATGGATGCACCGAGTCACAAACTCATATTGTAATTCCCAGATGCACGCGAATATGGGATAAACTGAAACATGTAGCCATTGTTCGAGCAAAGAATCTTGGTACCCAAAGAAAACATCTGTTCGTAAAAAACACGCCACTACTGGTACTAAAAAATATTAAATTTCCAACGACTATCAGTACCAGCGTGTGGTGCAACACACGCTGCTAGTTACTGCCACCTAGCGGATCATATATTTCCCATTGTAGTGGTTAAATGGCCTTAAGTTCCTCTTTGGATGCTTGGTAACACACGGAAATACTTGTGTTATAATTATTATTTCTTTATACGAGTACATATTATATAATTAACAACATATTAAATTATTTTGAATTATAGAGTTTAACAAAATGTAATCTTTATTCGTGCTTAATTCGTTGACCAGTTTGTTTTTGTTAAGAAAATAAAATCCTAAATTATGTCAAAAAGAATGTTATGTAAACTGTATAGATTTTGAAAGAGACTTAATATCAAATCTAATAGATTTCGGTTCAATATAAATGCATTATAATTTTATATTTTTACTACCTTTTATTGCAATAAGGAATATTTAATATTTGCTTA